>JAODJW010000046.1:2029466-2055264 GCA_026777045.1 Hyperopisus bebe
CACACACACACACACACACACGCACACACACACACACGCACACACACACGCACACACACACACACACACACACACACACAGAGTGGGGCAGGAATCGAGCCCCCAGCCCAGGGGGGCTGCTACAGCTACCCTGCTACAGTTACGATTATCTAGCTATATTTTTTGCGTGTGTATATTATATATAAATGAATGCAAGTTGTATTTATATAGCGCTTTCAGAACTGATGGGGAGTCACTTTGACCGCCACCACTGTGTAGCCCCCACCTGGATGATGGGATGGCAGCCATTCTGCACCAGTACTCTCACCACACAGTAGCTAAGGTGGTCAAGGGTCAGGAGAGAATTCACCAGTTAGATACAGGGGATGGTTAGGAGGCCGCAGTGGGCAGTTTTAGCCAGGACATCGGGGTGCCACCCCTACTCTTCCAAAGGACGCCCAGTCGGGCAGCACGATTCGGAAAAATAACGTGAATCACGATTTCTTTTTTGCTTAGAATCGAGATCACGATTCTCTGTAACAATTTATTTTCTCAAATTTAAACGATTATTGCACCCATTAAACTGCAAACGGAAACACAACAAAACACGATTGTGCCAAACATATGATTGACCCGGGACCGGCATGCCAACTTCTGACAACAGAAAGAAAACGCTCAACTGGATGTTCAGTTAGGGTAACCAGAACATCCGTATCAAAAGGTCCAGCATCAAAAGTGCCGGTGGGGTACATCTTTGGTACTTCAGGGTGGGACTTGAAATGCTTTCTTTGTCGGTTGGTTATGCTAGCTTACCTCAAACGCAATACAACCGCCGTCTTGAAAACAGTTGTGAACCAAGAAAACAATTATAAACGTGTGCTAATAAATAAATAAATAAAAACAATGGAAAATGGACAAATGAAATGACCCAAGCATTAACTGTGATCAGGGGGGTATTCCACAAAGCAGGATATGTTGCTTAGCCGGATAACTTGTTGGATTTAACGCAGTCTAAGCTAAATGTAAGTGAACAAAGATGAAGTTAATTTAGCCCAGACTAAATTAACTTAAATCTTAAATCTAACAAGCTATCTAGCT
This sequence comes from Hyperopisus bebe, assembly GCA_026777045.1. Classification (NCBI taxonomy): domain Eukaryota; kingdom Metazoa; phylum Chordata; class Actinopteri; order Osteoglossiformes; family Mormyridae; genus Hyperopisus; species Hyperopisus bebe. Next base: position 2,030,544 of record JAODJW010000046.1, read on the forward strand.
AAGCAAGGAATCCTGCTTCGTGGAACACCTCAAGGTCAGAAGAACCAGAGATCAGGTTAGCATAAAACGAAAGTATTTTGTATAATATACTAGGACAGCATGGCATTGAAAAATTTCTAAGTATTGCAATGATTTTGTTGTAATAAATATTTGGATATTTATCAAATAAATTCAACAAATTTCTCACAAACCCATCTAAGAGGGATTTAAACAGCAAGGATGAAAGTGATTATGATCGTTTCAGAGAACGCATGCAGCGCTCATGCAAAAGTAGCAGAGGTAAACTTCAAACCCATTTTTAAACATATACTAGATAATCGTGAAAAGGAATAATAATTAAAATGGCAAAATTTGTTACTTCGTTTCTTATGACAAAGTAAAAATGTTTTGCCGAAATCTAAACTCCCTGAGCTACAATGTCCCTTTACAGAACTCAAAGCAAGCAAAAGCCTGATCTAGCTGACTAGCAACGTGAGATTTGCATGAGCATAACATACGATTTTGGTATTAATATCGCACTTTACCCATCCTTAAAATATACTACAGCTATTTTTGGAATTCAGTACAAAATACCCCAACTCGTGCTGTGATGTCATTCAGTGCCTGTGTTGTGCTCTAAACTGACCCCCTTCCACGGATTGCCTGCCCTAACGTAATCGCTACAGCGAATAGTGACAATTTGCCGACTTCTGATTACTTTGGGTGTTTGGTTCATATCATTTCCAGGTGTGACGGTGAGTATGAAGCTAACCGCCGCATTATAGGCATGAAAAGATGACAGAATAAGATACATATCGAAGCAGAGTGAATTCAACAGTGTCAAAAATATTAATCGAGTAAATGAATTGCTATTTGTGACTGAAACTGATTATTTGCTCAACGAGCGAATTTGAATGAAATCAATGAAATCCTGCTGTGTGTTGGGTTTGAATGAAAAAGTGGTAACTGCCATATTTGCAATGTTTTACAGGAGATTGTTAAGGTCTGATTGTAAAATACCGGAATAAACCAGTAATGAAGTTAGAGCAAGTGGTCGCTTCAGCTGAGCAAGACAACGAAGGGGCACTGCCTTTAAAAAGAGCAATTACATCAGGGGGGGCAATCCGTGGCAGGGGGGCAGGTTAGAGCACAATACCTGTTCCAGCTTTTACACCAGTGGAAAACCAAAAACTTGAAGTACCGTACTTTTGGTACTTTCTTGAAGTACCAGTAGTAAGGCACCTGGCACAGTGGAAAAGGACCCATTAAAGAGAATGCAGAATTACAGGGGAAAAGTAGGAGCGCTGGTTTTGATCCAACTGATAATATAATGCAGAAGAACTGTTGTAATTGAGAAATGAGATTGCATAGTTATTTGTGCAGCGCTTAATGCCCAGGGATCCTTAATGACCAAAAATAGAGGCATTGCTTTGACGAACGTGCACGGCAGCTACGGGCCTGACAACGCGGGCCTACCGTATCCAGCCATGGAGGTTCCCTGCGGCCCAGGAGCGTTCTGGTTCTCCTCGGTGAGCACCTTGACGTATCTCTTGCTGAGGTCGAGTATCTGCTGCCTCAGCTCGGCGCTGCTCTGGTGGCGCGGCTGCTGGAGGGTGTAGCGCATGAGCATGAGGCCCCAGACGAAGCCGAACGCCAGCAGGATGATGCTCAGCCTCTGCGAGACGTTCCTGCGCAGCAGCGGAGCCAGCATGGTCCCGGCACGGGGTGGGGCGCCCGACCATGGGGCACAGGGCTCCCCGTGCCCAAAGACGACCGGCTGCGGTGTGGACCAACTCAATCCGCCAACGTCCGACCCTATAAATCATGAAATCACAAGTCGGCATCTAAACGGCAAACCAGCTCTGATAAAACAGCCACCTTAGTCCTTTGTGAATTCAGCCCACTGTGCAGATCACACTCATGCTTTGGAAAGGTGCACAGATGTTCGATTTTTCTTCTGCATAGATCAAATCTCATCGGACTTCATCTCTAAAAGTGTAGTGAAACTTCCGAGCCGAACATCCTGGAGGGAAAGAACAATTATGTCTTGTTGACTGTTCCTCATCACGGAACACGCTGCTGATATCTGTGTAGGGTGGGTTTAGGTTCTGCTCTTGTGACATACATGGCACACTGCCAGTGGCTATACATTTCCCTCTCTTTTTTTTTCTTGCCCCTACACATAGAAGAACAAACAAAATTGAGCACAGGAATATAGATCGAACCATGACACAGCGATAGGTTGTGACCTCTCTCAGTGTGACAAATCTCGCAAATCATTCTTGAAACAAGTAAACAATTATGCAAATAGAAGATAAAAATGACTGTAGTTTTCCTGCTTGCTGGGCAAACATTTGCAATTCATGATTCCGTAATTTATGGTTTTCTAAATACAAGAAACAGCCTAAAACAAACAGATACATTCATGACTGGTCTCCTAGTAAGATATGACAATTTAATCTCTGTAGACAAAACACTTTAAGAATGACTGAGGCCAAAATAATTAGGGTTAACTGCTGAATAAAAATCCATCTGTTATACAGGAAGGTAAATGTTCAGCACATGAATAATGTAGAAGGTTATAGCAGGGACGAGACCCCATAACCATCATGCCAAGCTTACAACCTCAGGCGTTCTCTATCGTCAAGTCGCAAACAAGCGACAGGGCTGCAAGAGAACATTAGCAGATTGGCCAAGACCAAGACCTGACCGGAACACCTAGCACAGCTGACCTTGTTCTAATCAGAAGAGATCCTCGTATTGGATTATTACACGTGGCACTTTTTTTTTTTTTAAGGACAACACGGGAAACCAGCTGGCTGTTCAGAATCGTTCCCAGCGCAATGCTTGCCTAAGGCATAAATTACAGAGATGCCTGATTATGTACTGAGCTGTATCTCGGTCAGGCAAAACTTGCTCTGCAGAAACTTATCTGTGTGGTTCGCTGAGTCAGGGGCAGGGGATGGAGGAGCATAATGACTTGTAAAACACAGGGGGGGGGGGGCTATACAAAATCTGGATACAGCCATTTTTATAAAACCACATTTCGCAGTGGTCAGGTCGGCACACACTTGACAGGGTACGTCTATCAACTCCCAAATACTAGATCGCCATGCATAGGTGCAAAACGCCTGAATTGTGGATTTCAATATCCTAAAGGCTCACTGGTGCCAGAAGCACACCTAGCTGATATGCCACTTAATGTCTGGAAGCAGGGGATGACAAATAAGGTCAAACTAAGCACTGCAGCTGGAGCGAATCCGCTCAAGACTTAAACGCAGGCCTGCTGCGAGCCAGGGAACATTCCAGAACCCCAACCCCATCATACTCCACGTTCAGGTCATGGACATAATCCCAGGGAGACTATCTCCCCTCTTAAGCGATTCACAGTCACTTGTAATATGTGGTAAGACACATGCAGACAAATTACGCTATTAATGAAATATTTAAAAAGGTGTAAACACTTTACGAAGCAACTCCTGCAATGCCGCGCTTGAGGTGAAAAGATGTCCGGCGTGCCGTCACCACCAGTCCCCATCTCCCCTAGGAGTCACAGTCCAAGATCATTAACAGTGCAAGCGATTACTGCTAAAAAGCAAGGTTTGTTCTTAAAACATGGGCGGATTGGGTAAAGTGGAGAGCATTCAACCCCACTAAAACCAAGCAAAGTCAGACGCACGAAAAAGCAACGGCTTTAGAGTAAAATATTTATATAAGGCTACAGATTCTGGTCATTTCTAGAGGTATTTTGCAGCCTGACCACCGTCTCAATCCATCATCCAAGGTCATCGCGGGACCAGTGAATGCTACGTCACAAATCCCAATTATCCTATTAGAATTACCCTCGTGTACTGGTGCATCTAAGAATCATATTCCAATAAAAGTAACGGGACAGACGTACCTCGTACTTTACCTGACGTGTGGGTGAAAATATTCAGTCCCCGCAAATTCACAGAAAATCATTCAAGCTGATCATGAAGTTTAAAACAAACTGCAAATTATAATGAATGTCTTGTGTTCTTTGCTTGTTGAGATAAACACGTTATTTAAAAAGCGGATACTTGGATGAACTTCAGTGACGTTGCACTAAAAGCCCAATGGGTAGGAGCGTGTAGTCTGATATCTCTGCTTTTGTACCTTTAAAAGGTGCGCACGCTTAACCTGAATCCGTGCTGTAAAATTACCCAGCCATGTAAATGGCTGAAAACCGAATAAACAATGATACTAGTCGCGCTGTAATTTAAAGATACGATAAAAAAAGCTTAACGCCTGAACCATTTCACGCCATTACACTCCAGCTGCATTCGTTGTCCACGCAACTACCCAGTAACTTCACCTAATACATTTTGCTGCCCAGGAGCGACAATTCATACCGGATATATGCGGAACACATCCAGCGAGTTCTGTAAAGCGTCCTTCCGTTTTTATATCGACGGGCAAGACACGCAACAGAAATAAAACTAAAATAAATTCAAATTTCGCATGGCCAAACAAAGCCTAGTCTCAAAATTAAAGTTAAAATGGTCTTACCTTATGTACCATATTTACAGCAAATGTTATTTCAGTTAATCTCCGGCGACGAGGTTATAAATCGTTTGGTGGATAGCTTCTAGCTTTTAAAGACCAGTAGACGACTCTTCTATTGCAATCGTTATAACGATGAATGACTAGCTTACCACCAATTCCGCATTCCCTAATATAGTTTCTGCCGGTGCTTTCTTTGCCAATATTTAATGTCAGAATCGCACGCTTGCTCCGCGACCCACATTCCAAAATTCATCTTTCCGAATGGTTTTGCATCACCACGTTGAAACGTATTTTGAATTGCATTCTGGGAAATGTATTTCTGATGTTGCATTGTTGTCAGTATACGACAATAAAACTACACTACACTATAGATGCTCACATAAAACGACAATATGTAAAACGAGCTTTAGCTGGGGAGAATATGCAAACTCCACATACAAAGGGAAAAGTGGAAACATTACTACTGTCTGAGCTATCCTGCCACAAACTATTTCAGGAAACTGTACTTTCATTACAGCCTCTAACACATGTGCAATACACGGTCGAGGCGTCGTCCTGCTCACTGAACACAATACGGCCGAAGATGTACAACACACATATGAACGGCGGCTCATCGTTGTTAAATGCATCTGCGCTGGATTTTGAGGACACATGGCCGGAGCAGTTTAACGGATCCGCGCATGCGTAATGTAGCAGTCATGCGCTGGACTCGGATGTGCTCTACTACCTGTAACTTAGCAACGGTGGCGCAGTGTGCACCAACGCATTCACGAGTATATTTCGTACTGGTAACGGTGCTATTAACGCGATGGACGTAATACGTGTGAATAAAAGTGCGATCACTGCAGTTGAAGACTACCTAGAATACAGAAGGTCTGTAAGTTGCCGCGTTTTGCTCTTAAGTCTGTAAGCATTGCACTGAACAATCAATGAGAAAGAAGTAACGTAGACGCGTGATTTGAGGCTTGTTCTGCTAAAATCAACATTGAAAACAAACCTCGAACATTGCATAATTACTCATAAATAATGTGATTTTCTTTCCCTTATAATAATCCCTATTTGTGCGAGTAGTGTGATGGTACCACCGGCACACAATGGAATATTAAAGCTTAGATTCCATACCAAAAGGCACACATCAGCTCTCCCTGATATATACGAAGACGCCATACATTGTTTTCTAAGATAGTGTGTCTGTGGAATCCTGGAGCAGCGTGCTTTGTGGATAGGCTACACTTGCAAACTTGATCAGATTATAAATAAACAGGGAGACATATGGGATTGCAGAATTCATTTTTTGCCAACCACTGCCAGTTCCCCATGTCTTGCTCCTCGTGAGAGCTGTCCGCGCCGTTCAGGTTGATCCTTTGGCGGCTTCTACAGCACTTAGCCGGGCTCTGGTCAGCGAGTGAGGGCCAGTTAAAGGGAAGGATGAGCGGAGATGCGGAACTGATGGAGGCTTCTGCCGTTCACCAGAATTGTTGGCGAGGATGATGGAGGGAGACTCTTCACCACTGAGCAATACGAGGCGTACAAGCAGCAGGTTTTGCCGGCTAGGCTGCAGAACAGGCTGTACGTGAGCTGTTTGGTCCCGGGGGGCATGGATTGCAAGCTCATTGGACCGGAGACGCCGTGCTTCTGCTCACACAGGTGTGATCTCTTTCTGTCACCCCTCGCCACCCCGTTTTATCTGCACTCCCGTGGGACCTGTGCTCATTTCTGTACACGTAAAGGCTTGAGGGTTTCCTACGTCACTGTGCCTGCGCACATACCTGCATCTGTTGAGTTCTAATTTTAATGTTTACATGTATCGGCTCTAGCGGTAGGTTTCCATTTTCCAAATACGGCAAAATCTATATGTAGCACTGATTGCCTCGAACCAGCTGAATAAATGCTCCCCTAAATAAATGTAGTTCAGGAAAAATTACGATTAAGTTTCCATAAATGCTGTAGACCGTTTATAGGACAAGTGAATAGGACAAACAGAAAATGGATGGATGGATGGATGGATAGAAGGATGGGTTTCCCAGGTTAGACTCCAGATGACCTAAAACCCAACTGGATGAGGATGAATATCAGCTGTGAGCTTTTTGTTACCTGTATGTTCAATATTCTGCTTTCACGGGATACTCTGGATGCCTGTGTGATAAATGTATGGCTTTTAAAGCACCTGCATTTGGCTTAAGGTACAAGCAGCATCAGACGGACTTTGAGAAGCTGCCCTCAGAGCGGCCGCTGGCGCTGCCCTGCCGAGTCCCAGGCTGCAGCTGCAGTTCCTACTCCTACATCCACCTCAACGGCTCCCAGCCAGTCCGCTGCCGGTGCAAGCACTCCGCCCAGGACCACAGCGAGGCCGGCGGGCACCGGTGCAGGAAATGTGAGTGTGGTTCCCTCATGCCACCACATGCGATGCATGGCCAGTTCGGGTTAGCGCATGTGGGGAGACAGCTGGAGAGAAACAATTTGCGACGGCCCTGGTTGCGTCTTGCCGGCAGGTTCTGCATGCACTGCATTCTGCAGCCCTTATACCTGCAGTTGTGGGCAGCCTAGCCACGCCCACAAAACCCTGGTTGAGACGAAGGAGGAGCGCTTGGCACGGGGCATGCCCGTGGGGCAGGACGTCCCGTACGTTGCCATGGGAGGACTGACGGGATTCAGCGCTCTGGCTGAGGGCTTCCTGAGACTTGACAACCGCGAGTTGGGTGAGACCATGCACGTTGTAACTCAAGACGCATAGCAGCAATCTGGAGTAGTGATATTCTACTCAAGGAGAGTATCTACTAGATCAGACAAACTATACGCAGCACTGCACCGTGCAGAGACGAGATCAGAGAGGCCGCAGTTTCGGCTACAACCATTAGTCATTAAGTCATTAGCTCTTTCTCCTGTCGGGCGTAAGAAATGTAAACATTTGGAGTCAAGAGTGTTATCTCATGTTCTTGTTTACGTCAAGGAGTGAAGAAAGTTTATATTTCAGATGGCTTGGCATGGTGAAGTTTTTGGAAACCGTCCGCTGTTTGTTTGAGGGATTCATTTGCTTACGTTAAACGTGGAGGACTCCCAGGAGGGGGCGTGTTCTCTAACATGTTGGGCTCCTGCTTTCGTGAACTTTTCGGGGGGGCAAATAGGCAATCCTCCATACTCTGGACTGGAACTGGCTGGATCCCGATCCTCCGTTGACCGTGGGTTCGAGAAGGCCGACGGGACGTCTTCGTGTTCTCAGACTGCAGGTAAGGTTATACGAAGTCGCCATAGCAGTAAGACACTCCTAGTGTCCCTCTTTGGTTTGTCCGCACAAATGTAGAAATCCTCGAATATCCATGAAATTCAAGGCTTTAAACATTGCAGGAGTGTCAGCTGAATATTTTAAATATGATTTGTTTGTGTCTTTAAGCGATCAGATCTACATTGTTGCAATATTCAGCGGCTTCCCTGCCATTGGTCGTACCATCTAATAGTAGTTGTGCTGGCACTTTGATGTGTTGGTGTGTTTCGATTTTGTGAATGACAGAACAGTCTGAACAGTGCCGTCTAAAGTTTGTATCTGTCCAGAAGCTCATCTGGATGCAGTAGCTCAGTCCCGGCGGAGCCGTCACAGATTAGTAAAAGCGTCATCAGAGCTTTCCTGCAGGTTTAGGAGTAGGAGCACATTTGTAAATGTCAGTGCGCCATGTTCTTGGCTGTGTTCTGGCTCGGCATTGAAAATGTATAATTCGTTGAGGGCTACAATGAGTGACAGCCGCAGATGTGACATCGCCACATCTGGCGAAACGTGTAAACACACCCGCTTCAGAAAACTGATCTTCCTGCAACAGATGCAAAGTTTCAGCGTCTCACGGCAACTCAGAATTGTTCTCATTATATTCATTTAACCGTTCAGGCACAGGACACTTCTGCAGAAATGATATTTTTGGCAGATATTAAAGGCATGCAACGTTAGATTTAAGACAATAATGTCAGCTGCATGTTGGCATCGTCGCATAAATGCTTGGTCTAGACTGCTGAGTCTTCTGTGATCATGTTCTTCCATTTAGAGTCTGTTCCACAGTTCAAAAACTCTCCTCTTGCAGAACCAAGAGGTGGTCTGAAGTTGTCCGAAGCAAAACAAATCAAAGTGAATGACAATAACTTCATCTAGAGTTCAGTCACACAATGGTATGTCCACTGTGAACATCATGGGAATTGTATGTGACAGACTTCTGTTCTATAATGAACAGACATAAACTCACTGAAGCAGAAGAAGTCAGACTTGAAGACAAGGGAAGAGGAAGACATGGCCGTCTTTGAAAGACGATACAAGGAGAGGGTGAGTGGTGGCAGAGGGCAGTCAACCTATATATATAGGTGTGTGTGTGTGTGTGTGTATACTGGTATCTTGTTAGATGGCTAGATACACCTCCTATATAACATACACACAAATGCACACACACAGACACACACACACACACACACACACACATGTACTCTTGTAGAAAGTATCCTCACATGTGGTATCACTGTCTGGTTTGGGATTACCACTCAGGCAGAGAGGAAGGCTCTCCAAAGAGTCATAAAGGCTGCAGAGAGGATCATTGGAGCTGACCTCAAATCCATGGTCACTCTACACACAACGCTGCAGGAAAAAAGCCTAGAGCATCCTAAGGGAGCCAGAGCACCCAGCGCACTCTCTGCTCAGGCAGAAGCACTCAGCGTTTAACCTGAGACACTGCAGGCCGGACAGTATCATCACATGCAAAACCCATTTTTATAACATCCTCTTTTCAGCCATGGTCAGACTTGGTGGCAGAAGACATAACAGAAGGGAAAATATATCTACATAACCTCAGATGTACAATATTTCTTAAACAAAAGCAGGGCTGGTTTACAGTGTGTTCAGCAGTGTTTTACTGTAGCATTATGGTCCAATATTCTGAGATGTGCAGTACTTTTAAATAAAAATCTGTGTTGTGTTTTACTTTTTCTTTTTTTAACAGCATACACTGGTGTATGATGTGCACTTTAACAATGGCTGTTTCACTACACTTCACAGTGTTTCACTATTGCCTATTTTTGCACCTCGAGATGTTTGAGTATTTTAGTTGTGGATTTCATTCTGTTTTACAATGTCTTCTTACTATTTATCTTTTGCCCTTATTGCCTGTCCCGGCTTTTGATTATTTCTCTTCTTTACTGCTGAGTGCCGCACAAAGCATTCCCAAGTACCCTACTGCCTGTGCGTATACAAATGGCAAATAAATCTCTTGAACTTGAACTATGATCCCAAGCTGGAAATGACCACCACTGGGGTGGGGGGGGGGGTCATCATGCTAGGCCCCAAACCAGCCCTTCTTGTCTTTCTGGTGTTACAAAAAATAGGTACTTCTTGTGTGGGAAGCAAGCAAACTTCTGAATTGAATATAGGAAAACATTTTAAAAGCACTAATTTCTAGAGATCTGTTTAGCTTTCGGCAAATTACTATAGTGCAATTAGCGTTATGCTGTATCCACATTGTCAAACAGACCTCAGCTTACAAATGCAGCTTAAACACAAGTGATTCACTTGTATTTAACTCCTGGTTTCAGCTGGAAATGGAGAAAGTGAGGAAACAGAAGATGCCAGGTCTGAAAGGGGCCCCGCCGTCCGCCACTCCTCAGAGGAACCGCGGCAAGCCAGAAGGGTGATGTTTCCTGTATTATTTGCGGTGCGCGGTTTGAGTTTATTTACTCTGGACTTCTGCTACAATGCAATGGATATGTTTCAATAAAGTTGGATTGCTGTATGCTGTACTATTTTGATTAATGAATATACGTTAAGAAAAGTCAACTGTAAAAGTACATTCTGTAATGTATAGCAGTGTCCTCTAGAGGTCAGCAGTGCTACGCCGTGCTCTACTGTGTTTTTTTTTTAATTGAATGGAATTAAAGAGTTTTTGGGGAGTTTAGCAAACACACAGTGGCCTTTGGATAAAAAAGGGCAAATTACATGCTTGTCAGTCCATGCCAGTCAGTCCAAGCCTTTAGTAATTTAAATTTAATTGTGAATTGAAAGTAATTGTAATACCCGCACATTGTCGAAAAGCAGCATTCCAGCTGTTTCCAAATGGACTACTTTAACACCTTTGGTAGCTTAAGAACAAAGGGAAATCATGGCTACACCTGATTTTATGATTCTTTTCTGATCAATACCTCACTGAGTCGTTAAATTAATTAACAGCTTAATTAATTCAGCTGTTGATGAAATTTAGCAAAAACATGGAGGAGCCCCGGAGGAAAGTTTTGGGAACCAAAATGGTGTTTTTCTAGCCATCCAACAAGATATCAGCAACTTTTTGGAGAACAAAAGGAACGCTTGTTAATTTTTATTCGGTTACTGTTCATTTGCATATGATCTAATGTTTAATTGTGAATTTTTTTTCTAAGCAAATATATACTTCCTATCCCTTACCATTACCATTAAATATTTTCTTTGACTACCTTAGACTGTTGCACCATACTGTTTATAGACAGAACGCAGACTGTGAGACATTATGATTGATGATGGTCATAAAGGCATATGACCTGATCCAGGGGCATGTAAAACAGTTGATGTACATTATATGGCCAAAAGTATGTGGACACCAGCTTGTCCAAAATCTCATTCTCAAATCAAGGGTTTTAATATGAAGTTGGTCCACCCTTTGTTGCTATAATAGCCTGTACTCTTCTGGGAAGGCTTTCCATTAGATGCTGGGACATTGCTGGTGGCATTTGCTGCCATTCAGGTTGGGTACTGATGCTGGGTGATCAGGTCCCCTTCTGTGAGCTTGTGGCTGCCACTGATCTTGCTCGCAGACGTTTCCACTTCACAATCACATCACTTACAGTTGACCAAGGCAACTATTGTAATGGAGAAATTTGGCTAACAAACTAGTGGGAAGGATCACTAATCATTTCTGGATAATCATCCATTTTGCTGCCAGTGTTTGTAGCTGGAGACCGTGTGGTTGTGTTCTTCATTATACATGGTTGTCAGATGTGTGTGTGGATTAATTAGCCAATTCCCCTAATTAATAAGGGTGTCCACACTCTATTGGCGTGACCCTAACAAGCCATGCCTGTTACTCTTTTGTCTTACCTATTGTTCCTAAATCTCTAATTAATCACTCCCAGCTGCCTCTCATTACCTCCCTTGTTAGTTCCGTATATACGTGCTTCCCAGTTCTGTGTTCCCCAGTCCATTCATTGATGTTGAACTTTCTTGTTGTCTGTGCCTTACCTCATTCCAGTCCTCCCATTTCGATCCCTCATGATCTGGTGTATTTCCAGCCTTGGATCTTTATGTTCAATTTTTGTTTCATCACCATGCCTGCCTCTGAGTCCTTTGTCCCACCGGTCATGACACCATAGTAAATTATAAAACCTAGAGTGTAAATGAAAGATGTCTAAATGATGCAGTAGGAACATGAGGATTTTGGACGGAAGGTGATTAAGTCCCAGGAAGGGGCTTTGAGTCATGTACTAAACGTACAGCAGCTGCAGTAAAATATCAAGCTGCAAAAATATGTGTTTGTGTTACGTCATTATTATGGGCAATAACATATGTCAGTATCTGTTTTTCAAATCGTCAAAAGCCACTTCCGTGAAATTTGTCTTTTGTTTTAAAGATCAATGTGGAAATCCAGATTAGAGCTGTGCTTTGTCGAAACTAATAAAAGGATTATGGGTATTTAAAGTAACAGGTATAGTGAATCCATGCTGGCTTTTTGACTCCCTATATCCACACGCATCCGGAGTCAATATGGCTGGCCGGACTGAAAGAGCCTCATCTTTGGTGCAGTTGTTTTGACGAGTTATTTATTCGGAGAGCCCCTCCCTCTGGGAAACTTCCTGGGGGTGTCACGATTTTTATTCATTCTCACATTACAGTTAAATCTAAATACATCTAGGTTCATGCTGGCGGGTGGTGTGCGGCTCAGTGAATTGGGGCAATGTGCCTGCAAATGGAAGGTCACTGGGACAAATCCCAGGATTGTCAGTATGATGTCACCATTGGGCCCCTGAGGCTGGCCCTCGGGCCCCAGTTGCTGCAGGGACTGGCCGACCCTGCTTCCATTAAAGAAAATGTGTATAGATTTGGGTAAAAGCTAAATAAATTCGATGTAACTATAAGTAGATCTCCCCATCTATACTGTATCTCTACAAACATTTCTTCTCAGTGTATGACTCTCCTGTGTTTTAGCAGGAGGGGTGAGGTGTGTTCAAAGCATTAATAAATGATCAGGTTTAAGGATTGTGGGGAGAAAAAAACGCCTTGTATTCGGATAAACAAAGGCATGTTCATTATATATTTTAATATGTCAGTTTGTTCAGTATCACCTATTTGTACGTAGAAAATGTAAAAAAAAAACAACCAATGTTATTTCACGATTAGATAAGGTTTCTAATAATCTCAGAGGACTTATAAGAGCTTATAAGACAAATTACTGGTTTCGCTAACAGAATCTTGTTGGGTTTTTGCCATCATTATAAAAAATTCCATTATATGACCCTTTCCAAAATTGCTCCTGGTCAACTGTGTCTTTGCCAGGTTCTCTGGGTGATTCAATTGCTGTACCTATCTACCCAAACATGACTAGGGGCTGGGTGACCAGGGTGACAAATTGCCAGTTCCCAGTGCCAGATCCTTCCCTCAAAAGTGCCCCTTAGAGAAATTCTGTATCATTAGGTGCAGTTTGTGCTGAAATCTGTAGAAGAGCTATTATGGTTTTTATCTTTAGCATAACCAGGGCATTTGGGGCTTAAAAAATTTCAGTCCCTGAAGTTTAGAAGTGATATTTTATTCCCATGTCTTTGAAGGCATGGTTTTCCAGAGTAACTGCGTCAATAATCATATGTCCCTGAGCATCATTTTAATATACGCAGACATTTGCTTGCTCGCTTGAAGGTGACCGCTCCCAACGATTATGAAACATGCGACATAAGAAAAAAAAAAACAGAAAAAACTGCGCCAACAACCAAGCACGTCGCTAGAAATTCTGGGCCCAATGACAAAATGTCACCTTGCTCCCCCCCCTCCCCCCTTTGGCCGCACGATTGTACATATAATTTTACGTGTAATTTTACGTATTCTCTCAGAGAATCCATGCCCCCACTGCACCCCTGCCAAAAAATCGAACATTCAAGGAAAATATCACAGCCACACAATGACGTCGATTTGTGACCTGCAGTATTATCATGTTGGGGCATCATTGTGGTCAAGTACATTTACTCATAATGTGTAACCCTAGAAACGACTCCATCGCGGTAGCTGTGAATCAGGCATGAAAAACGTACAGCTGTAATGAACACAAATGGAAGTGGATCAAAAAAAAATGTGCTGTAGAACAGCTTAGTAATTACATGTGTCAGGCCATTTCAAAAATTATAAAGTAACGATGAACTCTTCTGAATCAAAGTCGATGTTACTAGTTGGCATTTGTTGTGATTCACATTTATGTGTTTTTTGCAGTAACTTATAGTAAGAGTTACCCTGCTAATATCTTTTTATATGGTAAGACAATTTGATTGGAGTGCAAGCATAATTGCATAATGTTTTTCAAGAGTATTTTGACATGTAAATATTGTGTGACAAACTTGCAGATCTAGATATCTCATTAACTTTAGCTTATGTAAATGATATGTCAGAGTCACACCTACTATTTTTTTGTACTCAGGTAGGAGTCTCCATGAATCACATTACAATGCTAATAAATATGTAGCAACACCAAAGACTAGGAGATTAGAGTCCCTTCACAAGAAAGCATGACAGGTGAAGCCTGTAACATGTAACTCTTTAGTTTGCTGGAACCCATTTAAATGCCTTTGTACAAAAATCATATACACAATTATACTCGGTATGTTAGCAATGTGAAGTGAAATGCGCAGTTACCTAGCCTGATACTGTGAAAGAACACATAACTTTATGAAGGCGTATTGTATTCGCCCCCAGTCCAGACCAATCCAATTATGTTCCAAATTGTCTAGAGCCAGAAGCTCTTCCTCAGCCTGTCTGCGCTGGGCTTCAGATGGTGAGAGCGTTTGCCCGATATCAACACAGAGGAGAGGCCATTGCTGGAGTGGCTGGGGTCCCTAATGGTCTTCCTGGCTGTGGACCTACATCTACGGACAAAAATGTTCTGGAGGTGGGCAGTTCCTGTGCAATTGTGCATTTCCACTGAGATTAAATAGGTGCTGGTGAACCTTCTGAGAACATTAAAGAGTCAGTGTGAATGGACCAGGTCAGGTCGTCAGTTATGGGAACACATGGGTACCTGAAGCGGCCCCTCTCTCTACTAAAGCACTATTGATCCTGATGTGGTCGCGGTTCCTCTTCTGTTTCCTTCTGAAGTTCACAGTCAATTCAACTCAACAAAAGCATTCATTAATCTGTATGTGACAGTAATTTGAGATGAGACTACAATGGTCTCCACTCATTGTGCATTTTGTTTACTCTTTTGAATAGTCATTTTGAAATCAGTTCCAGAGTTCTATTATTGATAAATATATGGTTAACATTTTTGACCCTGAGGAATAGTTGGGATTGTTGGAGACACTTAACACACCCATATATAATGTATTATAGATACCTTCATAATGCATTATAATGGCTTATACTGACCATCATAATGCATTATGAAGGTATCTATAGTACATTATAGATGAGAGCTTCATAGAGCAATCATAATGCATATTAAACATGGCTATAATGTTTTATGACTTTTTCTGATCAGTTATAGCCCTGTTTATATTACTTCATGAATGCATTATACAGGTAATGCATTATGAAGGTATCTATAATGCATTACGATGACTGCTTTAAGTAAAGTCTTACCAAATTGTTTGGCCCTCTTTGTCAGGGATTTAGCAGTAGCTTTATATAGGTATCCCTCAGGATCATGGGTTCAATTTCCCGATTTGATACTCTGTGAGACTGCATGACCTCTTTGTGCGGACCTGCAGTCATCATGCAACGTCAATATCAAACACAACACGTTTTTATCCAAGGAGTGGGGCAAGAGCAAGAAGATTTCTGGATGTCATTGGTTCCCAAGTTCATCACTTCAGGCACATGACTGTCCATCTTCACCTCGAACAGACTACGTGTTCTGCCTTTAAATTCCGTCTTAAGCAGGTTGGTTGAGGAGTGTGTGTGTGTATGTGTGTGTGTGTGGGGGGGGGGAGGGGGGGTAGGGATTTAAAAAACGGTACTTCTGCCATTAAACAATGAATAAAAATACATCAAGCAGTCTGTAAACATGGCGATATCAGTCCTTAAAGGAGAGCTTAGAGAGGATTGCCAGCTGAAAATTATGTTCTTTTGTAGAGTTAATTTTTCCTTCTTATTTCGTAACGCACTCCAATTATT
This sequence comes from Hyperopisus bebe, assembly GCA_026777045.1. Classification (NCBI taxonomy): domain Eukaryota; kingdom Metazoa; phylum Chordata; class Actinopteri; order Osteoglossiformes; family Mormyridae; genus Hyperopisus; species Hyperopisus bebe. The sequence goes on from JAODJW010000046.1 coordinate 2,046,409, forward strand.
TCTGAGTCTAAAAATGTGCTTTGATGGATGTACTGGTAAGGAATATATCAATGCCTCTAACGAATCCAGTGCCATAACAGATAGCGAACCATGTGACTGGGTAAGGAAGGATCGTTCCAGGCCGGCAATCGCATGTGACTCGTCAACATTCACGCCTGTTACTGAAGCCGCACCATTCAAATGGGATTGGAGAGGAAACATCCTGTAATGTGTTTTCAGGAACAACCAAGTCATATCAAAGCAAGCAATGCTTTTTAGCTTCTCAGATGTGCTTATTTTTTGAACAGCAAGCAATGTTTCTATAGTATATTCTGGCTAATAGACAGTGGTTAAATATGTGGGTACATTGCCATAATGTTCGAATGCCAAGTACTGTACCAAACAGACGTCTGAAATTTAAGCAAAGCATAAAAACGTCCCCCAGGAAATATCCAGCTCATCAAATGAGATGGATGTAAATCTTTTTGGATTAAGAAAGGAAAGCACCAGAAAACTTGCATTTATTCAGGGTGTGTGACATTCATTTCTTTCAATCTTACCGTGCTTCTGGGATTTAAATGCAGGCCCTATGGCTTCAGCTGAAGACACATTAAATTTGTTGGCTACATTTGTAATCAGAAATTATATGTATATTCTTCTGACTTTTTCAACCATGAGTCTTTTAGAGTAAATAGGTTGAATGTCCTGAGTGGCACATTACCCAGCAACACCATGCTAACTTCTGTCACCTGTTAAATCTGGGTGTGTGAGTCCAGAAGGGTCACAGTGACAACAATGAAAGTGAAAGGTATTAAAATGTAAAAATATGCGATTTCATGCTTAGCTGTTTCATTTGTGTATCGTGTTTGTTCCTCAGTCTTTTCCAATAAGAGCATTTCTATAATTCCAGGTAAGTTGGGTTTAGTCCTGAGATGTTTCTCTGAGACAATAGGATTATGGTCCTCATAATCTCAGGAAGGACGCAATGATACTCGATCTCAGTGATGCTGTTGGCTTACTAGATAAGTGGTCAGAAGTTGGGTGGATATATCTTAACTCATATAATCCAGCTGAGTTGAAGGTTAATGCTAGTGCATATAGAAAAAAATCCCCTCTGATTGGTAATTGGAAACCATGAAAGTGGTTCGTTTTTTTTAGCTACATGTTTAAAACAATGCAAGATCCAGCCTATTACCAGCTAAAATCCGGAATATCCTACGATAAAATTTCCTACCCACATTTCGCATCAGAGGGCCATCCATCCATCCATCCATTATCTCCCGCTTATCCGAGGTCGCGGGGGCAGCAGTCTCAGCAGGGAAACCCAGACTTGGAGGCATCAGAGGGTGCAAATGATAAATCTGAAGTGTTGTTTAGCAGATGTACGTTTTTTGTTTCTGATTAAATTAAATTATGTGTGATCAATTGATTGTCTTTGTCCCTGGAAGGCAGCTCTGCTTAAATCCCGATTATACGAATATTTTAGCTCCTGGTGATTTTCAGAGTGAATTGTTTGTTTGGCAGGCTGTCACCTTACAGGAGCTTCTGCTGCACTTGATGAGGGTGATTCTGGACCCGTAGATCCAGTAAAAATAAAACAACACACAAAATCAGTTACAAAGCACCACTGTTGGCAGCTGGGTCAACGGAGCACTGATCGTCCTATCAACTGGGACTGTTTAACTTTCTTCTAGAATTATGTCTGAAGTTCTTTTCTTAGAAGAGAACTATAATCCAGAACAAAAATGAATTACCATAGGAAAAGCACAGCAAGGATTTAGAGGCATTACAAAACACAATCATTCCCTTCAACAAATGGGTTGTGAATTCCAAACGTTTTATTGCTGAAAATGTGATTACTGTTGTAATCTCAAAGACATTATTTTCCCTGACTAACTGACTTTTTCAGTCTTCCAGCCTTTGTTCTGAGTATAACTGCAAAGAAAAGCATACCAAATATTTCACTTATAGATCGCCTACTTGACAGTAAAATACTACGAGACAGAAGACAGCTATGAAACAGGGGATTTGTTAGTATATCCAAAAGATTCCAAATCCAGACTTATGAGCCTCCAAGATATATCAGCCACATAAGTGTGTTCAAGCCACAGAATATTTTCATTTAAATCATGCGCTGGTGGCACGATATGAGACACTAAGTGTTTTCGTGGGTTTGGGCCAAGTGGAGGCAGCATAGCCCCGGATCAGAACCGTCCTCATTTATCCACGTTCACAGCACTATGTATCCTTACCAGCTGGGTCATAACCAGGCTTTTATAAATGAGACTTTTGCTGAATCACATATTTGCAAAATTATTCCATCCATCCATCCATCTTCTGAAAACACTTATCCAAATCAGGGTTGCAGGGGGGGTCCAGACCCGATCCCAGAGACTACAGGTGCAAGGCAGGGAACAACCCAGGATGGGGCACCAGCCCATCGCAGGGCACAAAGCAGGGAACAACCCAGGATGGGGCACCAAGCCATCACAGGGCACACTCACACTCACGCACCATTCACTCACACACATACCTATGGGCAATTCTGTAGCTCCAATCAGCCTCGCCATGTTTTTGGCCTGTGGGGGGGGGGAGACTGGAGAACCTGGAGGAAAGCCCACAATGACATGGTGAGAACATGCAAACTCCACACACATGGAGCCATGGAAGAGACTGGAACCCAGTTCCCAGTGGAATGAGGTGACAGTGCTAACCACTGCACCACCATGCCCCCCCGCAAAATTATTCACAGGGTAAAAATAATTTTCTTTCAGGACTGATGCAAACATATAGCTAAGCTCTTCCTGTAATAACGTTTTGCTTAGTAGGGAACTTCTTTTCACCATCTATGGGTACAAGAGAGAATCCAGCCACTGCTGTAGCTGTGATTATGTTAATTATCACACATTTTCCTTGTTCAATCACTTGCTCCTGCTTAAGCTTTCCCAAAGGGTCCAAAATTACAGTTTCAAATTGTTCGTAAAATCTGGAATCTATTTTTAAAACAGCAAATAATTAGGTCTGTGCTGAAAATCCTTGGTGATTCACATAAAAATCTCAATTTTTTTGAGGGGCAGGTAAGAAGAAGCTTTCGCACACTCTTGCACAAGTCTGTGACAGACACGTGCGCATCTCAGATGAGACATAAGCTCCCCTCTGTAGCTTTTAACTCCAGGTCCGTTCGAAGGGCTATTAGTCTTATTCTTGGCAATCGCCCTCCTAAACAGAAACGGTGCACTTACTCAAAAACGAAATGTGATAGGAGATGACAGGAAGTCCTTCTACTGCATTTCTGAATTTTGGTTCTGTTTTTATTGTCTTTTTTGGTCAGTTTCTTAGGCAGACCCGCTTGCTAATGCTGCAGTCTACTCCTCCAGCCAATCGTGTGGCTGAAACTGAAAACGTGCGATACACAGACAGCGGCGTCTCTGCGGCCACTAACACCTCATTAATGATAGTGGTCAGAGAATAATGGTTATTAGTTTGTATTATAAACAACAGCAGCTGAAAATTAGTCATGACGGCAAGAGTGCTCTTAAGTTTATGTAGTATATAAATATGATTGCACTTGTGTATGGGAGAGGGTAGCGCTAAAGAGAGGGAATGGCTTCTGGATGGTTATCTAAAGTCTGCCACCTTCCATGACACACGTTCTTCTCAACTCTCACTGCTCTTTCACTGACAATTTAATCACAATTCTCACGAACGGAACTGTCCTTTATTACCACTTGGGCGCTAAATTTGATTGGGTTCTTTCCATCTCGTTTTTTTCTGAGGCTCGACCGACACAACTGATTTAAAGGTGTTAGGAAAGGAGAAAGGGAAAGTTATTTTTAATGCTTTAATGCTTCGTCGCAAGTGTTGAGAGGGTAATTGGTCATTGAAAGGGTCGATACTATAATCTCGCCATCAGTGGATTTGTCATTTTAACATATGAACCATGATTTCGGCCAAGATATCCCATCTCTGGAGAGGGACTATTCACGAAAGAGAACAGGAAATGCTTCACAAGCTCCGTCGCGCGCTTTCAAATCCTTTTAGCATGCGTCGGAAATCCATTGTTGTTCAATGCCTCTCATGTGAAAAACACACTGGATGCAGACATAACATGAGGGTTTCTGTAAAGTCGACCTATAGTTGGGATCACGATGGGTCAATGGGTAGCACCGTAGTGTCACGTTTTCAGGGTCGTATGTTCGATTCCTGTCGTCGTGTCATGCGTGTTCTCCTGTGTTTACATGGGCTTCCTCCCAAAGACGTGGTTCGGTGACTGTCTCCAGGTTTTTCTGGTTCTGTACTGGGTACGTGATTCGGCGATGGATGGGTGCATCTTATTGGGACCTCAGTGAATAAATATTCTCTTTCTAGTAGTGATTTAGTGTGATACCTATAGCCGTTATAGTTTTTTGAAAATAAAAATGGACTTGATTTTGCTTAATTATGATACTTAAATTTAGTTACAGGAGAATGTTGTGGAAGGTTGACTACTTTAGTTCGTGCAAGCACTTCATCTCAAAACAAGGTGAATAAACATGGATGCAGATAAGGACCTCTTGACAATGGGTGGGTAGTTAGGGAAGCAGATAGTGAGATGGGTGTATTGACGAGTGAAGAACATCAGTGCCTTGTGGGGATCCGTTCTACACTCAGAAGAACCAAAATGACAGCACGCTGTTAAGATGCGGTGACGCACTGCATGTCCTCATTGTCTGGGTCCTATGCTTAATCCTCTAAGCAATTTCACTCTTTCTTCGGGGGAAAAGGGGATTAAGTTTTCTCTTGCAGATTCACAAAGGAACATGCGCTCGCTTGTCGGGCCCTAGATAACATAATGTTACGATTTTAGGTTAATGACACATCTGGAGACCATTTTTAGGTTCCGATGCACATTAACGCGCATTGTTATCCATTCCGCCATAATGAATATAAATCACGTCTATATTTACGGCGATGATAATTGGAAATCAGCTGCGATCTGACTGAATGTTGTCTGAGCGTGTACAACTCATGAATCCATTAGACATCCCTCGATGCACAACTCAAACCGCTAAGAAGGCCTCCCTCATAGATAAATAAATACGGAATATACAAATAAACGCACAATTTGAAAGTCGTAAACAAATAGACATGATTTACATTGCCGCCTTTTAGACCATTCCACGGCAAATACGATGTTCGATGAAACTCACGAAAAAGATGTTCTGTGTTAAATCTAAAGAAAACAACCCTGCATAATATATTTAAACTCATTGTTCATTTAATTTAAACGTTTTATTATAAAGTTGTATAGTATGCGATGGTATTATTCGTGGTTCACCACAGTTATCTAATTTATGCTTCTTTGAAGACTCTAATTCCGATTTTATCCCAACGAATGTTAATGCTTCCCCGTCGTCTGGATCCCAGTTCACCATCTTTCATTCTACGTAATTACTTTGGAGTGGTCGCATTAAATGGGAGATTTTTTTAACTTGTTTGAAATCCGTAAAAAAGCGAATCACATTTATTGTAAATGTTGCTTAAATGGGCGATGACGGCTAATTCTGTGACGCGGCTTTGCAGAGCCTCGATAAGAAAACTGCGCTCGCTGGCGCGTGAGCGGACGCCCCCTCCCCACGGCCATCGCGGTATAAAGGTGCAGGAATGGACGGTACCTGTCACAATTCTAGACTGGGGAAACCGAGAAACTCTGGACTACTGATTAAGACCTCTCAGCCCAACAAGCACACGTAAGTAAAGCAATTGTTAATCTAGCAGGTATGTGTGCATGCCAACTGTAAATACGACCAGTTAGGTACCATAAATAAAGTACTTAAGTCTTACGAAAGTAATCGAATACCCTAAATGAATCTGATATAGGCCTACGTTTTATTTTGTTAGTCGAAACTTTTAAACAAGCAAGCAGGGATGAACAAATAAGAAGTAACAAGTAAACTAAATTAAATTAATAAATTATACAGCCACGTGAATTTGTCACATAAGCTATAACTCAAACGCGAGATGCTTTGAATTGAGACTCCTCCTTTTTCACCAGTTCCGTGTTCAGTGACTCGGAGAGGATGCGTCCTAATCTCGGCATCTGGGTGGGGATGACTGCTTTAGTCATATGCACGTTGATATGTTTGGGGACACTGGTGGATGCCTACCCCTCCAAGCCCAACAACCCGGGAGAGGACGCTCCAGCCGAGGAGCTCGCCAAATACTACTCTGCGCTGAGGCATTATATCAACCTAATAACGCGACAGAGGCGAGTGTCGGCTCATAATTATGCTTCGGTGTAACGAGCGATGGCTTTAAACAGTATTTTCTACCGAGTATTTCATTTGCAAGTATTCTGAGTAGCCTACTTCATTTCCATTTTTAAAGAACGTTGTCAGAACGAGGTAATTAATGCAAAGATACCGTGAAATGATGCAAACAATTGAACAACATTTGTAACCATTGCAAACGGGAACTAATACTTGTAGAGTTTAAGGGAAAAATAAAGCTATGTGCATATATATCTCTTCATTTTTAATTAATATTTTGAACGTTTCAAAAGTTGTAAAAGATCAAAATAACTTTAATAAAAGAGAAGACGAGAATTATCACGAAAACAAAATCCATCTGAAAGTGCTCTGTTTCCTTGAGAAAAAGTTGTCTTTTGATCAAAGCGAGTTCTGAAGACAGCTGACTCCTTCTGCCCGTTGCGCAGGTATGGGAAACGCTCCGGTCCTGACACGCTCTTCTCGGACGGGCTGCTGAGGGAAAACACGGACAGCAGCCCTCAGTTCAGGTGATGACCTCGGGGCTCCGCCTGAAACGCATACAGCGCAGAAAGGCATCACATGAAGTGGCGTAAATCGGCGGTTAAGGGATATCGGAATATAATTACTGTGAGAGAGCAGGACCGGTTTCTGAAGAGGGACAATGACTCGTATAGCAGTTAGATTCAAGGTGAGGTATTCAGGTTCCAAGTGAGGTACACAGATAGACAGGTAGGATAACGGATAACACTTTGTATTGAGTCTTTAAGAATAAACATCATAGAATCGACACCCCCCTGAATCGGCAGCAGCCCTGCCCGCCCGGAAAACGTTATCGTCACCACGATAATGGTGTCACTATCGACAGAAGTTGCTGATGGAGTTTGGACGACTGGTGAACTGTTCATAATTCTAATATTTCTGGTCGTTAATCCATCGCACTCTCGAAGTCAATTCCGGATGTCAATTTTGTACTGGTCGCTGCATGTTTGATTATGCTGTCCATGTAGCCATGTTTACTAACGTTATGTTGCACGTTATACGAACGTGCAGCAGAATTGGTCCGAAACCAATTTCCATCAGCCCCGTACTGTGGCAATTAAAGATTCTATTCTATTCTATTCTATTCTATTCTATTCTATTCTAGCTGAGTAATAAAGTCGTGAATGATGAGAGGTTATGAACAAATAGTAGTGTGTATCAGTAGGACCGTAAATTAGGGGTTAGAAACCCCTACGCCTGAATGCCTTATCTCCTATAACGGATTATGTATATATCATAATTGAGAAGTTCTGATTAAACTGAGAGCTTAACTATTCACCTGTCCATCTCTCTTTCCAGGTACGAGGAGCCGCCAATGTGGTGATGTCAGAGATGTATTTCTGTTCTGTTCCATACCTCCTTTTACCAACATGGCCACCGAATTGCTGCACAGATGTGATCCTATTCCCTTGTCTCGGACACCCCGCCGCTGCACCTCGTCCCGCGAACGTGACTGACGTCACAATAGCCGTCATCATAGTCGTCACGCCGAATCCGAAGGTCCTCATGGATGGTCATGGCTGCATGCAAATACCACCCAATTGTCTAGCATATTCCATAAACTCTTATTTAATGCTATCATGAAAGTCACAAGGGAAAATCGTTGTACAGTGAAATTGTGTTAATACTCGTTGTTCAAAAATAAACTACTTTGTTCATTGTAGCATTCATTGTATTCCTTGTAGTCTACATCTGTGTCATGAAAAGAAACTTGGTTTTAAGTGACCGTGAGTAAGTGTGTGGGGATGAAACGACATTTTCACTTTGCTTTTTTCCTCGTATAACTTCTTGCAAGCACGAAGACTCACTAACAAGGCAAGATAATAAGATATGTTTTTATGGAATGATAATAATTCATTACAGGAAATTTTTAAAATGACAAAATATATTGTGTTTTAGCTTAAGTATCATGGACTCATATAGGAAGATGTATAAACTGAATTACATTTCACGTTAGAATGAGAATCCTTAAGGTGCACTTTCCTCATTGGGCAGGCTACAGTAAATAAAGCGTGCTAAAGACATCACCAGCCAATCGGATTCATGCATAACGTCTTAAAATGCCTATGAAGTGATGTACATTAAGATTCGAGAACACGGTGAGCGTGACGATTCAAAGCCGCCCTATAGTAATCTGAAGCTGTAAAAAAACACCCAGCACCCATTGAGTGAACACAGATGGTTGTTTCATAATGGTTACTGATACATTTTCAGTAATCTAATGTCGGGTTGACACACTCTAGTGGCCAAAATTATTGAAACACCTAGCCTTTCTGGCATTACGCTTTAAATACGTACGATATTGGCAGTAATGTTCATAAACTAGCAAAGAATGTTTACAAATACCACACACTGGACCATTTGAATGCAATCTTTAAAAATATGTAGAGTCCATAATTTTGGCCACTAGTGTGTCTGGAGAAGTCCAAATTTATATTTCCCGAATCATGTGTAGGAAAAATCATTAGTATATTTGCTTACAATTATATCCAGCCCTTACAGGCTGTTTATAGTGAAAGAGATGGTGGACCATTACATGTTCCGAAAACATCCGTGTGCTTTGTTGCTGCGATCCGAAACTGTAACCATT
>JAODJW010000046.1:2055364-2068139 GCA_026777045.1 Hyperopisus bebe
ACGCTTTAAATACGTACGATATTGGCAGTAATGTTCATAAACTAGCAAAGAATGTTTACAAATACCACACACTGGACGATTAAATAAGCAACTAGACCAACATTTGAATGCAATCTTTAAAAATATGTAGTGTCCATAATTTTGGCCACTAGTGTGTCTGGAGAAGTCCAAATTTATGTTTCCCGAATCATGTGTAGGAAAAATCATTAGTATATTTGCTTACAATTATATCCAGCCCTTACAGGCTGTTTATAATGAAAGAGATGGTGGACCATTACATGTTCCGAAAACATCCGTGTGCTTTGTTGCTGCGATCCGAAACTGTAACCATTACTTTTCCTTCAAGTTAATCTTCCCATAAAATGCCCACAAAGCCTAATTACGTACCCACAAAACATGTCAGCATTATCCAGAAACTGTGATGTATAATTTGTTTGGTACGGATTTTCAGTTTCAGAAAAATACGCCCTGTTGGTAATGTTCAGCCTGCAATCTTCCGTCAGAGAAGCATTGTGACTAATTTAAAAAGATCCCGTGTCTATAGTTACCTAAGACGCAGTAATAGTTGAGAAATCACAATGTAAAAGTGATGCGCGCATCAAATACGTTCACCGACAGTATGTTGCATTGTAATGGCTCTCTGGCGCCCCCCATTTGTAAGACGTATTAAGTATCATAAAAGGGGCACTTGTAAACGAATTAACGACGTGTCGTTATTCCAACAGGTCTTTCTACCTTTTCTTTGTTGTAAAACGTAAAAATATCAACCAAACATTTTTTAAATAAATGGCATTTACTACATCAGGTAAATACTCAAGACGACAGAACCAAAATATTTCAATAATGAAATTATGATGAAAATAATGAAAATAAATATTGTTTAATGTTTTGGTTCACATGCATGTGTCAATACTGTATCTGAGCAATTCTTCATCAAAATTCTCAGATTTTTATTTAGCAGAAAGCCATTTAATATAAATGGCAACTTTAATAATTAAACCCTATTCATTTCGAAACATAATAATGATTTATGATATTTTCCGCATGCTACCTGCAGCCTACGACAGGTTTATCTATTTGTTAAGGCGCACCGTAGTAATTTGCAATAGGTGTTATTAGCAAAGTGAAACGTAGCCTCCTAATAAATATTTTCCCCCAGTTTAGGTAGAAGTTCAACCCCTACATTTTCCTTGTTTTTAAAGATGACAAACTTATAACGTCACTAACAAACTGAGGTCGGGTACATAACAGAGTAGTATGTTTATTTCTGTTACTCGTTCAGGTACACACCGGTTCAAATTAGATTACTGGTCATGTCTTGACATTTGTGGTCGTAATCGAAAGCTCTCCGCTGACAGCTATAGCCGACAGCCTTGACATAGGACAGCCTGGGATCAGAACCAGAAATCTCCATATTTCGAATTAACCTTTTCAACAACACTACATGCTGTCCTGCAGGTGTTTACAGTTGCATGCTAAATAAACGCACTGAACAAACTTTAAAATCTTTCTAATAGATTCTTACATATATGAAAACTGTTAGTAAAGCCAGAATGGAAGCATTAATCGAATCAAATAAATCTACTTAGGGGCCCAGATGGCACAACACCCCCCCCCCCCCACACAGTGTGTCCCCGGTACCAGGAATACAACAGCGGCATATGGGAAAAGTACTGTGATTTTTTAGCCTCATTTACGCGATATCATCCGAACGAGGATGGAACTAACGGAGAGCAACATCGAATCGCAGCAATACTGAATTTTCTTCACTCGTCCGGATTAACGATTTTTAAAACAAGTAAATCGAAACAACTTGGATTTAATTGCAAGTGAGTTGCAAGGAAATCAAGGCATTTGAGTCAGAGTTGCACAGAACGTCGCAGCTGTATGTTTATATGCATAATTGCAGCATATGCGTCTTATCTTTCGTATTAAGGGACAAATTCAATGGACCAATTCAGTAGAATTCAATGAAAAGTCTTACAAATAACTAAATGCAAATCAAAGTGTTTCAATGCTCAGTTATATTAAAGCCATGAAACATAGGCTTTAGTCTCGATGGAAAGTAACAAACTATATCTTCGTCGAAGCCGAGACTTCCAGCACCGAGACTTGGGAACAGTGAATCACTTATTTCTCAAGCTTAATTAGGCTGCGTATCATATACCGATAGCAAGCTGATAGATTGCGACAGATTTTTTTACGTTTAATGATAACAATCACTGTTCCTAAATATATGTTGTTGTACCTTTTCAATAAAGTGCTTTAAATCTATCAATTTGTGGTTATTCGAAGAGTAATTTACAGATCCATTAAGCCTTAAAGAATTAAGTAACTGGACAATAGATCGAACATAAATTTATTCATAATATGTGTTGTTTCACCTAGATAAATCCAGCTAACCAAGTCGCAGTAAAATACAATAACATTTTATTGGAATTAAATTTCTCTTAGAGTACTTTTGGTTTCTAACTCGCAGTAGACATGACACCTTCGTTGGCATTGTGAATTGGCTAATCAAGCCTGCCTCAGCTCAGTTGTATTTCTAATTTCTCGGTGATTATTTCGGTTATAATTAGTGGGCTGGGATACGGGACAAATACATAAAATCCAAAAACTCAACGGCGCTTGTGCTAATATAAATCAAAGCTCCAAGTCTCCGTTATTGGCTAAATGCTGCCCTCTTGTGGTGATTCTCTTGTGAGCCACAGTGCACCCCAGCAATTTAAATAGCAAATGAAAAGTTAATTTAATACAAGAGCCTTTTCTAACCTAAGATTAAACCAATTACAAAAACAAGCGACAAAAAAGGAAGATGGAAAGGTCTGGGTAGGGTCAATATGGGTTAAAAACAAAAAATTAAAAAAACAGCCGCAACAATAAGGATAACAAAGTAAAGAAGACTTTGTAAATTCAAAAACATTTTATATCCCGTATTGACGGTTCCAGGTTCCCTCTGCTTGTTTTGTAGAAGATGAGAGGCTTAAACTAAATTAACCAGACACTCAATTAGGCTTACGCATAGCACACAGCAGTAAAAAGGATTAAAGTTCACTGCCCGAATCCCATTCAATTTCTCCGCTAATTGTCTACGCCCATCGGTGTAAGAGTAAAATAAGTTGTGTAACATTCAAATTCCAGTCTTTGGGAGTGTAGTGCCCTACAAAGGAATTAAGTGCGACGAGAAAAACATATCAGACATAACAAACGAAACAGGTCAGGCGATATTTCCAAGTTGAGCTGTAGGCTACTTGGTTACAATGTCAAGGATTAAATGTGTCTAATGCGCAAAAAAACACAGTCGCAAAATATCCACATCCATAAACAGAATCTTAAATCGTTTCTCGGTCGTAATCGATTCTAAACCAATATTTAGATATACCCCGGGCTCCAAAGAATAATTTCGGTTAATAATCGTAGGACGGCACTCTAATGAAGGAGGAGTCAAAGCTACGGCGCTCAGCTCCGTTTGATGTTTGCCCGGAAACGTCACCGAAGGGCAAGACCGGGGAGCGTGATCGGCGTACCGTGCGCGGGGAGTTAACTGCGGGATCGCGGCCGGGGAAGAGATGGATCTATAACCAGACTGGAGAGAATAAATTACAGCCAAGACACTAGGTAAGTCGACTTGCCATCGTATGAATCTGTATGCTAGTTTAAATTACATTTTAATTCATTTCAAGTAAATATTTGCTTTCAGAGAAGGACACATTTGCAATAAGTAGAAAGCGCATTCCTTGTTCTGTATGAGAGTGCAGGTATAGACAAGATTGATTCAAAGCGATGGTCCCCTCTGCGCGCTAAATCCCCCGTTTTTACCCCCTACTGGAGCTGTTTTCTTTATAAAAGTAGACTCCCACGCGTCGACGGCGCATGAATGAGTAGCGAATATCGCCGCACGTGTAGCGTAAAGTCAGTAATGATGCCCAGGGGGGCGGTGGGCGACCCGCGCCGTCACACGCGCCGGGGACCCCGCGCTGTCATGCCAGGACGCGCCCGGACCCGATCCGTGTGTCAGACATTACATCGGCAGCACATTTTTCGCCTGCCCCTGCATGCCTGTTTAATGTTGGTTCCTATGGATCGCCACCGCAGTGATCGCCGCTCAGCCGACACCGCCAGGTCCGCCAAGTGTCATTCGTCCCACTCTGTGGCGCTTAAAAGCATTTCTTTGCACTAACGTAAAACTGCGTTGCTTATTGCCCAGAAGTTATTGCGCAACTGAACCTGTAGAAAAGTTATGTCCTGTGAGATTACCATTCTCTTCGGCAGCATTAAAACATTCATTATTAATGAAAATGTAGGAATGCGTGTGAAAAAAGCAGTTGTGCTCTCCCGTACTCACGGCTGCATGTTGCATGTCCCTACGTCAGTTTACGCCTACCTTTCCATTGGTAATCTGTCATATGAGGGTAATGACACGCGCCTTACCGGATGACATACGTTTCCTTGCCATCAGTCAGCAGAGCCCTTCTTACACAGAAAATGAACCACAACCACTAACAGCAGGCTGTAAACACATATTTTATAATTCTAAGACACTTTATAAAACCTCCATTCTCTAAGTGTGGGATGATCCAACCTTATCATTTGTTTGGATCACAACCTATTCAGAAAAAAAAAACGTTCATGTCGGCTCTGAGACTTTCTAGATGATCACTGGTGCATCTGCTACAGGATTTAATTTGTGTTCACATATTGTAGACAAAAGTAAACTTTTGTAACTGATGCTTAAATCGTAAGCCTGTTGATTTTGCAGATCATGGTTCTTAATCAGTGGCCTATCACTGTCAGAAAAAAGGGTAAAAATCTGTACCTTTGTATGTCATGGGTCTGTACTCTCAAGGGTCTGCTAATTGTACCCTTAGCTATAGGTAATTGTACCTTTTAAGGTACAGAAATGGACTGATGAACATTTCTGCACAATTAATGGCCATTAATGGTACATTAATGCTGTTTGTACCCGAGTCCATTTCTGTACCTTAATAGGTACAATTACAAGGGTACGACCCCAGTGACAAGCAAAGGTAAAAAAATCTCCCCTTTTTTCTGAGAATGTACCTGTCGTGGCATAAAATGTTGTGTGAAAAAAGACACATCCTCTGTCTTTCAGGAAGGTCTTCTAAACTGTGACCTACCCAGCACTGGCGAAAGCCTGAGCTGAGAGACAGGTGTGTTACAATCTGAGAGCTTCAGCAATAGGACGTCAGGACTGCAACAATAAAGCAACATGCAGCAGATGTGGGTTTATATACGGTGCCTTACAGTGAGATATTTATGATATATAGCCAGGTTATCAGCTAAGAGCTCTGTACCACACCTCAGGGTGAACCCAGGACAACAAGACACACCAAACGCCCCCTAACTACAAATCAACACCAACTTACCCATCAAACCTCAACATAACATACAAGAAAATGGAGGGCAACTAAAATGGCACTTCGCCCCTACAAAGTACTCAGTAGGCAAGAGGTGCAGACAGAGCCCTTAAACACCAAGCCCAACTAGTTTAAAGGACTTCAAGGCAAATAGCACAGCGTGTAAGTCTGAAGCTGCCCCTAGGGCAGGGGGGGTCACACTCGCGTCCTGGGGGGCCGCTTAGCTCTTTCCCGGTACAAATGATTCAGCTCAACAGCTGTGTGATAATTAGCAGAAGGAGATGAACCAGGTGTGTGAAATGAGGGGAAACCCAAAAATGTGCTGGGCTCCGGCCCCCCAGGACTGGAGTTTGACACCTCTGGCCAAGGGGTTGAAGATTCCATGATGTTCTACATGGGGCACCTGCGGAGTTGGTCACAAATCATGTGGATACGACTGTGGCACGATGATTGGTTGGATGGATGAATGTTGGGTGGTCTTCCAGTGGTGCTTTTTGGAAAACTGCTCATCGATAACCAGTCTACAGGTTTGCCGTTACCTTACAGAAGGTAAAATTAATGATACGCAGCTGTTGCTATTGTCGTTTGGTTAATAAAGTTCTTATTATAGAACTCAGATCATTACTAATTGTTATACGATGAACAATCACAAAAAGATCACCTACAAATTATTTAATGTTAACCAATAAAACCTTATCATTAAATTACATCTCTGTGTTTTTTCCCCAATAAAAGGTTATTCTAGGTTTTGCAAAAGCAAACAGACAAGTGGATGTGACTTATGCACCCCCTCTTGCTCATTCCGCTTTCCATGTTTGTCCCCGTTCATGACAGCTGTCACTCCCCGTGGTTTGAATATGTGAGCTTCCAGGTTTCCGCTATTGTTATTGTTGTACTGTAATACTGGGGCCACAGCTAAGGTACAAATGGGGTAATCCTCTTACGGTGGAGCATTTGAGCTTCTGTGCGTAGACGGGGTGGGGAGACGGAGTGAAGTTTAAAGCTCTTAGTATCAGATGAAAACAGTTTTGTACTGTTGATAGTGTAGGATGACTGCAAGGTTGTCAAAAGGAACAGGGCTAAATCACCGCCTTCTTCCTGATACCGAGCTTTTAGAAGCATTGCAGTTATTGCGTAATGCTGAATACTGACCTTAATGGGATCCTGACACGACTGAGAAAAGCATTTAATTCCTAGAAATTTAGGTCTGGTTTGTCTGGTTCCCGTCCCTTTGATTGACAGCCGGCAAATAAAATGGCGAGCCTGTGTAAAACCGAACAAACACTCTTTATGTTCTTGTGTTCTGCGTTTACAGAGTGCTGACTTTGTTAACAGCACAGCTGTGGAGTCCCTGCTAGGTGGGGACAGACGGCATTCATCCCGCATCTTAAGGTTCCTGTTGCCTCCTGGGTAAAAGTAGCTAAAAGTGAAAAAAAAGTGGTTTGCAGGTTTAGCTGGAGGTCAGGATGATCCCTTAGTTTATATATATATATACACACACTCACGCACACACACACACACACACAGTATATATAAGGAAGCATGAATTCCTGTTACCTGTTTTGAAGATTCTGTGAGTGTGTGTGTGAGTGTCTCTGGGTGTGTGAGTGTCTGTGTGTGTGTGTAAGTGTCTGTGTGTGTGTGTGTGTGTGTGTGTGTGTGTGAGTGTGAGTGTCTCTGTTTGTGTGCTTGTGTTTTGCTCCAAGTTGTTAAAAGGCCAGAACTGGAACTGCAAATATTTAACTCGTGCCCTTTTTATACCACAGTTTAAAACCACAATTTATATTTTAGAATAACAAAGTGCATAATGCATGTTGTTGGTTTGTAGAAAGCGCATCCAGGCAGACTCTGAGCTCACTCGTGCCTGTGATTTGTAAAGGATTCACTTGGTTACTCTCGGACGATGTGTGTCAGTTCTGGTTACGGCTTAATCATCGATTGTGTGTAACATCGGATGAGGAGCGTATCCATAGCAATGGGGAAGGAGAGAGGGAGGTGCAGGATAGACGGCAGAGCCCTGTGAAGGTACCGGAGGGGTTTATATTCAAAACAGCCCCATTCATATGGTTGGCTGCTTCATGGCTTCTCACTCAAAATTCAGGACAGGAAAGTACTGGAAACAGCTCAGGTGAAGGTGGCAGTGTCCTCTAACATCCCAAGGAGTTCAGACATGTAATGCAAGGTACTTTTTGTTATTTTTTTCCTCTTATGCACAAATTGGGGCAACATGGTTGCTCAGTGGGCAGTGCTGTTACCTCCCACGTCCATAAATAGAGGTGTGTGTGTGTGTGTGTGTGTGTGTGTGTGTGTGTGTGTGTTCCCGCCGTGTTACATGGGTTTTTTTCTGGTACTGCAGCCCAAAGTACATACAGTCAGGCTAACTGCTATGTCTAAATTGCCAGTACTCTGTCAGTATGCAGGGCCCTGTGATGGACCGGCCTCCTAATCCCCAGCCTTGTCCCTTAAGCTCCCAGGAATGGGCCTCTGGTCCTGATCAGGATCAGCGGTTAGACGACGGGGAAGGAAAAGCCAGGACTAGCTACAGTGATGCCGCACTTTCACTGTAACCGAACGTAAAGCGTTTCCTGTTGATTGGTACACGAGGTGCCTTGTTACAGTAATTCACAGCACTGTGTGGGAGGGGCTTGGCTGTGCTGCCAGTGTTTACAGGAAATATGGAATTCACTGCAATTAAACTGGAATAAAGTCTTTGGATGGGGGGCTGGGGGAACAGTGAGGAGCACGGGTTGTGGGGTGGGCAGAGATATTAGGTGTTGAGTCATCCCTTTTGTGCTCGACAATATGAGGAAGATTGAGAACTGACTCATTTAACCCAAAGGCTGAGCCAGACAGACCCTCTCTACCTCAGCTTAAAATTTATGGCTTTAAAATCATCTTGATTAGAGTATGGGTAAGCAGTGAAAAAGTAAACAAGCCTACATTTTAGTTAAAATTCTTTTTTATTTCTATACAATGCATAGTATCACAATATTCTGCTTTTTTCAGGTAATCATTTGTGTACTGCGTACTTTTAAAATCTGTTTGCTCTGCATTTACTTTGCACTGTGTGCACTGTCTTTACATTGTGTGCACTGTCTTTGCGCTTTGCCTGTTTGGCACTGTATGTTTGTTCTTTCTGCTGTATGCACCAGAGTTTCCTGCTGGGATCAATAAAGTGCATCTCAGTCTTAATCTTAATCTTAATCTTAATCTTAAATTTTCTTCTTGCCCCTTGAAATTCAGGTCGCATTTAGTTAGGGAGCTCAGTAATTAACCTTTATTTCTCCTATTTAAGAATCCAGTTTAACATATAGGATGTGGCAGAATATGTTCACATATGTCTAGACTCTGTACTGGAATGAGCTGAGCGAACAGTGGAATTTTGAAGAGTGGAATTTTGCCCCTTGTCCTGTCCTGTGTCTGCGATGTTGCCCCTATTCCGCCACCGCGTCCGGCTCTGTCCAGCCCTGGGGTTCGGCACTGCTGACGTTGTGCAGCTCCTGAGGTCGGCTGGGTACAATGATTCCCTCTATGAATGGTTCAGTCCAGTGACTGGTGTCTGAAACAGAGGCCTCCTGTCCCAGAACTGTGAGGTCCAGATGGCCATTTAGAGAGAGTGGTCTGGCAGCGCCCAGCCCACCTTCCCGCTGGAGTTGGTCTGCTCCAGGGGCCGTCTCACTCTGTGCCCTGTGGTCCAGGAGAGGAGTGTTTTAGAACCAGTCACCCATCCTCACTCCACTTGTGAAATTCCTCTCCCGTCGATGTTGAAAAGATTCTGCTGTTCTCTGCCAGGTCCTGCCGTCTCTCAGGGGCATAGCTGAGCAGCCTGTAGACCCGGGGGCGGGGGGGGGGTGCGACGGCTCGGGTCACTTGGATCAGGGACACTACGTCTGGCACAGGTGAGGTTGACCTCAGAGGAAGGCAAGATGTTTATGTTGGAGGTAATGGGATTTTATGGAGGAGGTCTGGAAGGGGATGCAGGGTCTTACTGGGAGTGATTCACAAATGCAGGAGGCTTCTTGAAGCTTCTGACGTATGTGTGTTCAGCAAGAGAGAAGGACTCTATTTTTATGGTTAGCTGTCTTTGTAAAAATCTATATTACTTTACTTTATTACTGTGGAGATGATTCTTTCAGAGTTATTGATGATAGAGACATGGGTTCAGCCACAAGCCCATCTTTTCTTCCACAAGGAGCCTGTAATTTTTTATTCTTTAAATATCCATCCATCCATCCATCAATCCATCCATCTATCCATCTTCCAGCCACTTTGTCAGGGCTGTTGGGGGGGGGGGGGGGGGGGGGGGGGGCTGGAACCTATCCCAGGCAGCACAGGATGCAAGACTGGAGAAGATCATGGATTGAGTGCCAGTGATTCCATGAATAATTCCTATGAAGAAATTGATTTAATGTTTTATTGTTCAGTTGTGTGTGAACATGGTTGTTTGTAACATTCTGACAGGTTTCTTTTGAGTCCGTCTTAAAAACCATGGAGGGTTTAATATCTGATGTCCTCGCTAACTCCGTGTCTATCGGGACGCCGCGTCTCAGACCTATTAGTGCAGTTTGAGAAGTTTGTGGTAAAGGGGGGACCTACCCTGTTTTTGCACACATCACAGCGCCTCCCCCTGGTCACACGCAGGTAAGGCGCAGGACACCCTTTTTTGCCTGCCTCTGTGCTCTGTTGCAGCGGTACAGTTTACCACAGCAGTGGGCGACTCCGCGTCTTTGTCTGGTAACGAGGTGGCAAGGCCCCTGGCGTGTCACCATGGCAACCCCCGTCATGGGCTGTTCGCGAGAAACGTAATGCTATTACCCGCTACAAGCCAAATTCATGAATCTGAACAGAATAAATGAGCAGAAGAATAAATAAGTGTAACAACGGTATCCCGTGAGTCAGCAGAGATTTCGCTAATCGTTGAGTCACCCATGATGTGTGATAGGTGACAGTATGAGTCTGGTGCTGTATTCTCATTGGTCGAAAAATCAGCACCATGTTTTGAATATCTGCCTTTGTGAGTTTGAGGTTGGGAGCAGGTGACGCTGATCTTAATGCAACGCAATGGAAATTGCCCAGCCTAAAAGCCAGCTTGTTTACATATCATTTCCGGATGGTTCTCTGGAGATCTCAGACGAGTCGCCGGGGTTTCCGCCTGTGGATGAACGTGTCGCAGCTGAACGAATGTCCATCACTCTGTCCTTCTGGCAAGAAGCCCACCCCTCTGCCGACATGATCACAGGTACAGAGACTCCACGCATCAGCAAGGCATTGTGGGTAATACAGCCTGATTCTAACCTGCTACACTGAAGCTGTCTAACAACTTAAGGAAAGCCATGAGCTGGAATTGACTGATGACATACTGAGTGCAGTCCCATAAGCAGCCAATAAGAATGCCTCAAGCTGACCTTTAACCCCCATAACAGATTAGCTGTGACTAACAGGCATACCTGTCCTCAAAATTACGGTATGTCCAGCTGACTTACCGTAGTAAAATAATGGTATCTGCTGAAAGACACTTTTAATACGGATCTAGTTTGGTTCACGGTTGGTTCATGGTTTTGGCCCTGAATAACCAGGTATGGAGAAGCTCCACAATGCTATTGGTTTGACATAACTCATTTTGGTTAGACTTCTTGTTCATTGTCTGTTTCTCTGGAAACTTCTCTTAACTCATTTGTAATATAAAATGTTCAGTGTGCTTCTTTTTTTTTGTGTTGCTAAAAACGGCACTAGGTCACTTTTGCCCTGCCATTGATTAAAATCTGCCATTTTCTATGTGCCATGTTCAGGGCTGGATTAAGAGCATTAAGTGCCCCTGGGCATCAGGAAGAAATACGGCTGATTGGTGGGTCACAGAATCCCGAAATGTATCTAACATACAGAAACGTTACATTGGCTTTTCAGTGTACCATATTAAAAGAACAATATACAATCATATTAAATATACAATTATATTAAATATACTATATCTTAAACTGTACTAATTCATGAATGGAACCGGAGCAGGGTGGGATTATGGGGACTTGCCCTACTTGGTGCCCCCAGGACGTGCCACCCCCAGGACGTGCCGCCCCCGGGCACGTGTCCAATGCCCATATGGTCAATCCATGCTGGGTCATCTGCTTGATGTGTACAATCTTCTGATCCCTTTGTTTTTTTGTGGACCTAAGAAAAACATTTTAAGGCTTCTTTCTCTTTATTTTCTATTTATTTTTGGCTTTATTTTTTTATTCCTTTTTTTCTTTCATTTTCACGTTTTGCTTGCTGTTTCCACCCGAAAGACGCAGGGAAGTGAATTGAGACCTGCTGGGTCTTCAGACCGTAAAATGATCACGTAGGATTTTAGGACGTGGATACGTGAGAGTTATATTATTGTCTTACTGTTTTATTCGGAAATGAAATATCAATGAAACATTTAATACACAATTTGGAGTAAGCAGGGGGAGGGAAAATCCCAAATAGCAGATTGCATAATCCTGCATTTCTGTCTGTGGATTAAATTCCAGATTTGTGGCAACCGGTTGGTGATTATGGCTAGCCAATCGTTTAATTGCTTGCCTAGGGAGGGGGTGGAACTTAAAAAGTATTTTCGAAGCTATTGGCCAGTACTACTGCAGCAACCGGCCAATATGTATGAAGAGTCGTGCTTTTGAGCCAATGGTACTGGGAGCCTCGGTAATGCAGGGGCAGGCAGCGTTCATGGTCGCGCGGATCAGCACACAGTGAGGACGTGGTGCAGGGCATCTGTCCAGGAATTGTGGGGCCATTATGCATATTCAGTATTGATTGTGCAGAGGGAGCCCAGCTTTTTACTGGGGGACTGGAGTGACAGTACACATTTTGGCAGGGGAAAGGCAACAAACACCGAAAAATAAAACATTTGTGGAATAAATCTAATTTAAATCTGACACCGGGTTTTGGTGGTATTATTTAGGCAGAGTGTATGAAGGTCCAGCTGCCCCAGTGGCCCAGGCCCCGGGGGGGGGGGCAGCTGCATTTCAATGAGCATGTCTGCTGCCTGATGAAATGAGTGTGTAAGTGTGTTGGTGTGGGTTGCTGGGGGAAGGTGGGGGCTGGGATTTAATTATTTTGTGGTGGAGACAGGATTATAATGGTTTGTGGGATTGGAGGACGTGTGTCTCTGCATGCTGTATGAGCACACTGCAGCTGTATGAGCACACTGCAGCTGTATGAGCACACTGCATGCTGTATGAGCACACTGCAGCTGTATGAGCACACTGCATGCTGTATGAGCACACTGCATGCTGTATGAGCACACTGCAGCTGTATGAGCACACTGCAGCTGTATGAGCACACTGCTGCTGTATGAGCACACTGCATGCTGTCTTACTGCATTTTCATTTTTATGCTTTATACATTTTATCTGATAACCGTAA
>JAODJW010000046.1:2068239-2083433 GCA_026777045.1 Hyperopisus bebe
TGCTGTATGAGCACACTGCATGCTGTCTTACTGCATTTTCATTTTTATGCTTTATACATTTTATCTGATAACCGTAACGGCATAAGCCAGAGGTAGTTGAACCCCGAGGACATGTTTGACACACGGTGGCAGACAGGGAGTCTGCTGGGAGCGTCAACCTGCTGGCTGTCCATTCCGGGCTGTTCCGGGCCATTCCGGGCTTCCAGAGATGGTCGGCTCTGTGGAAGATGGCTACGGAAATGGCGTCCCAGAGAGAAGCACTGCGATAGAGGCAGGTGACGGTATCAACACGTCCGGAGGCTGCTGCCTCGTCCTTCCAGAAGCTTCCTCTGGTCTGACTGCTGTTGGCTGGCAGGGAGGTGGGAGGTGAACTGGAGCTAATCCTGCACTCAGCACGCAGTAGAATTCCTGGTGGTTTGTAAGGAACGTATGTGATCAAGAGGTTTCCTTTGTGGTGATGGTGTTCTATTTGGAAAGGAATTTCCTTGAAATACTCCCAGCTGATAATCAACGATTACTTTAAACTGTACTGCATGTCCTGTCTCTCCAGCTGGCTGTCAGTGTGGTGGTTGGACTGGCATCCTGCACGTGTCTGTAGAAGTTGTTCTAAGTTTCAAAATTTCTGAAGACTAAGATAGCTGGTGTTAAAAAGCAATACCTGACACCTGCTGCGATTCTAGGGTGTGACCCTTAGTGCCCCCCCAGGTACAACCCCTGAAAAAATAGTAAATAATAAATTACTAAATGGATGTGAATCATTATTCAGGGGGGCTGAGACAAAGTATACAGTGGCTGAAGCCCTTCAAAATCGGGTCACCTGTGGGGCGTCTATGCCTTTGCCCCCCCTGATTGGCTGGCTGATTACAGGGTGTCAGAAGGTCCTCTGGATCCTCCTGGAGGTGCCAAATACGATCCTACGTATGCTGCACGTCTGCGGAGGAGGAGTGCACGTGATGCTTGAAGGGCGCCTGGAGAAGAACTTCTTTACGGGTTCAGTCGTCTTCCGGCCTCCTGGAAGAGACGCCGACTTTAGAAGCTGCTGAGGAGAGGAGCTGTCTCGATAATTTCCGTTCTATCTCCCTAAGTGACACCCATAGTTGTCTGAGGAGGTTTATTTTTTTCCATCTACAGACAAAACATTGGGGCGGGGGGGTGGATTTTGCACAAGACAGGGCTTGAAGAAACACCTCCCAGACTGAAGCGGCAGCGGCGTGAGCGGATTTCCCCCAGTGCCTTCGCTGACCGCTTCCTGTTCGCTGCTGCGTGGGGGATAAGCCATCGTTGGGTTTCGAAATGCTTTTCAGACTCACTGTGTATGTCGCGCTAAATTCAGTCATCAGGGAGTTATCCTTGGATGCCTGAAAAGCTCTGTAAACCATTGTTGGTTGGAGCATCTTATTTAAGTGTCCAGGAAGTACTGCGCTTCAGTGTCCTGAGCTCTCTGGCCTTTCGTTTATGTTCTTCAGAAGGGTGAGGTCCTCAGATCAGCAGAAGCGTCTGCTTTGGGTCTTCTCCCTAAAACTCCTTTAAAAAAAAAAAAAATAAAGATCATCGGGTTGGCTGCAGTTATGTAATCCAGATGATCTGTACAGCCTCCTGAGTCTCTGGGAGGTGGTTCATATGTAGGGTCTTAAAAGTTGACCTTTTTAATGCTGAGTAATACTCCACATGAAAGGGAAATGCGTCAGACCTCCTCAGTCGGCTTCATGAAGGCCGCAGTAAAACTGTATACGAGGCGCAGGAATGATTCATCTGGCTGCCTGGTTGATGCTGAGTCGCATGCGCTGCCAGCGAGAGTCCCAGCTATTGTCTGCAGAGGTTTCCTCTCCTTTCTGTGAGATTGGCACCGGAACTTTTCACTAAGGTTAAGCTGCCCTTTCTCTCTTAAGAGAATCCAAGGAAAATGACTCAGAGCAGGAATTCCCACACTGAGGGATTGGGACCCATGTGTCAGGAGGACCAGGGAAGGATTAATGGTTTTCAGCTCAAGGCCGATTCATTATCCAGCCGGAGACTGACGTTGATTCCAAAGGTTTCCAATTTCTAGATTGCATACTCTCGTTCACCACCTGTCACATGATACCGCGGTCTGTTGGATTAATTTGTCAATGAGTTTGAGAATTAATCTATATCTATGCTTGAGCTTGCATCTGTAGACAAATTACTGGCACCTGCATCCTCGTCCACGTTGGCTGTGGACAGTTAATGGCTGGTATCAGCTTTGTTCATGGTTTTTCAGTTGGCTGTCATTCATATTCTATATTTGATCTTTGATCAGAATGACTTGGAGTATATTCTCTAATCTACTGGAGGAGTCACCATCTCCACAGGGGCTGCTTTGTGAGCCTTGGGTGATTTGTCATCCTCTGAGTCACATGACATGCTGTGACTGTCACATGACTTCCCGTTTAGCTCAGCTGACAGGTCAACAATGACTTAGTGATGTAAGTCACTGTCAGACAATGTTTGTATTCATAAATTTTGATGAGTTGGTCACTTTAAAATTCATTGACTGCAAATTTCGACCTTCTGTGTTTATGTTTTATCTTTTTCTTTGTGTTTGCTGGCTGTTTGCATCCACACATTAATATAAAATAAAATTATCTAGAAGTTGAATTTTAAAAAAATCAAGATTTTACTAGAAATATTCAAGGATTGCAAATATTGACTAAAATGTCGTCAACATATTTTCAAAACATACATAGGATTTTATGTCATTTCTTGAATTTCCATCTAAAATATTTGTAATCTATACGTTTGTCTCCTATTCACACTGGTGAAAATATTACTGATACTTTCTTCAGTGTTACATACTGCAGTCTGTATGTGCTGATGGTTGGATTACCCTGAGAATACGATTTTACTGATAAGGTCAGGATCTTGTGGTTTGGGTTTAGCAAATCATGACTGTGAGATCTAAGTGCATTAAGACCTCTAAAGATCTTCGGGGACTGTTTGTTCTGAAAGCTCTGTGACATCCTTTCAGTTGTGACTCTTTGCTCTCAATCTGTGTCTGAAGTTTCACATCGAGACTCAATTATTCCGCAGTTTAACTCGAAATAAACTACGCTGGGAGCCAGTGGCCTATATATCTTGAAATTAAGTTTGCTGGGGATCTAATGGTCAACAATCACGTTTGAGATGAATTGCTGTGAAAAATAATGAACTATAAAAGTCAGAAAATAAAACACATCGAGAAGCAACTAAAACTGCTCGTAACTGCTGTGGCTGAATTTCACCAAGTGTCGCTAGAAAGCAGCTGCTTCTGAGCTACGCTAAGCTACGCTTATTAACTACGCAGTGCTGTCAACTGGTATTACTGAAGGAATAGAGTTTTAAGACTTCTTGTTTTTTTGGGCGTTCATGCGAAGAAAATTACACAGTATAACTAACTGGCTGTTAATTATTGGGAAAACAGAAAGGGGTGTCGAATGTAGTTTGACGTTTTTTCCGAGATTCTCCCCTTCCTACATTAATATGCTCTATTTAATAAGCTTACAGCTGAGTACTGTTTGAGTCTAAGTCTTGGACCCGTAGAATCCAAACCTCAGTTTCAAGTTTATCAAGTCCGAGTCAAGGAAATTGAGACTCATGTTTGACCCGAGTTCAAGTCCTGGGTTCGAGTGCTACAGTACTGGGCTCTGCAGTGGCGTCTTTAATCCAGAGTCAGCAACAGTGAGTCTGACACAATGTGAAGTGTAAATTTCCTTCTTTCTTACATGGTAACTTTACCCACATAGTCAGGTGAGGCAGTGAGTTAATAACATCACTGCTATTGTCATATGGGATCTTCACTGAGCGCTGACGTTCGCTCGCTGACCTCATCGGTTAGCCATGTCCGTCTTCGCTGCCGCTGGATCCCGTCTTTGGACTCCTTGATGCACACAACGCCCACGGTGCCAGACACTGCCGAGTGTCTGTCACTGAGGTCACCACAGTGTCCTTCAAGGAGCCTCCTACCAGTGCAGAGTAGATGCAGTGAGCCGGTGGCAGGGTTTTTTATGGCAGCACTTAATTGGAGTAGGGTAGTGCAGTATGTGCAGTATATGCAGTATGTGCAGTGTATGCAGTATGTGCAGTATATGCAGTATGTGCAGTGTATGCAGTATGTGCAGTATATCTCGCTGCTGTTCTCATCCATGCGTGTGCTGTTAAGGTTGTATGCTCTGGTATGTGCTTCAGCTATTGCTAACATGAATAGACTGCCGTGGTAATGCTGTGCAGACAGGCAGCTTATATGTCTGTCAGCGACATTCGGTCTCAGGTCCTCCTCTCCAAAGCAATGCAGTGCAGCTCGATATGGCGTCACCCCCTATGACAGCAGCGTATTAACAGCTGTTCTAACCCAACAGGAATGATAGACTGGTGTTTGTCGATCGGTGAGAAAGTCCTTGAAGCTCACCAACCCCCACCCCTCTTAGCAATGCAGCAGGTCCTGGACAACCTGGGTGACCTGCCCTCATCTGATGGGGCCAAGGACATCGACCTCATCTTCCTCCGCGGCATCATGGAGAGCCCCGTCGTTCGCTCCCTTGCCAAGGTAACCATGTGACCCCCCCCGAATACGAATTTGCCTAAAACGATTTAATGCTGTGATGTCGGCTCCTATATCTCACTGTGAACATTGCAAACGCATGTTTATGTCAGCGCCCCCTGCTGGCGGTACACCTTTTTGCAGTTTGGAAGGTGCCTTTTGTAATATAATAATTCTCATCCCGTGGGCAAACTGCTGAGCCCCTGACATTGTACTGCTGCCAAAGTTGCGTTACAGTAACAAGAAACCATCTGAATACCATCCAGAAGGCAGGGGAAGTTCGCTAAGTGACTGGTATGAAGGCAGGGCAGCACAGTTGTAGGATTCCTTGGCTCTGATTGTAAGCTAGGGCATTAGCTTAGCCTAGCATTAGCTTA
Source organism: Hyperopisus bebe (assembly GCA_026777045.1). Lineage (NCBI taxonomy): Eukaryota > Metazoa > Chordata > Actinopteri > Osteoglossiformes > Mormyridae > Hyperopisus > Hyperopisus bebe. The sequence goes on from JAODJW010000046.1 coordinate 2,073,151, forward strand.
GCCTAGCATTAGCTTAGCCTAGCGTAAGTATGTTAGCAGCGCATTGCTGTTTTTCAGGCGCCATAGGAAACGCAGCGCAATGGATTTACTTTGTACCGTGCAGGATGTAATTCTTTAGTATTGTAGTCACGGTTACGTGCTACTGTGGAGACACTTCGGGTAGATGAGTAACGCACTCCTGCTTGACAGTGATGAATTATGGGTGACAGAGATGAACCTTGCTGGACGCAATGCTCTCCTGTGACGCATTGAAGCCTCAGAGATGGGAGATGGAGGGCTAGGTACTGGGATCGTCATGGCTTCACTGCGTTGGGGTGTTAATTGTTCTTCTGGTCACCTCTGGAACCTCAAACCGTTACAGAACTGTTCCCTTAAGGGGCCTCCCACGGGGAACGGTGTTGACTGTGTCGGAGAGGTTTAATAACAGTGCCTGTGTGTACCTTGAGCTTTGGCTGCGTTGGGCTCTGGTGCAACAGTGTACAGGAACTCTGCTGACCTTGCCTGCGACCTCTGAGCCGACCTTAATGTGGTGGGGCAAGATTAAGCAAGATTACGACCAGATTGTGTGGCTAAATTTAGTGTTCGTAATGGATCCGAACCCCTGTGTAAGTCTGTGTCTCTCGTTAAAAGCCCCATAAAATCTGATGAGGAAATACTGTTTTGACAGTTTGAGGGTTATGCTATCAATGGCTGTCGACTCTGACACCCCCCGACCCCCCCGGCCCTGGTTCCGGACAGGCTCACGAGCGATTGGAGGACATCAAGCTGGAGGCCGTGCAGGATAACAATGTGGAGCTGGTGTCGGAGATACTCGGTGACATCGGCGGCCTGAGTGGCAGAGACGACAGTGCTGCAGAGCTTTCCAGGATCCTCCAGGAGCCTCACTTTCAGGTGTGTGGGGGGGGGCAGGTTTCTGCTGTCCGAGCTACAGCCCAGCTTCTCTCCTCGCTGATCTTACGACACACTGTGAGCTTGCTGGCTGGAGCTGAGGAGACAGGCAGTGGGAGGGGTGCGGAATTCAGCAGCTGAGGGGCGATTCTGTCTTGGGGTGAAATCTCATGATGGATGATCCTGAGCTCTGCTGTGTCCTGAGTTTTCCAGTAACCAGCAAATCAAAGATCAACACTTCTGAGGTGTTTAATGAGGGCGAGGACTGGACTTGACAGGTCGCGATGCTTTGAATGGAAATCTGGAGCATGTGCAGACAACTTTGGCACAGAGTGAGAGAGAGTGAGCGAGCAAGCTGCCTTAGGCCATGACTCCTCCCTCAGGGTGAATGTACTCGCTTGGGACCAATCAGAGGAAGAGCCCGGGGGAGTTCTTTTTCTGTAGCCAATCGGATCAGCGGCCTATCAGGGGATTCACCCCACTCCAGTTATAAGCTGAAATGTGTGGTTTAAGCTGTCGGATAAGACCTTAGTGACCTAGAGTCGGTCTGGGAGCTCCAGTGCAACAGATGCGCGTGTGTTTTGAGGGCTAATGAATGCAAATCTTGCACTATGGCTACAGCGGTGAGAACAGTGCTTCTTTTTTTCCCCTCCGCCTTCGTTCAGTACATTAAATCCATAAAATTTTTGTTGGGTCATTCAGCAACTGCAGAGCAGCAATAGCGTAAAACTGAGAGGTCTAGTTTAGAGATGTTTTCCTGGTACACGCATGTGTCTGTCGCTGCAGACTCGCCTTGCAGGGCCGAGTTGTGACTCTCGCCGTTTCTTGCCCGGTATCCAGTCGCTGTTAGAGGCCCATGATATTGTGGCCTCCAAGTGCTTCGACTCCCCGCTCTCCAGCTTGGGGCCCGACGACGACGGGGCTGCGACCACCAGCCCGCCGGTGCAGGCCGACGCCATCAGGATGATCGGGATCCGGAAGAAGGCAGGGGAGCCGCTGGTGAGTGCCAGCCTGCTGCCGTTAGATGGATGGATGGAGAGACAAAGAGGGCTGCTGACTCAGTTCCTGGTGATCTTGTAAAGCCTTGAGCTGTGTTTGTTTTAAGTAAAGACGGTGAAAACATGAATATTATAACAACGGCAACTGTTATGCACCAGTCTGAATGATCTGATGCTTTATATGCCGGAACATTATTAGTTCAAGTATGAGTACTGCTATGTGGGAATTGCTCGCCATTAGTACAAGTATGAGTACTGCTATGTGGGAATTGCTCGCCATTAATACAAGTATGAGTACTGCTATGTGGGAATTGCTCGCCATTAATACAAGTATGAGTACTGCTATGTGGGAATTGCTCACCATTAATACAAGTATGAGTACTGCTATATGGGAATTCCTTAGCTTTTTCAAATCTCACCTTTCTCTCCTTCGAGACATAAACACACACGGGTAAAAGCAACACACAGATCAGCCATTCTTCTGCCAGCCCTGGAGCGTCTTACGGGTGACTATTCTGCCGAGGACGGGAATTGAACTAGTGACCATCTGATTGCAGGCACCGAGGTCTAACGTGCTGAGCAACTCCCCATCTCCCTGCTTCACTCTTTCCACCAGTGTCAGTTTGATAAAGATCAACCTTCTATCTCTGTGATGAAACCCCAGCTGTATTATGCTGTGATTGAGTGTGTTTTGGAGTTTTTCAAGTGTATGTTTAAGTGATTTTTTGCTATGACATTTCCAGACAATAATGGTGATAGAGCTTGAATTGCTTTGTATATTGAGGTTTTTACGTGATTATGACTGTTTGAGTGTGTGTGCCCCTGTTCTGGGTTGTTCCCTGCCTTGTGCCCATAGTCTCCGGGAGATCTGGACCACGCACGACCCTGAATAGGATAAGCGATTTCAGAAACTGGATGGGTGGATGGATGGAGTGTGTGTGTGTTGTGCGAAATGGGGGTAACTTATCGTTTGATTTCTTTTTTTTAGGGTGTGACGTTTCGGGTGGAGAAGGACGAGCTGGTAATCGCCCGGATCCTGCACGGCGGCATGATAGACAGGCAGGGCCTCCTGCACGTGGGCGACGTCATAAAGGAGGTGAACGGCCGCAACGTGGGCAGCAACGCCGCAGAGCTGCAGGAGCTGCTGAAGGAATGCAGCGGCAGCGTCACTCTCAAAATCCTGCCCAGCTACAGGGACGCCCCGGCCCCTGCGCAGGTCAGACACGCATGCGCACACGCATGCGCACACGCACACGCACTGACACGCGTCTCTCTACTCCTGTTTCCGGAGCCCTTCTCGTCGACTTCTGTCTATTGTTTCAATGCACTTCATCATTCCCTGACTACGAATGCAAATCAAAACAAACTGATAAAAAAACGGAAAAAAGAAAGAAAGAAACAAAACATCAAACAAAAAAAAAACCTCAGGAATTATTGTAAAAAAAAGGAAGATGAAGATGGAGGATTTTGATTTGAAAAAAAGTCTTATTTTATGGGGATGTCTTCTGAACTCATTTTTTTTTTGGGAACTTTTCTCCAAATTCTGCTTTAAAACATCGTAGATAGACAGCAAGAGAGAGAAAGCGAGGCACTCATAGTGAAGACGCGCTCAGGCCACAACAGAGCAGCGTGACCCCGCTGGAGAGGCATCGTTGGTAGTTTTGTTCGCGCTTTTATCGATCTTTTAAAAGCATTCAGCTGTAGGCTGTTGACCACCGTCGAGGACAGTGTGCTGAGGATGGTGGACAAAAATAGTCCAGCGTCAACAGGTTGTCATCTATGGTGTGCGTGTAGAGACACATTAGCACATGTTAGGCCTCCGCCATCTCATAGGGTCAGCAGGGGTCATGACCCCTGCAATGCTGTGCCTTCCTTCGATGAATTTGCGTGCCTCTCACTTACGCCACTCTGCCGCGCTGCTAGGAGTCACTCAAACGCTCTGTGGCCCAAACCTGCCTTCGAACTGAGGACATCGTTAGATGCCAAAGTGTTGGCATTGGTTGGCTTTTAGCAGTGTTTAAAAAAAATCAACTCTGAAATCGATATGGGTCTCGGAAGGAACGCTAAGAAATAAGCATGTATATGAAACAATACAGGGGCATTATGGGTAAACTACCTGTCAGGATCTGGCCATACGTGACCTTTATAGGGCAGAGGTCATTGCTTTGGCTGTTTGCCTTCTCAGTTTGGCTTCGACCTACGAATCATTATTCGTAACATGCAATTATATATAAGTTACATGCTGCTGAGAATGTCGGGATTTAGATCGTCGTCTTTGCTGACATGGGCAGAGGTACCATCCGCTGGTGCCACGGCGTCTCTCTCCCATTCGCCCTCAGCTCGCCCCACCAGCCTCGCTCTGCTACGTATTGCCTTATGGTCCTTCGGGGGGGGGGGCGTTTTAGAAGGTAAGGCTCACCGTATTCTGAAGGAGGCCCAGAATGTCGAGTGATTGAAACGGGACACGGAAATCCCTATTAATAACAGCCGGTGTGCTATCTGGGACACAGCAGGGGGGTGAGAGTGGCCCTTGAGGAGTTGGGCTGTGGAGCCGCGCCCCCCCCCCGCTGACGTCGCTGTGCCAGGCTGACACGCCCACAAACCATGCGCTGCAGCTGTAGTACAGTTGTCTCTTTTGCCAGCGCCTAGATATTCCTGCTTACACACACATGCATGCGACATTTTGGTCAGCTGTCCACGTCCCTGCAAACTCATCTGTCCTCTGGGATTATCTAAGCTCCACTTAGTTAGAAGCTGGGTTCTTGTTAAAGGACTCAAGCAGGCCCCTGTTTAATGAAAAAGGGGGGATAATGATGAGGTGCACCTCTTACAGGAAGTGTTTCCAGACACCAGACATGCCTTCATCAAGACTAATTGCCCTTATGAATAATAGATGATGATAATGATACCAAGGAACGGCTTCAATTTTGATCTCGGCACCACCAAACCCTGCGGCTGTGTGCGTTCCCGCCCGTGCGTTAATTTGATTTGTTTTAATAGGCACTTCCAGAATTTGTACATTTAGTGGGAGGTGTCACATGAGAAGGACCACCGCCCTCCCATCTAGCAGCTGTCACCGTGGGTGAATGGGACGCGGAGACGTGACCTAGCAAAGGGATATCGAGTGTCAGGGCCAGAGACCCGGAAATAGCGTGATGCTGCGACTCGCCGCCATGATGTTTTACGGAGGAGAACTCTACCGCCCCCTAGGTGTGGAGGACGATTGGGATCACGGCTCGGAAAATACCGAATTTGCTCAGAGAATCAAGGAATAATTTCAGTCGCAGAGTTGCGTACTGGTTGGTCAAAACAAAATCTTGGTCTGGACTTTTACGTTCTGGACCTGAACTTATCTACCTCTGCTGCTTATAATGGTCAGGATCATAGAAGATCCATGACAGTTCCTCTCTACCCGTCATATTTATGTCCTTTAGCAGGTTTCTAGTCAGCTCTGTACTTTGGAGCATCTTTTAAGTGCATCATCCCAGACCTGTGACCGTCTGTTTATGAATAATATTTTCTGTTCTTTTTTTATTTATTATTTCTTTGCTAAAATGTGCATTTTCTTCTACCAATATGTGACTGACATAAATTAACATATTAATTGCATCAAAATTCAGAAAAATTCGGAAAAGATCTGGTCGTCCTTACAGTTGTATCTGGACAATGTGATTTTGCATCCTATGTTGTGGTCTGTTCAAGATGTTACCAAATCTAAAATTTTCTTTTTTGTTTTTCTTATCTACCATACCCAGAATGCCTTGCTCCTACTCGTTGGCATGAGTGAGGAGGATTGGTGGAAAAACGTTCCCCCATTTCTTTTAAAAGCCCTGCGTTTCCCATAATCAGTGGACAGTTTGATTCATACGGGTCTCTTGTGACTCACAGGTGTACGTACAGCCTCACTTCGACTACAACCCGTCAAAGGACAGTCTTATCCCCTGCAAGGAGGCCGGCCTGGCCTTCTCCAGGGGTGATATACTTCAGATCGTCAACAAAGAAGATCCCAATTGGTGGCAGGTGAGCCAGATGTCAATCTGCTTGCCGTTAGGAAGGACATCTGTGGCCTGTGATACGAAGCGGGGTTACTGGCTTATCGGGGTAACTTGTCGGATTTAAGGTAGTCTGGGCAAAATGTAAGTGAACAAATATGAAGTCCATTCAAACTGTGGTACCTTAAATCCGACAAGTTACCTCTATAAGTCAGTAACCCTGCTTCATAGCACTGGTTAGAGGCCCTGTGCTGACCAGTACCCTCCGGTTTATATTACCAAAACACATAAAGTCTTTATGCTTTTTACATATCAAAGGTTAAGATGGAGTTGAGATATATGTGGGTAGATCTCGTTTCAGCCAGACTACCCCAGAGCAAATGAGTATATATGGTTTTTTAGGTGTGGCAGCTGCCATCCAGAGTCTTCCTCTGAAGTCTCTCTTCCTCTTATAGGCACGTCACGTTGTAGGCGGGGCAACTGGACTTGTCCCCAGTCAGTACCTAGAGGAGAAGAGGAAGGCTTTTGTCCCAAAAGATTGGGATGATTCGGGTAGGTTCAAGATGTCATTTTTTTTCCCACAGAAAATGAATGTTTTTCTTGCACAGAAATCTATATTTGCTTCTGTTCCAACCCATTCTTAGTGTTTCTTAATGTTTGCCCTTCTGCTGGCTTGAGAAAACCAGTTGCAACTGGTTTCACCGATTGTACTCTTGAGTATGAGCCATCAGCAAAGACCATGTGCTCCCTCTACTGGGCAAAAAGAGCATTAACACTCATGCGCTATTCTCAGGAATGCTGTGTGGGGCGATGAGTGGAAAGAAGAAGAAGAAAATGATGTACTTAATGGCAAGAAATGCAGGTGGGTGCTGGGATGCCATGTCACATGACCTTCCTTGGAAGCTGCCTTTTAGCAGCATTAACGTTGTCTGTAAATATGGTTCAGAGTTCGACCGACACGAGCTGCTGATCTATGAGGAGGTGACCAGGATGCCCCCGTTCCAGAGGAAGACGCTGGTCCTGATCGGAGCGCAGGGAGTGGGTCGGCGCAGCCTGAAAAACCGACTGGTTGTGCTCAACCCAAAGCGCTTCGGAACCACCGTCCCCTGTGAGCTTCTACTGACGGCTGATTGTGGATTTCTCTAGAATTACACAGAGATTATACTCACATGGGACGCCAGGAAAGTGACCAGGTTACACAGCAACAGCAGCAACAGCAATAACACATCAAGACAATAATAACAATAACAACAGTCATTATTATTATTATTATTAATAATATTATTATTTAGCTGCTTATTTTATGTATATTAGTGGAAGGTACAGTTTTCCAAATGAATTTACATCGTTGGATATTTTTCTGAAGCATAGTCAATGGTCTTGCTTAAACAAAAGATATTGCGGCCCAGTTTTAAGATGTCAGTCAGAATTCAACCCGAACCGATCAGCTTCCCCATCTGCCTCCCAGTCTTTGGTGCATCGCTATAGTACAGGACTTGACTGGGCACAGGATGTGTAACGGCTTGGTATGTCCATGTCTTCTTTAATGTCGGGGCAGGGCGCATGTTTTATTTTGGTTTCTGTGGTTTCATTAAATGAGGCAGCTGTTCTCTCCCTCAGTCACCAGCAGGGGGCCCCGGAACGACGAGCGGGATGGACACGCGTACCGCTTCGTGACGCGGGGGGAGATGGAGGCGGACATTAAGATGGGTCAGTACCTGGAGCACGGAGAATACGACGGGAACCTTTACGGAACCAAGATAGACTCCATCCATGAAGTGGTGGAAACTGGACAGACCTGCATCTTGGACGTCAACCCTCAGGTCAGAGCAGAACCAGAACCTCTGGATTGTTCTTCAAACTGGACTCCTTGTTCCCTGTCACTGAGAACCACACTGGTCTTTAATTATTTCCTGAATTACTCACATAATCTGAATGAGCTTAATTTTCACAGTGAGCATACAATTTGCTTTCTTGTGTTCGATCCCGGCATTAAAATGGAACTGAATGAAAAGACATGGCATACAGCAGATGAATACAACAAGTAAACATGCTGCTCACAGCTACTGCTGCACAGTTAGAGAATAAATTTAACCAGGAATTATGTCATGGGCGTTAATATACAGCTAATTTTGGAGTAAAATCAATACAGAGCCACTGACATACAACTCTAAATAATAATAAGTTTCCTTGTCCGTCGAAAAATGATTGGTCACGGTGCACGTTTAATGTAGTTCAGTGTAAATTTTGGTGTTTCCAGTCCTTGGGGAACCTCATATACTCCACATTTTTGCTCCTTCCCAGCTCCCAGCCAATCAAGAACACGAGTACCTGGTAGCGGTGTGTTGGGAGCTGGGAGGGAGCAAAAACGTGCACTGTCTGGGGATCCTCGAGGAAACACTGCTGTAGATACTTGTCTTGCCCCCCGTTCACAGGCCTTGAAAGTTCTGCGGATGCCGGAGTTCATGCCGTACGTGGTCTTCATCGCCGCGCCGGAACTGGAGACACTGCGCCTGATGCACAAGGCGGCGGTGGAGGCGGGACTCACTGGCAAACTGCTCACGGTCAGTGCCGGGCTGGGTCAGGCCAACTGCGATGCCGCACAGGAGGAGTGGATATGGAAAATGGGTGGGGGTGGAAATGATCAGAAATCTATTTTAGTTTATCTGCAGGTATGAAGGGAGACACAGAAATCAGCTCGCTGCTGGGAATGGCAAACTTTTTTTTTTTTGTTGAATGCGTTGCTATAAATATACCCTTGCTTTGAAGCTTCAGATCTCACATGTGGGGGGAATAAAAAAATGGGTAGAAATCTTTTGGTTTAAGAGAAATGAATCACTTCCTGGCAATATGCTCTTTCACTCTGCCGATGTGAATCCCTAATAGCCCGATCGGTATTGTTCTGCTTAAAGAGAAAGAAAGGCTTAGAAACTGCCTTTGTTCAGTTAATTGAGTCTAAACATTTAATGAGATGTGTTTAGCTGCACACTTGGGGTAGCTGCATCCTTTCTTCTTGAAATGTCAGCGATAGCCTAAGGAGAAGGACACCCTGCCACCCTGAATTGGATAAGCAGTTAGAGAAAATGGATGGATGGATGGATGGATATATGGGCATTAAATTTGTCAGGAAAATATGAACTGTGGCATCAGTTATTAAAGGTCCCCCTGAACAAAGACAAAATGGGCTGGTCTTGCAAATAAAAGTCCTGGGGCTGAAAATTAGTCCCACTATATGCCTGCCCCCCTCCCCATATGAAACAAAGTGGTACTGGGTAGTGAAGTTTGTTTGTCACTTGGGTCATGACCAGTTCTGCCTATCACTGGACCTGAGGAAGAATTCAGGTGTAACACTACTTTTGATTAAAATTAAAACACTTTATGGCTTGTTGAGCATCTCCTCCTGTTTGTACTGTCAGGACATGGACCTTAAGAAGACCGTGGACGAGAGTGCGAGGATCCAGAGAACTTACCGGCACTTCTTTGACTTGACGATTGTCAACGACAATCTAGACCAGGCCTTCGAGAAACTCTTGGCTGCGGTGGACCGGCTGGCCACTGAGCCACAATGGGTCCCCGTCAGCTGGGTCTACTGAGTGGAGCCTCCTTGAGGGAGCCAATGAGCGCACTTCTTGGAGACCGTATAGTCACATGATTGAACGAGGTAATGGGGGTTAGGCCCCGCCCACCCAGGGCCCCGCTTCCTGTGTTAAAGGGCCACACTCAGTGTACATTATCGGCAACTTTTTCTACTTATGCTCAAAGGGATAAAGAATACTTATTTATTTTAATATTTACAGCTTTTTACTGGGTAACTTTATATTCATCAACTTGAAATTTAAAACGAGTGAATATGGATGCTACTGTTTTTTATTTATTGTTTGTATTATAGCTGTTAATCAGCTGAAGCCAAAAATTTTGTCTCGCAACAGACTTTTGAGAATAATATATATTGGTATGTCTAAAATTGATCACTTGTTGGAGAACAGTACACTACAGTACCTTAGGAGTTCAGTACCCTAACTGTGACTAATTCATAAGACAGTCCTTTATGGTCGCTACTTTCTGCTACCCCCCCTTCTTATGTGTACTTGTCTCTGACTGCACACCAAACTGGCCCAGAACCCGCACCATTACAGAAGCTTCTCCATGTGAAAAGGACTCATTTTAAGACTTCTTTTGCCCTAGACAGAGTAGAGAACATTGCGTGTGATTTGTCTTACTTGTTTGTTGACATTATGATTTTTAGCTTGTTTACAATATCTGTTGCTTTTTGTGTTTGGATGCAACATTTTCTTGGTGACCTTTTACTTAATATGTATGTGATTTGGGTTTAAATGTTGCCATTCCCATTGTCTGGTAGTGCTATTCCTTTAATAATGATACTATAACCCAGTGTTTCCCAGCC
>JAODJW010000046.1:2096174-2109032 GCA_026777045.1 Hyperopisus bebe
AAATCGAGACTCATCAGACCAGGCAACATTTTTCCAGTCTTCAACTGTCCAATTTTGGCGAGCTTGTGCAAATTGTAACCTCTTTTTCCTATTTGTAGTAGAGATGAGTGGTACCCGGTGGGGTCTTCTGCTGTTGTAGCCCAAAACTCACACACATGTCTGTGCAGTCTTGAATTGAAAATCTTACTCTATCCAGTTGACCAAACCCTAAGAACATTAACTAATGTGAGCTAGTGTGAATTATGCAACCAATGCTCATGTTTTCCCACCACCCCCCCCCCCCCCCAGTACCCAAAGTGCCCACATACAAGATTTGCTGGCTCTCCGGTCTTTCATGCAGTGGTCGACACTGGCTGTGCAGTGGCTGACACATTTGTACAGGCCATTGGCCCGTGGATGATACTCCGTGGCACAATGGAGCTTCATCCCAAGGCTCTTGGCAACTTCAGCCCAGAGGTGAATTCTGAGATGGACTGCTGGCCACAGTCAAAAAAGGCGTAAGATGGTGTGCTGAACTGGGCCACCCAGTTGCTGATGAATGCCCAGGCAACACTGGAAGTTGCTACTGATACCAAAGTTACAACTTCTGGCTACTTTTTCTTTCTATCTACCATGATAAGCAGGTAAGACGGAAGGGGACCCACATGGTTCACATTGACATGGTGAAACGCTGCACAGACTTTCTGACACGCCACAAATTGTCAGGTGAAGTACCCACTCTTTCATCCTAACTCTGAATGGGGTACCACAAGGCTGTATCCTGAGTCCTCTGCTCTGTTCAGTCCTCACTGATGACTGTGTTCCAATCCATAACTCGAACTCCATCACTATTTGCAGATAACACCACTGTCAAAGGCATGATCTGCAACAATGAGGAGGCAAGCAACTGAGTAAAGCTGATGCGTAACCAAGAAAACCGACACTCAGCACAAAGAACACAAAGGAGATCATTGTGGACACGAGGAAACCGAGATCTGATTATTCCCCAATATACATTAATGAAGATGTGGAATATCTCGCCCGCTTCATGTTCTTCAGTGTCTTGAGAGCCTTTCATGAACTTGCATCATCTCCTCTCTGATTGAGAGGGAACAGCAGTACTGGTTTCTCATAAAAAAGATTGAACAGAACCAACTTACATTATTGGAATTAGCTACCAGTCCTGGCGAAACTGGCCTAAACCAGTTTAGTCTGTCATAAAGCAGTAAACAAAATCAAGCCACAAAACATTCATATTTATGAGGGGACTCACACTCAGCACTCACAGAAACACAAACATGAGCAATGACTAGAGGAGATATTTATTAACCTATATTACCTCAATTTAAACATGAGGCATTAATATATATTGCAATATTCCATGGCTTACCAGTGAAGTTAATGTAAAATAAGGCAGTTTTATAGACATATAGACAGTGCATAAATTTCCCAATGTTGGCATTTCTATGTCAATCTCAAAGGCCGATTGATTAAGGCAATATTTAGTAATGAAGACGGCAAAGTTTTCATGGAGCAGTAGTAATAGTGAAGAGGTCTCTTGGCACCATTGGGCAAAGTTTTGGCATGCATTTTACAGGGTGCAAAGTCACAAACACTGTGCATTATAACCTCACACAGAATTGACAGAGGGTTTATAGTCATAGTACATTCAGAATGTCAACTTGTATACAGACTTCACAAGTAATCTATTGCATATACTAGATCTAAGGCTGTAATTTGCAGTTCATGACCTGCAAGTAGGTTTATGTGAATTACTATCCATCTGGTCGTTTTACAGATTCACAGAGCCAGGACTATATGCTAGGGATCGTTTCATATGTGTCTGACACTTTTTGTGAAAATAAAAATCAAAACTAAAAAAGGAATAGACTGAATTAGATAAGACTATATTTGGTTAAAATGACGCATAGAAAGTGCTGCATATTGCAGGAAACTATATTAATACATTTTCTAGATGATGTTTGTACAACATTTTGAGAACACTGGGAAACAAAACAAATGAAGATGCAGTATGAGAAATCTAAAAAGATTCAGCTTGACATCACCCTCAACCAAAGTGAAGCACTTACTGTATATATATCATTCATCATTTTTCTTTGTTTTTCACATATAAATCCAAACACACACAAACACTTTGGCATTCTGTCTTTGTGGGGAATTCACTTATGAATCATAAATTAAAGACAGAGTGGAACCCAATCAAAATAATACAAAAAGCTAATTAAGGTCCCGTATTAGTCATTTAAAAAAATGTAATTTGGCATTTTACATCTCGTGGACATAATTGGTTTTGAATTCCAGAATTTACTATTACTGGAATATTTTTCTTTAACATGCAATTTCATAATATAATATTTGTTTTAAAAACCATTATCTTCATTGCTAATAATTCATTTTGGGAAGCATCTACACCAGTTAAAGTTTTTTTTTTTTTAATGCAAATAGAACATCAACAATCTACAACACGGCACATTCATCCCAAGTCTGACTTCTTCCTCGGCACAGTCTAGTGTGGTGTTACACAGAGGTAACGTAAGTCTTACACAGCGTGAAGCATCAAATGCTGTCGTTCCTCTAGCAAAGTCCTAGGCTTCAGTCTAAGCTTTGAGCTCCATAGAGGAAAACAGGTTTAAGGCACTGTAGCGCATCCCAGTGGCAGAAAAGGGGATGGTCAACAAATAAACACACCATAGCATTACTATCAAAAGGCTGGCCCCATGCACTGCTCCATCGCGGTAACAGCAGAAAGCAGAAACCCCTGTCTCCAGTTCCCCTGAGTTACCACAGCACAGGACAGTCCAGACTGGTGAATCCTGGATCCTTTCTCTGGTCCCAGTAGGTGTTGTTGGTCATCCAAGTATCATCCCCCGACTTCCTGTATAAAAAACCGGACGAATCAGAAAAGTAAATCTGGCAGCTCGAGATCCTTCAGGGGATTATGCCTAAATTAGATTATCTATAAAAAAATATGGAAGCCCGTTTCCGCCATCTGGAGCAGAAAAACACACATTTATCAGAATTCTGACTTAGATCGTCCAAATTCTGCCTTTTCTTAGGATGTAACAGGGCGGGGCGGATCTAACGCTGCTGCCTCACAGCGAGAAGGTCCCAGGTTCGATCCCCGGGCCGGGCGTAGGAGTCATAGGATTGCTTCCTGCCTGCACGTTTTTCCCGAGGCTCCGGTTCCGCCTTCGTTATTCAGTGTTTTCCTACGACCTCCGGTAGCTTCAGAGACACACTTAACGTTTTATAGGCTGTAATTAGAACATACATTTTGTGCAACGTCATGATTGTTAGGGTCTGTAGCAACTAATAATATAACTACCGTTAATGTAATAACTGCTAATAACGTAATAATTTTCCCGTTTTTCGTGTAATAAAAGTGTATAATGTAATAATGTGATGTGTTTTGATTCAAAAATGTTAGTTCGGTATTGATGAGTCATTACTTTGTCAGCTTTTATTACACTAAGAGTGGGAAAAATAGTATGTTACTGGCAGTTATTACTTTAACTCATTAACGTTAGATATGGCTGTACCACATCTTATTAGGCGAGAGAAAAGTTCTCTTGCCCCTTTTCATTTCAAACCATGTTCCGATGCAGACTACGATTCACACACACAACTGGAAAGACTACAACGCCTGGACAAAGCAGACAGCCATTTTCTACTCCAGGTGGCAGAACCTGGCTTCCATAAAAAAACACATGCAGTTTTCTAATTGCTTTGGATGGGTTGGGTTTCATACTTGAAAAATCGAGGTTGATGTGTCAGCTTGTTTACTTCCAGAACTCTCCTCCTGACCCTCTGAAGTTCTTCGATCCTCTGCTTTTGCTCTTCTGCAGCTGTCACGTTCCCCTCCTCTAGTAACCTAAAGAAGATCATTTAGGATCTAAAGGCTGGGCCTGAGGCAACTCAAACATACAAACAGCAGCAAAATTAAACACAGTGCAGTGCAGTGCAGTGGCTGCCATAGTGAATGGTTCATGTAAGAGGAGTGTAATGTCTTGAAAGAGGTGTTGTGTGTATGTGTGCTGTGTCCACAGAAAACTGTTCTTCATTTTAAAAAATATTGCAATATGTAACTGAATATGTAACGGCGCTCTGGATATTGAGTTACTCCCAAACAGGACTTAGCTATTTAGTAAAATTAGGGGTTTGAATCCCCAGGAAATTCGTTTGCTCCTGACCAGATGTGTAGCCACATAGTAAAATGATAAGTTTGAAGCCGCCCTTGAAATCTGCAGGACCCTCCTGAAAATCATTCCTGGTTATGGGCTTGATCACGAAGCCTGGGAACCGAAAACTTATAGATTCATCAGTCCGATGGGCTGAAATATCGGGACTGCTGCTGAGCACTGAGAAGCATCCGGAAGACTCCCGCCACGTTTTCCGTGTGACTACGTAAGGTGGGATAGTTATAACCCCTGACCTAGCCTATGTACAAGTCATGTTTCTCCTACTTTCACCTATTTAAGAAAAATATGTGAAATTTAGACAAGACTCGGATTTTTCATGTCCAAAAATCCCTTACCTCTGGTCCGGGCGGAACCGTGTGTCGGTTGGGGGCAGCAGTGGCTTCAGGGTGGGGTCCAGCTCGTTTAACTCCATGGCAAACTGGGTGAAGCCGTAGTACTGCTCGTAATCAGGGGGCATCGGATCTGAACACAAACACTGCGTAAAGCCTCGACTCCTCTTACTTGATGAATACGGTATTTTATATACGTAAATATGTCTAAACTGAATATTAAAACGTAATAACTGAGGTTAATATGAAGTTTAGACCTTAAATACCTGCAACATTAAGGAATTACAATATAGAAAATGCCCTGTTCATTTTCTCCACATAGGTGGGTTCTACATTTTTTTTTAAGTGAGCAGAAGCTTTTATTGAAAGTGAAGCACAACTGAGCAGGCAGGGGCAGACAATGCCGGGAGCGACTGGGGCTAAGGCCATTGTTCCAGGACCCCAAGGTGAAATCACTCTGCCATCCCTGGGATTTGAACCAGCAACCTTCTGTCCTAACCTGCTGAGTTACACACCATCTACTCACTTGGCTTCCAGATGATGGTGGCTGAAGGGGGGTTTCCATAGTAGATACTCTCATGCCATTTCCCAAAGAGCTTGTGAACGACCTTCCCAGCTTGGTCAGTGACCACACCCTCTACCTCGTTGATGCTTGAGCTCCAAGACTTCCCCTGTTCCAGTTTAACACACAAAACACCTTATTTCATAGAACTAAGTATACATACATTGCAGTAGTATACATATATACATATACATATTTTATAGTATACATACATTGCAGTATATCAAATATATATTGATAACAGATTGACTTCAGAGAGGGACCACAACTGTAAAATTCAAGGCACATTTTATTCTATATAACCTGACTTCTTTGAATTCTGTCCAGCAGGGGGCAGTGTGACCTCTATAAACAGCAGAGTCATAATTTCATGTATAATGTTAGTCTGGGATCGATCCACTCCAGAGACACTGCAGTCCATAATCTCACACCTTAAAATGTGGCCCCGGTGCTTTATACTCATTGGCCACAGATTCTAGAATCCTATAGAACAGCTTTTGCCTTTTCTTACTCTCACCTTGAGGAAGGTGACCTTGCATTGGCAGCTACTGCTGTTGTTGTTCTTGATGGAAATCTCCCCGTAATGTTCAATCCACTTCTGGCCACTGATGATGTTGTGGATGCAGGAGGTGACCTTATTCCATTCATAATGGTCCCCAAAGCTGGTATGTATGTGGGGATTTAGCCATTTGAGTGAGTCCATGTTCCTGAAACAATTCTGTACCCTTGCTGTCCTTAAGACACTCATAAAAATAAATTACAATTACCCACAATCCCCACAACCCTGCTGAGGATCAGGGTTGAAATATAAATGGATGCATTCCTTATAATACTGCTTTTTCAGATACAAAAATTCAAACAGAAACCTGTACTCAGATGCCCCAAATCTGGTTCAGATTTTGTCCAAAAACTGCAATCTATGACTGACCATAAACACTTTTTATTACTGAGCAGATAGCTTTAGGACCAGAGAGACTGAAATCCAAGCTCGCCATCATCAGAAGGGTTGGGGTCAACTCACCGTGGGAGGAGCACGTGTGTGGTGCCCTCTGGGACGATTTCCATCGACTTTCCCCAGAACTTGTTCCTCCATCGCATGTCTGAAGGTAGCAGGCAGAGTCAGATCGGTTGTCATCGGCAACGTCAGCATGAAACGTATTGTGAAATCTCTCCATCTGATTCACTCTCATCCTCTCAGAACAGTATATTTCAGTAATGAACTGAAGGACACAATCGAGCAAACCATCTCATAGTATATCCAGGGTGAACTGACAAAAAAATCATGATGAGTCCTACCTTCCCAGAAGGTGAAGCTCTTTGATTCTGCATGGCATACTGATACTGGTGGGTGGTGGCTGACCTGAGAAAAGACTATGATTGTATCTCCAGGTATTCCAGGTAGACATATTAGGTCAAAACTGCATGTGTTTAGAGATAACAGAGTGAAAAGAGGGATGAGGCATGCAGAGGAATTCAAAGTATTATGTTAACTGCTTTGGGGAAGAACCGTGTTCATCTGAGTTGTCTGTAAACCCAGCAGCACCTCTTGCTGACCTCATACCTCCTACACTGAGAGGTGTTTTCCACCAGTCACCAAACCCACTGATCCCAGCGTTCTTCGCTTTTCACGAGATGAAACAGATACAGATCATCTCTATGGCAACCATAATCACTGGGGTAAGATGAACCAATTCTTAATGGGGCCATAGCCTGAAGTCCTGGATCTATTGGTAGCAGGATAGTTGACGGAGTCCTGGCCCTTTAAGTACACAGCACAAATTTAGAGTCCCCCCATTACAGACTGTCATATTTCAAATCTCCTCTCTGTGGACCTCAGACCTACAGGTCAGCTGGGGACAGCTAGTATATTTCTGAGCAATATTTTGTATGACACGTTACAATGGAGCTTCTCATATATTTGTGGATGGAAATATACAACTCAAAAAGCAGGTAGTTAGCTACTGTCAAAACTAGCCTTTCAGCTACAGATATTAGAGGCCTGCAGCATTGTATGATTCTTCATTTCAAAACAGTACGTTCCAATCCCGGCTGAACACAAACAGTATCACTGACACCTGGCCTTTTAGAAAGCCTGATGCAACACTAGACTTACCTGTTCTGCGACGAAACAGAAACCCTTGTCTGGTCTGATGCACTCGTAGGTCTCCCCCAGAAGTGGATTGAAAGGCTTCCAGCCGGCTCTGTAATAGCTGGATGCGTACGCAGAAACCGCGAACGTAGCGATGTACACCTAGAGATGATCGATGGAGCCACATTACCATCATAAGCCTTTTTCAACCAGACACTCTAAAGTCGCTGACAGTTCAATTAGCGATTTCATAAGTTTGAAGGACCCCTCATGAATTGAAAGTACGCGTTTTTTTTTTTTTTTTTTTTTGGAAATTTACTAACCCCCCCCACCAAACCTCTAGCGTTTCACAGCCCTGTGGAATAGGGGCCGCAGACAGACTGGGGACCCTTAGCCGTAACTCATGTTAATGCTTAGAAATTTGCAATACTGCTAAAACCACACATTAAAAGAACATGTTAAAACTCATAGGAGCTAGTTCCTGGGGGGGGGGGAGGGGCCTTGTTTTTCTTTGTCTGGGAGTAACCATTCGTTATTCTGGAAGAATGAGTGTTTGTTTACCCTGAGCTCATATTGTTACCTGTGACAGTGGGCCTGTTTTATGAATTTTGACAGACGTCCTTTTCATATTAAACCTAGACTGAACCGAACTTGAACTGCACCTTTTGAAGATCTCACACATCAAACGAGTTCCATAATGGAAGAAAGAATGGATTAAAACAAACCTAGACTTCCCACATTGTCTT
Source organism: Hyperopisus bebe (assembly GCA_026777045.1). Classification (NCBI taxonomy): domain Eukaryota; kingdom Metazoa; phylum Chordata; class Actinopteri; order Osteoglossiformes; family Mormyridae; genus Hyperopisus; species Hyperopisus bebe. The sequence goes on from JAODJW010000046.1 coordinate 2,104,100, forward strand.
GTAGACATCTAATGCTAATATACTACTACCAAGTAATGAAAGGATACAGAATGAGAGACCGCACACTGAGTATCTGGTTTACCCAACATGTAATCCTTGTATTAAGGTAAACATAACCAGGCCTGAGACAGTGCAGATTGATGGATGCTGATGCAGGCGAGTCTCACTGTACCCTAAAAGGCCTGAAAGCACTTTGGATGATTAGAATGTTAATTTATAGCCCCAGTTCTTTCGAGTGCCCTTCGTCACAGGCGGGTTTAACGTCACATGATCCATCTTTGGACGAGTTGGCTGTAAATTCCCATTCGGTCTTCACAGTATCCTTGGTTCCAACCTGAACTGCAGTACCATCATTCCTTGTTCTTACTTGTGTTAATAAATAAATAAGCAGCAATAATACACTATTGAGCTAAGCGTGCATTTGTGTCTTATAAATTTCTGCGCCTGGCGCATATTGTTAAGTGTTTCAGACACACATGAACATCACGGCTCTGTGTGTAGAGATTCAGCATGTCTGAGGGGATCCATGTTCACAGGGTTGGGTTTGTTTCTGGGGTCCCCCGAGTCATTTGATTGGTGGTCCTGCCTCCTCTAGTTGCTCGGGCCCACCTCCTGTACAATCTGATTGGTTATCTCTCTGAATCAATCTTTTTTTTTTTTTGTTCTGCCCACAGAACTTTTTTGTATAAGTAAAACTGCTATGAGCATGTTTCCACAGGGGCACTGGCCCCCAGACCAGTTATAGGTACTGCTTTAGTCTGTGCATGCAAATGTAGCTTATGTGTCATATAATTACAGTAGGTATGCAATTAAATGCATATCATTAATGTAAAATCCCCTTATCAAGGTAACAAATATTAAGTCATGCCAGTTCAGCTATCATCAATAAAGCATATCGTTATCAAGCTAAATATACATTAATGATCTAATAAAACACGTTGGTCGTACACTTTTTAAATAACATTTGTAAATGAGTTTTATTGACGTGAACTCCTGCTGAATTTGAAATTTACAGGGTTACTTGAAACTGCATCATCGCGATTGCATCATCGCGACTGCATCATCACGATTGCATCATCGCGATTGCATCATCGCGACTGCATCATCGCGATTGCATCATTGGCCTAACGGCCGAGTGATATGTCACGGGGGAAGGAATTTGGGCGGGGGAAGAGATTCGGCACGACAGCCCCACACAGATGAGTTAATCGAGTGACAGCAAGTACTGCAGCTGCATGTTCAGGATCCTTGAAGGTCACTAACGATGTAATTGAGGGGCTTGATCGGCGTCACTTGCCATGCGCTCGAAGGGGTCCTCAGTGGCTGCAGCCCGGTCCAGAAGCTCGCTGTACTCGAGCTCCTCGGCCAGCCGCTGCAGGGTGTTCAGCGGCTCATTGAGCGCCACCGGCATGGCAACTTTGGACAGGTCCTTGCCGATGTTGTTCTTCAAGATGTTCCACAAGCTGATGGGGCTGGAGGAGCTTGGGGAGGGAAGGTTTGACCTGCGGCACATGTCCCCGGCGCCGTTCTGCACACATTCTGGGGGCGGGGCCAGAGTGATCACACACCTACCGATATGCGATATAGCATCCAGTACATTTAATATGATTGTATATTTAACATGATTGCCTATGGTTCTCTTAATATGGCACACTGAAAAGCCTATGTAACATTTTCCTTATATTAATAGCAATTCTGAATTCCGTGAGCCACCAATCCGTTTCTTTCTGACGGGACTTCATGTGCGCTTTTCCCCAGGGACAGAACAAGCTTAATCTGGCTCTGCTCCTTATAGACATGCTCCAGATCTGAGCTTTACTTCGAACCCCAATATACAGCACATATACATGCATATATGTTCCTATATATAATAAACCCAGTGGGCTGCAGTATTGGTCTTTGTGTGTGTTTGAATGGTCGGATGAGGGTAATCAAAGGTGTCCAGCGATACCTAAAGGGGGCTTCGCGGGTTCTGCCTCGTCCAGATGCTCCATAGACATACTGTCACTGACGTCACTGAGATATGATCCGTCGTCTGAGGCCTGGAACGACACGAGACACGTCACGCGCTCCACATCACCGCGCCCCCCCCAAAGCAGGCGGTCTCTCTGCTCCTCAGGTCTGCTTATGGGGATTTTTCGCACGACGGCCAGTCAGTTTATTTGCCGTATCTGGAATTGCCTTATTAGTTCGCCGAACGGCTGAGGAAGTGGCAGGTTAATTAAAAGGAGATTATTCTGCAGTGAAGCTCAGAGGAGAAACACTGACTTCACGACACAAAATTACCGTGAATGTCACATTTATAGAGTGGACGCTTTTTTCCAAAGCGATGTACAAATGAGGATCACAGAAAAGTGACAGACAGTGTCCCAGAACACCAGGATTAGGGACCCAACGGTGACCAGTTCTGCCAGAAATACATCAAAAATGTCTCAATGTATCAAAATAAACTATGTAGCAAAATAAAACTACAGTATCTTGTATTTTTAAAGTACAAAAATACATTTCACTTCTATTTTATATCAGCCTGTTCCTTCACAAGCGCACTGCCTCAAAAAGCCAAGCATAAGAGGCACCTTTTTACCACTTGAGACACAATACAAATGTGAAATCAAAGATCAAATATTCTGAAGTGTCTTGAACATATCCCAACTACTCCTGAGAACATTCAGATAACACTAAATCAATCAAGAGAAAAAAAATTACTATCAAACTCAGAAAGATGTGTTTTTTTTGTAATTTAATTGACAAAACTACTGTCTTTATTGCACCACAGAGAAAAAATGAAAATTTAAGCACAACATCTTAAAAACTTTAAACACAAACAGGCCTGAATGGAGCTTCAAACTCTTTCAGTTCAATACACATGATCAATTATTTGCTCTAATAACTAAACTTCCTCCTTGTGCGCAAACGTTTTGCACGCGTGATGTCATCATTCATACATCATGGCGGAAAATATGTCTTGTATTTTCAAAATACAATAATACTGAACATCAAAGCATTTTTATGAAGTAAGTCAAATATAAATTACAATTTGAACTGGCAACCTTCCGGTCGGGGCCATTGAGTGCTAACCCTAAAGCACAGGGTCTCAGAATGCCACATGCACACAAATGCCTCTGAAATGAAGCAAACGCTGGTTTGTCTTAAAATGAACAGCCTACAAATGTTTAAATTTATGCAATAAAGTGCCGCATTACACCTTTGCTGAGCTATGAGCTATTCACATTAAATCAAAGCTATACCAGGTAAAATCTAAATCCTGAAAGAGACTCTGCATATAATGACATTTCAAGTTAAAGTACCTGTATCTCTATATTTAGTTTAATACCGGCACTCTGTTCCTTGTGGTTCCAGACATGAACAGCTGACCACCTCAATGTTGGAAACCCACCTCATGAAAAGACGCCACTCACTGTAGGCCATCTTACCTCATTCTCAGAGGAGCTGACAGATAGCAAGACCTCCTGAGCATCAAAGAACTCAGAGAGGGACTCGGGGATGGATGTTCTGCTCTCATTGGAAACCTGATGGACCAGGGGGCTGCGCCCGTCAATGGAGTCCTGTTTGGGGGGGGGTGGGGTGGAGAAACTGTGTAAGATGACATTGACACTACTGCGTTACTCGAAAGTGCCCAGATTTGCATGTAAGCTGCATGAAAGTCAGATGGAGAAGGCTGCTTTCAGCAACGAGACAAGGCTGATGATCCAACAAGCAGGGAGATTTCACAGAGCTGCCAGTTTGTGTCTATTTAGGTGCAGCAAACGAACTTGACGGCACAAATTCACATCATCTATCATCGTTCTGTCATTTTGTCTCTAGTCCTTCTCAGCTGGTCATTGCAACCAGCTCTGCCTTACAGCTCGACGCTTACATTTAATTGCCGCCGTGACGATCGTAACCCAAAGCAGGTCCGGTTAAGCAGGGAACTGGGAGCTGAACATGCAGACCCAAAGGGATCGTTCACTGCATTCACTGCATAGCTGCACTGGGGTGTTTACACACCACTACCTGTTATGTAACACAGCATTTTCCAAAACCTCCTGAAAGCTAGACGTGAACAAGCACGCTTATATGTATCCCACTCAACCCAGTCAATTCCATTTGAACTAAAAATAAAACAAAATAAATAAATAAATAGCAAATACTGCAATAAAAGAAAAAAAGCCCAATTCCATTTTAATGTGCCTAATGATTTACTCTGCACACCCAGACATTCGTCTCGGTTCTTAAAAGGCACAGACACACAGCCGGGCTGCAAATAACTTTTATTGGGCTTCCAATTCTTGCTAATGCTGAGAAAATGATTATGACAGAGAACAGACCAGCACCGGCCCAAGGGACGCATATCCTGACATTCGACTAGAAGCTTTAATTAAAATGACTGGTGCTGATTTACACTTCAAACAGCTGGATGTTTTACTGGAGCAAATATGGATGAGCACCGTGCTCAAAGGGCCGACGGGGACCCCTACGGCGATTCAGTCTAGCAGCTTCCAGGTCATGTTCACGTTTAGAGATTAAGGCGGCTATGATTGGTGCAGAAGGCGGGACGTGCTTCTCTTAGTCAAATATTAGCAGAATTATATGAAAGATAAATACAGTAGTACCTCAGAACTCGAAATTAATCCGTTCAGAACTCTGGACCGAATCCTAAAAAGTTTGAGTTCTGATTGAATTTTCCCCATAAGAAATAATGAAAAACCAATTAATTGGTTCCCGCCCCAAAAAATTACACCAAAATAAGTTTTTTTAGCATTTAAACACAAAATGAACTGGACAAAACAAGAAAAGCATATACTGTACTAAACACATCTAAGCACATTTATTGAAACAGTAATTTGTAAAGTAATAAATAAATGTATCCAAACAATGTGTCCTGCCCCGATCGTCCGCTCCTTCCGTGTGCCACGCCCCCTCGTTAACCCCG
>JAODJW010000046.1:2114539-2130856 GCA_026777045.1 Hyperopisus bebe
ACGACACGGGGAGAACATGCAAACTCCACACACATGTGACCCAGGCAGAGACTCAAACCCAGGCCCCAGAGGTGTGAAGCAACAGTGCTAACCACTGCACCACCATGCCGCCTCCGTTATGTACTAATATCCTCAAAATTGGCAAAAATTGTTCCACACATTATTAGTGGTTTTACTTTAAGATAAACAACTAAGTACTTTAGCTAAATAGTATTTTAAAATGCTAATGGAAAGTATTTGACATTTATCTTTCTCAGATAGTTTCAGAAGTTGTACTTATAGTTTATATTTAGTTGCAATTGTTTATTTTATTTTCGAATCTTATTTTATTCCAGTAAACAATTCAGTTAATAATCCTGGTTACAAACACGAACTTGCTTTTGAACCTCTACCTTCTGCCCTTGACTGTCGAGAGGTTGGTAAAGCTACTCAGATTCTTCTAGAAAGTTCTAGTGAAGCCCCTAAATTTGTGGTATGTGCGTGAAAGACCCCACCTTGTGCCAGCCTTTCATGGGCCACTTCCTCTTCTTTAGCAGCAGACCCTCCTGCTTCGGTGGCTCCTGGACGATCTCCAGGGTGCCACGCAGACCCTCCACAATCTCCCAGCTGTCCTGTGAGACGAAGCCGGACCTGAGTGCTGAGCGGCAGCCCTGAGGCGCGTGACTCACAACGCTCTGCATAATGCTGACTAATTTAATCAGCGCTAATTAGCACCTGGGCTGGAGGTGAACGTCAGCCCCAAAGCTCCATCCACCGTGACGATAAATTACGCCTTGGGCTGTCAACCCCCCCATGAGGAACCAGGGAGATGATGCAGACCGAAATCAGACCCCTGTACCTACCATGCTCAAGCTACCTGGAACGGAAATAGATCAGTGTCACTCTGCTTCCCTCGATCTCACAATCCTTCCTTCTGTGTCACACTCCAACCATATTCCTCAGCTAATACATGGACTAGCTGATATCTAACTAGCAAACGCTTCTCTCCAAAGCGAGCTATGAACGTAGTATAAAGCAGCTTAAAGGAACAATAACAACCGGCCTGCGATGTTACACAATCATCCTTGATGTGGCTTTTGGCGACTGCCAAGCCAGCTGAACCGCACTGTGCCTGTGTGACACAGGAAACTGCACGTTTTTGCAGCTCGGATTCAGTCAGGGGCCAATCTCTATATGTGTTTCACTGATCATGCAGCTTATTAACAGGGTATATTTGACCATTTGCAGCTTAATTACATGTACAAAAAGGTGTAGTGACAGGGGAGAAGGATGAGGGCGTGTATACACTACCAGTCAAAAGCCTGGACACACCTGCTTTTAATGCATTTGCCCCTATTTTAGGTAAGTTATTCATCTTATACTAAAAAGCCTTGATGCAATGAAGTAATACATATCAAATATTGCAACAATGAAGAGAAGTTCAAAATGTTCTCAAATTTCAGACTCTTCAAAATAGCCCCCTTTGGCTTAAATGACAGCATTGCAGACTCCTGGCATTCCTTCAGCCAGCGTCCAGATGTAGCCACCTGGAATGCTTCTCCAACAGTCCCGAAGAAGGTTCCACAAGTTCTGGGTACAAGTTGGCTACCGTGTCCTTACGCTTCAATCCAACTCATCCCAAAGCAGCTCTATAGCGTTTAGGTCGGGGGATTTTCAGTTGATGTGTCCAAACTTTTGACTGGTGCTGTATAATTACAGGAAATGGTGTAGAGACAATGTGCAGAGGGGAAATTGGCCAGTGCAGCCTTAACGGGAGCTGTTGCCTGGAAGCTGCATGTAACTACAAAACTGGGCCCTAACTGGAGACCCAAGACAGCTCTGCGCTGAGCATATTTCAGTCAGTACTGAAGAGCAGGCAGGTCCAAGATGAACAACAGAGAGTGACACTCGGGATTATGGGATTGCAGGCTCATATCACATGCATGTAAGGGCAGTATTATAATTTATTAGATTAGTATAAGTTGGTGCTGAATCTGATATACGTGATAATGTGGTGTGTGTCTTGGGGGGTGATTTCAGAGCGATGAGTCAGATGACGGGAATACCGCGGGTTACCTGCCGCGAGCCATGTTTGGACAGGCAGCTGGCGTCGCTCCGGGGCATTGATGGCCCCTTGTGGGCTGCGCCGCTGCTCATCTCGGTGGCACTCCGCGGGGGGGCGTGGGCGAGAACTAGCCTCACAGATCACTCCCAGTCACTGACCACATCGCTCTTTTCCTGCAAAAACGGGCAGCGAGGAAGAAGAGGCAGACATAAAAATCACGCCGCCGCTAAATCTAGCCTCCTTTTGGCTTGATGATAAATATGTACATGTCACCTGTAGTTGTGATGGGGTACACTGTCACCCACCTTCCTCCCATCACCACGCATTACCTCATTATTGCAAATAACTCACTAAATTTATTGTATTGTACATATCATACTTAATTCAACATTCCTTGCGTGACACTCCTTCCACATGCACATTGTCTATATTAACCGGACTGCATGTGACCACTGTACTGTCCTGTGTATGAAATGATGGCACTTCTTTGATCCCTGTGGGAAAATTCTCTTTTTGCTTATTCCCTCTTCCATTCTAGCTCTGACACACATGCAGGTGAGAGCCACCTTTAGCGGCTCCATGGAGGACGCTAAGACGCTGCCCTCTATGGACAATTTACTCTATGAAGAGCAAGCTGAGGGAGGCGTAAAGACAATTTCCCCACAGGGACAATAAAGTATCAATTATTATTATTATTATTATTAAGTGCACAAAAACAACTGAATGTTCTAGAAAAACAGGAAACCTAGAAAAACGAGAAGCTTCACTGTTAGTATTTACACACTGGCAAATCTCAACAGGGCTACCTGCCAGAAAAAAAACCATTAAATGTATAAAGTGATTATGAAGCACAAATAGGGAAGATATGTGGCCCAGCAGGTTAGGATGTTGTGCCAGTGATCAGATGGTTGCTGGTTCAAATCCTCTAATCACAAGAGTGATTTTACTGTTGGGCCCTTGAACAAGGTCATTAACTCCCAATTGCTCGAGGGACTGGCTGGCCCTGTTTCCTGGGATATACATCACCTTGGATAAAAGCACGTCTTAAATAAGCAAATGTAATAATTACATCAAAATAGAGTTACCTATTTCCAGTTCAACATGTAGATTCAGGTAAAGTTGCCATTTTGATAAAGACAGTCAGGCTATACCAGGAGAGGCCTATAATTTAATGTTCTTATGTGTTTACAGCCAGTTTCAAGGTCAATCCGCAAATTACTATTTATGGATATAATTGTGTGAAGTTTTCAAAAGAAGAGAAAGGAAGGTATAAGCTGCTATAGCTAAAACAGCTGCTAAGACAAAGATTATTAGCTACTCTGCTACACTTATAAAGGAAAGCTGAAGGTCAGCCTCTTCCATACAGGTTCTAAATTTAATTCCACATCAGCCTGGATTTTTATACGATTCCTGACCTGAAATTGCTCCCTCCTTCCATTCACTGTGAGTGCAGGAATTAAGAGACATCGTTCATTAGTCCTTCTCTAACATTTGTAGCTAATGGCACAATGCAATCAAAACAATTTATTTTGATTTCCGCTTCCTAATATAATTATCGCGCGTGATTGTGACTCAGCAGCTGAAGCAACTTGCTCATGTGCGACGCCCTGATTTCACAGTGTAATCCGCTATATCAAAAGGATACTGTGTGAAATAAAACTGATTCAACACAAAGTGTCAGTTCTGGCAACAGTCCTGCCTGTCATTTCTAATCTATTTAGATGCATAGAAATCAACTGACCCTCCTGGTCTCACAAACATATGGTGATTTTTTTAGAGCCCAAAGAAATAATAAATAGCTAGAAGACTGACTGTGCTCTTCGACTTACGATGGGGTTACGATCCAATGAACTCATCAGAAATGGAAAATATCAGAAGTCGAATATGAATGTGGTATGACAAATAAATAAAAAAAACACAAATACTGTCACTAGGTCAGTAAATAAATAATTTCTGCAACTAGCTATATACCAGTAATTGAAAAGAAAATAAATGAAGTTTATCTAGTTAAATCCATTAGAAAATACCGTATGATACGCTGATAAATATCGTACGAGGTGTTTACGCAACCCATCTCTATAGAGACTTGAAGCATGGCTGTGCGCATGCTACCAAAACCCAGCGTCGGTAGAGAATATCATACAGCATATCCTTAGCCTGGCAAGAGATCATGCAGACTACCGAATGAACATCGCTGTCACACAATAGTCAAAATTTCATAAGTCGAACCATCATAAAGCGAGAAGCATCTGTATAAGAAAACTAGGAAGAGATAGAACATTTTGCAGAAAATACCTTATGTGTGCGGTATTAAATGTAACTACAGACCCAAAAAGATAAACACCTCGCATTGCATTATGCACTCCCATACTCAAAGTTGCGGGCTACATGTTTAGATCATCTGCCAAACACTTTTTATTTGCATGGTGCTTCCAGTTTTAGGTGACATTTCCATAACCTAACGTCAAGCTTCTGACCTCTCACACTGCATCAATGAATCCTATTTCCATCAGCTACAAGCCAAGTTGATGTTTCTTAGGAAAGACACATTTTATTTACAATTCATATTTTCTGCAATAGATTCATGAAGGTAACACCATGGTTACTATGTTCCGTGTTCAGTGCTGGATTCATTAGTTAATTTCATTTTATGACAGTGAGGAGACTGGGAATGGAGTTATGGGGGGGACATTTCTGTGGGGGGGGGGGGAGCCTATCCCAGGCAGGACAGAGCACAAGTTAGGGGGACACCCTGGATGGGGTACCAGTCCATCAGAGGGCACAGGGCAGGGGGACGCCCTGGATGGGGTACCAGTCCATCAGAGGGCACAGGGCAGGGGGACACCCCGGATGGGGTACCAGTCCATCAGAGGGCACAGGGCAGGGGGACGCCCTGGATGGGGTACCAGTCCATCACAGGGCACAGGGCAGGGGGACACCCTGGATGAGATGCCCATCCACCACAGGCCACATGCACAGAGGTTCACACTACAGCAAATTTAGAGATGCCGATTAGCCTAACGCTATGTGTTTGGACTGCAGGGGGAAACCCGCAAGACAGGGGCTCCCAGACGGGGGTTTAAGCTGCAGGGCCCGCAGGTGTGACTCAGCAGGGCTGCCCAGCGAACCTCCATGGCGCCACTTCCAGTTCAGAAATAATTTTTTAAAAATCACATGTTGCACTCCAGTTGAACAGTGGGAAGTCATTGAGCTGCAGAGGACATCCTGTTTGTGTAGCGTGCAATAAATCCACCGCGAATGCATGCAGGCAAGAGCCGGGGGCGAGAATCGAGAAACAACAGTCTTTTTATAGATTCGGTGGAATAATAAAGCTGCTTTTGTGTCTTTTTGCCTGTACATTCTCCCATTTAGAGAAGCAATGATACACATGATGTAAACAACAACATCTCAAATGGGACGGCTGCTGAGTTCACAGAGATGCAGAACCCTTCAGCACTGCCTGTTGATACTGATGTTTTTCTCTGATTAAAAAAAAAAAAAAAAAAAAAAAAAAAACATAGTTTAGACATCCTTCAAAGGTACAATACACTCCAACAGGATGTGGTTTGGCAAACCATTCTCCCCATCCTGTCAAGGCTGAGAGAAACTGGTTTTCCCAGCATGAAGGTACGTGGGGTGGAAATGGGCTGGACTGGACCTGAAGAGTTATTACTGCATGCTTGAGGTGTGTATAGTTAGCAACGAAAGCATCACACCGTCCCATCCTTACCTCCCTATAAAATCCCAGTCAAAGGTGCAAGAGCAGTTTCCACTTGTTTAGCCTTGAGGGTGATATCTCCTGTCAAGGCTTGTTAATTTAACTCGATGCTGGAGACCACCATTCTATGTGATGTCATCAACTGGGAACTACTCAATTTTCAAAGTCACAGGCCCCAGTGACGGGAATGCTGACGCAACCTGCATGTGTCTTAAGATCCTCCAGCAGCAATGCATGGCATGTGTGGTAATATTAAGGTCACTCCCAGGATGTGACTAAACAATGAGCTGTCTGCGGTCAGCTGCAAGCTCTGATAACCGTGGCTGCTGCTGTCTTGCAATGAGATACCGACCAGACATCAAAAGTGGAGAATCGAGAAGAGGGGCAGTTGGTGAAGATATTGGTTAAGAGATGAGGTGCTGAACATCCTTGATTAGGCAACAAAATGTTACAATTACATGAATCACAATTCATGACTGTCATTGTTTTTCATCCCTCCATCTAAGAGTGCAAGGTTGTGGATTATCCTGTTACATCAAATTCATTGTAGGAGTAACTTTAAGGGCAAAACACTGATTGTTTTAGCCATATAAACCATACAATACAGATTATATGAATGATACATTATAAACTTTTACACATAATAAAATAACAGACAGCTACAGGCCCCTATATTTTCAGCATCACACCCAGACAGAGGGCATCCATGTGTTACCACATTTCGTTATTTTGAGCCAAAAAGGACTCCGCAGAGATCTTCTTCCGTTTAAGACTGCAGATGTCTAAGAAACATAACATCAGTCTGACAGCCTTTCCCCTGAGTGTCTGAGGTCTTTGTTAGTCTAGGGTATTTGTTACACTGGGTCGCCACAAGACTGTCCAGGGTTTTCTTCCCCTTTGCACTTGTGTCTCTGCGCCTTTGCCTTGTGGCTTAATCACAAAGATTAATCATATCCTTGCCCTCTTCTAAATCAATCCCTCTCTCCACCTCCAACTGTGCCTCCCAAGATTTGGGGTTACGAACTTAACAACGTCAGTGCAGTTCACCCGCATGAAGTTTCATATATAACGTTTCATGCAGCACAGGCAAAATTACAGCGCCTGACAAATATCGCATGACAAAACAGATCCACCATAAACAGACAATGCGACCTTTAATAGAAACACACTGAAACCAACAGCTCATTGTAGCCCCACCCACAAGCCACAACCCATGAGATTATTAACTGTTGGTTCAAGGACATTCCTCTGCCAATGGCCTTCAGGACAGGGTGCTACGGGGGAGTCCCAGACCGGTGTGGCAGCATCCTGTTAATGGAAATACTCAAAACAAGGCAGAGAGTTTAAATGAACAAAAATGTCTATTACAAGCAGTTAGAATTAGCATTTCTTCTCAGAGGCTCCTGTGATCTCTGATGGCGGAAGGAGACGCTCCCGGGCGACGTCGCTCTAGTGTGACGAGGATCACTGCTCTCCCTTGACAGCACGCTGCACACGTGAATATTTATGCGTGGTATGCAGCAATGCATTCGCACTACTGCATGACAACAATAGAAGCAGAATTTCCTCAGACCGTGTACAAAGGTCCCGCCTACACAACACAGAGCTTTCAAACTTGACCAAACAAGCACTTTGTAAATCTACAGAAATAAAAAGTGAAGTATTTGTACTGATTTATCTGTTATATACAATTCCTGGACCAGCCTGGAGGATTCTACCCACCTAGCTTTAATACTTCAAAGTATCTTCCTAAATTAACATAAAATGCAAAGAAGGATGCTCTTATGTAACTATGTCAACAACACTTCCTAACCAAATAGTTTAATTCCAGTCAGATGCTGAATTAGCAGTTACTGGAATATTCAGTTTATAAGGAAATCCTGAAATGAGGATTGTTTATGCTTATCTGCTTAAATGGAACCAACAGCATTAACCCTTCAGACTGTATGAATCACTGAAGATACGGATATGAAAGATGGACGGAATCCCACTCCTAACTCTAAACCTGACCACAGCTGGTGTTCAGGGGTTGATTATAGGACCACATCCCTCTCCACGGCTGACTGACTGACACCAGAGCATTGTAATGTGATTCTCAATGGACACAGAACAGTTTAATAGCTGTTGGGTGGTGGGGAAACACTGCTAATCCAGCCTTGAGTGTGCATATAGAGAGCAGAGAAGGTCTGTTGCTGTTGTTTGCCTCCACAGAACGGAAATGCTTTTCTGTTTAAACTACGACCCCTGTGGAAAAATGAGTCACTGAAACCTAATTCTAAATTCTCACTCTCTCTCTCTTTCTCTGTCTGTCTCTTATACACACACAGACTCACTGCTGGCACAGGAAATCATTTCCAAGGAGACTCATTGGGTTGTAGCATTTTGTACTGCTACCAAATCAGTTTCCCTGACTACCATTTGTTTGGGTGATTTAATCAGATAAATTATTGTTTTGAAAGCACAAGCATATCCTCCTTTTGCTTGCTGGAAAGAGGTGTACAATACCAGTCAAAAGTCTGGACACACCTACTTATCCATTGTTTTTCAACAAGATAACTACCCTAAGCACTATCTTGTGAAGAAGGAAAGAGATGGAGTGCTGTGACAGATGATCTGGCCCCCAAAATCCCCCCAACCTAAACCCTATAGAGCTGCTTTGGGATGAGTTGGATGGAAGCTTAAGGAAACGGTAGCCGACTTGTGGCCATAACTTGTGGAACCTTCTTCGGGACTGTTGGAGAAGCATTCCAGGTGGCTACATCTGGACGCTGGCTGAAAGAATGCCAGGAGTCTGCAATGCTGTCATTTAAGCCAAAGGGGGCTATTTTGAAGAGTCTGAAATTTGAGAACATTTGGAGATGTTGAAAACTTCTCTTCATTGTTGCAATATTTGAAATGTCTTACTTCATTGCCTCAAGGCCTTTTACTACAAGGTGAATAACTTACCTAAAACAGGGACAGATGCATTAAATGCAGCTGTGTCCAGAATTTTGACTGGTACTGTGTGTGTTGAAAGCTCATGAGGGCCTAGTATTAGAACACTTCAAATCCATCCAGTTAGAGTGGAAGGTTACAATCATGGATAGACTTTTTACATGTCTTGGGTACGGGAGGAAAACAACACACACACACACACACACACACACACACACACACACATAAATATAAATTACAACTAAAGCTTTATCTGAGCTGCAGGACACAGGATATCTTTTCTCAATCTGCCATGCAGGGCATGAATTGACAGTAATTTTATAGGGGCAGGCACATGATACAACTCACAGCACTGGAACAAACTAGGACAACCTGAAGAGGGACCAAGCAGGCAGGACAAGGTACAAGCATTAACAATTAACTTGATACCATGAGGAAAGGAAGTGGTTTGTCTTACAGCTGCCATCTCTCTATCGTGTCGGGCAGATCAGCAGAAACATGTCGAGGATACTGAGCACGTTTCCTGAATGACCCCCACTCCCAACTGCTCATTGCTAAGCAACCTGACTTGGGAAGATCCCAGCCTCCATACTGTCTGCACCACACACAGATACAGTGAACGGAGGTGATCCACAGGGACGACGGGAATTAAGACTAAAGATCGGAGAAAGCGGCAGTGAAAAGACACATTTGCAAGCTATTCAGGTTAAGGACCTTGCTCGAGAATACAAAGGAGGTCCTTCTTGGGGTTTGAACCTGCTTGTTGGTGCTGGATGGCATGGAGCGTAGTGAACTGAAGCATAGTGAACTGACAACGGCTGCATGGCTGTATTTCAGTCACTCAAAGAGACCACAAGATCAGGTTGAGTAGGGTTACCCGGAAACAGGTTCCATTACGCATCAACAACGCAGGGTCGACTCACAGAAGCCACAAAAAGCTCTGCAGACATTAAATATAGAGCCCCAGTGTAACTTTTTCCTCATCTCTGTTTCTGCAGTGACAGAGTTGTAAGCAAAGCACATGCTTTTTTAATCGAGAGATGATGGAAACATGGACAGGCGGTGAGAAAATGCCGCTGAGAGGGCTGCCACCAAACAGGAGGGTCTGACTGTGAGTCAGCTAGCAGAAGAGCCAAGAGCCGGCATGTGTGAAGAAAGCGACCATTCGAGGTGCATCCTGCCACAGACATCCAGGGACAGCCGCCGTTTGCCGCAGCTGAATTTAAAAGGCAGGGTGACAGTTCAGGGAGACATTTTCACAACTGCTGTTTTTTCCCCCCACACTAGCTCCCCAGAGAGATTGCAATTTGAGTAGAACATCCTGGTTTCAGGGAAATTACCCTTTTCTTCTTGACCGACTAGGTAAACAGTTCACTTCTTATTGCCGTTCATATCTATCTAAGATAATTACTCTGAATACCACAACGCTTGTCCTAATTGCCTTAGGTCTTTTTACATTAGTTTATATAACAATATCCTTTGTGACCCTGACCTGGATAAATAGTCAGAATGTCTCATCCATCCATCCATCCACCCACTTATCCAGGGTTATGGTGGGGAGGCCTGGAGCCTATCCCAGGCAGTACAGAGCAGGGGGATGCCCTGGATGGGTTCATAATCCATCGCAGGCAACATTGACAACTATCATCCTGTCGTCTTTTTCAAAATTGCACCAAACACATAACATTTTACACTTCACAGAAAACACTAAATGTCTTATTGTTTAAAAATAGACATATCAACCTTATTGGAAGGTTTGAAGGGGATCATTGCACATGTAAGTCAGCCACATATCTTACAATGCTAAAAAGTGCTCAATTATCAGGCAGATTCCTCCCAGTGACAGCCATAATCACACTACAGTTACCCGCTTAGCTGACATCCCTTTAAAAAAAATCAATCATGCAGTTTGACTGATTCTTACAGATGGATGTTTCACTAAAGCATCACTGGCTGTGATGCCCCAGCACTGGGTCTACAGTCATGGGTGTAGATTTACGGAGGTTAGCTCCCTCGCTAAAATGTACCGCATGTGGACAGAAGCAGCCCCCACTTTCCCCAGAATGACAGCTTCCCGTACGGCCGCTGCCCTTATGCAAGGGGTCACAGAGCAGCCCACTGAAGTCTGTAGCAACAACCGCCCCCATACTAGTCACAGGACTGGCTGTAGTGGCAGGACTGTATATCTCAACTCAACCTATGAAGCTTTGCCATTTTCGTGGGACAGGAATAAAGATACACTACAGTAGCTTGCTAACAGAATGATCTCACCCAACTCAAACTGCAATTAAAGATTACCTCATTCAATGAATAAATAAAAATACCGCCCCCCAAAAAATCAGTTGCCACGGAGACCGTATTTTTCAAACAAATCAAGCCCGAAATCACAAAGCAAATATAGGCCTATACACAGAACAAGAAGACAACACCCAGGGCTATATTAACAGTGCTTAACACAAAAGGCATTAGTAATGAAAGGTATCGAATAACCTGCGATTATCGGTGGCGAAGAGTTTAATATTCGGGGGCGTAACTTTCACGCCCCCCGTCCCCGGTTCCAACGCCCTTGCCTATCTATCTATCTATCTATCTATCTATCTATTCTTGAGCGCAATAAAACCTATAATATATCATGATACTAACCATTATTCAATTTCATTTAATTTATAACTTAATGCAAATATGATTTTTGAAGCTTACTGGATTCAAAGGTACTTAACATCTTAATGAAGCTGACCTGCTTCGGACCACTTTCTGCATAGATCCCGGCATTTCGCCGGACTCCGAACGATTAAGGGTTAACTGCCCAGGCAGACTACCGCACATTTCCGCAACTCGTGGCTAGTAGAAGGTGTTAGTCTTAACATGTGCCATTTACAGCACAACAATAATGTAAAAGAAGGAGAAGTTACCTCTGCTGGCAACTTTGACAGACAGCCACCATCAGTGTAATCATAGGAGTGAATGACGGTTACATTTTATCGTTGACGCGATGCCTAATGTACGGCTACGAAAAAGCCAGAAAGTAGTCATAGCAGAACTCGGCATATTTTAAGAATCTCAGCATTTAAGCAAGGACACATACGTTACCTATTTTGAAGTTTCCACTGAAACACTTGGAGCCCACCGGTCACACCTCTTCTCTCCCAGTGACAGGATTCTCATGTGTCGTTACCTCGAAGAATGCAGCAAAAACTCTACATTTCCTTACAGCACCGTAAAAACGTGTTTCGAACGGATCGGCCACATCTCCACTGTCATTTCGTTTATCATAATATTAAAGAAGCTGATACATAAGCCCTCGCCAGTCCTGGAAACACCTCTCCAGGTATCTTTCTGCTTCTCTACCACCTTGATGGCCGTTTTCAAGCCAACTTGACCGAAGCGATCTGCTCTGGGCGACACGCGCACGGCAGAGAAAATACGTGAGTGACAATCCCTTCGTCCAGTAAACGCGGAATACCACTGCGTACGTCATTCATGGGGGCGGGGCTCCGTCTTCTTAGTGACGCGTGTCAGCGTTTGCGGAACACGGGGCAGGTGAGCACAGGTAAGAGCCACGGTGTTCTGTTCGCTTTAATGAGAACATTTTCCATAGTGTGAAGCCATATAATGATATTTTCCTTCTGGGCATTTATAACTTCAAGATGTATACGCACCTAATAATGCGTATTAAGCCGACCTGGCTGCCGGGGTCGTTTACATTTTTTTAAATATGGAAATTTTAAAATTTCATTGTCAGCCTTGCCAGATATTCTGAGGTGATTTGCAGTAAATCACCCCCTTATCAATTCATCACAATCAACCCATCACGTGGGTAAATATACAGTCAGAGTAGTGAATGGCTGAAGATGAAATAAGTCTTCAGTCGTGGACACAAAAATGCACTAAGCGTCCTGCTGTGATCTTAGGAGCAATCTGAATTGCTCAAGTAAAATACCCAGCTGTATAAATACAGAAAATGAGAGCCACTTTTATCTGAATCATCAGTTACATTTAAAGTAAATGAAAAGGATGCAAGCTACTGATGCTTAGATCAGTCAGGGCGAATCAAGAGATAAGCGCCCAACGCATAGTGGTTAGTTTGTCAGCTGCGTAGAGGCGAGCTAAAGATTAGCTGAGACTGGAAGGTGAACCGAGGGTGTTTGGGCATTTAGGGAAGTCTAGAACATACACAGGGGCAAGTTTGTCGTTTCTGTGGTCCCGTTCAAAAAGCGACTTCATACTGCCCAGATTTTGCGG
Organism: Hyperopisus bebe; assembly: GCA_026777045.1. Taxonomy (NCBI): domain Eukaryota; kingdom Metazoa; phylum Chordata; class Actinopteri; order Osteoglossiformes; family Mormyridae; genus Hyperopisus; species Hyperopisus bebe. The sequence continues at coordinate 2,127,478 of JAODJW010000046.1, forward strand.
CTATTTGTGGCCAACAGGCGCTCGCGGTGGGGGGGGGTTCAGTGGCGGTAAACACCATCGCTGCATGTACAGGAGGCCAAAGGATACACTGGAGATTGCTCGGTTGTTGCCTGGCAAGTACGCTGTCTCCAAAACATTCCAATGAAAAGACACCTTGTTATAAGCGCCCTGCCCTCCTTAAAGTGAGGAATGTACGGTATGTGACTGGGACTGGCCCCGAGATGCATGGTGGGGATGTTCCCTCCCTCCCCCTCACTGCAGAGTATTACCCATCCAGTAGGTGGGAACGTGGCACGAAGCTGCGGAGCCCTGTGGATTAGCCAGTGTTTCCCAACCCAGTCCTCATATTCATTTATGTGTATAGTCCAAATGAATTTCCCCTTTGGCAATTAAAACAACAGCGGAACAAAGAACACCAAAACAATAAACAGAATGTGTTGCCACGAGATGTAGACAGGAATACACATGTCTGTGAAACACTGCGGTTCCAGGTGCAGACAAAACTAAAACCAAGAGGTTCTGGTGCTAGTGGGGGTGACGTAACTGCCGGTCGTCTTCGGATTCGGGCAGATTAAGTGCTGCACTCACTTTGATGGTCTGACAACGGACGCCCTCACATTTTACAGTAAGATGGCATGAAAGACATTCTGTATCTTACCAACATACAGTCTGTGGAACATTTAATCAGCCTGCTTGAATTATCACGAATTAGCTTATAGTTTCATTGTCAGCTGAATAGTAAAGCTTGTTCACTAAAAGGTCATTGACCAACATATTGGAATTTTTTTTGAGGATTTGGTCACCTGTACAATCATATTTGACAAAAACAATATAATTGAGTTATTGATTTACTGTGGGTTGTTGTTTGTATTTGATTTATATATGATGAGCTTTGTCTATCTGTTATCTATATATACATTTTTTTTTATTATTCACAGATCTGTACATTTAAAATTGAAAATCTAATAAAAAGTTAATTACAGAAAAAAGTTAATTGACCACTAAACCATGTCGTTTTCTTTTTAATATGAATCTGCAGGGACGGGTCTGTGTTTCGGGTGGATGGATGGATGGATGCTTCGCACTTTTGCCTCATGCCTGTGGGACCAGGGCTCATGTCCCTGCTGTGGCTCTGTGTGTGTGGAGTTTGCATCTTCTCTGTCTCTTGTTGTGGGGTTTCCTCGGGGTTTTCCTCCCCCACAATCCGAAAACTTGCTGAGGTTAAGTGGAGTTGCTAAATTGTCTGTGCGTCAGTGAGCCCTGTGATGGGTTGGTGCCCCATCCTGGGTTGGCTCTGGACCCCTGACCCTGAATTAGATACATGGGTATGAAATTATATTTCACACCCAGGGAGGACACACGCCTTAGACATGTACCAACAGGAGTTACTGCAAATTACAGATGCAGATCATGTGCCTTTAGTGACAGAGTAAGAATCTCCACAACCTTAAGAGGTGTGAGGTCACAGTGCTACAGCCTACAAACATAATAACCTGAACAAAAACCTAATTAATTTAAAATGTAGTACAGGAACACATAGCTAGGTGTCTATAAGCGCTACAGTCTCAATGGAAATTGGTGTTACGCTATCACTGGGTGAATTATATAAGCATACTACCATCTAGTGGCCAAAAAAGTATTTACCATAGAGAAAATTCAGTATGGCAAATTTTCACACATACGTCACTGGAAAGCGTCAGTGTCACTTTAGGACAGACCATGAAAAGAAAATTGATGCTGACCCGCTGTTTGACTTCCAGGAATGCCTTATGTGTAACACAGTCTGCAAAACTGAAATAAGTCATTATGCTAATTCGCTTATTTCAACACATAGCTTAGTGAGTCTTAGATGTAATCTTTAAAAGTTTTATTAAGGAAATAATAAAAATAAATATAATAACATGTGAGTGACAAGCACATAAGTAGTCTGTTATAATCGTAATGTGATTTAATAGTTATTAAATTAGCAATTCATTAAATTTAGCAGCCAGAAAGGAATCCATCCATCCATTTTCTGTAACTGCTAACTCCATTAAAGGGGGGGGGGGGGTCCAGAGCCTATCCTGGAGGCTATGGGTACAAGGCAGGGAACAACCCAGGATGGGGCATCAACCCATCGCAAGACACACACACACACACACATACACACACACACACACACCTATGGGCAATTTGGTAACTCTAATTAAGCTAGGCATGTCTTTTTTTTGTTTGGGGTGGGGGACCCGGAGTACCTGGAGGAAACCCCAGGACGACGCCGGGGAACAGGCATATTCCAGACACTTGGTAGATTATATTGTACAGAAATGGCCTCTAAGGGACGTGTTTACGTCGTCTGTACTCTGAGGAACAAAACTGCAGCAGAGTTGCACCCTTTTCTCCGACAGTGTGAGGCACTAAGAAATGTTTATTGGTTGAACATTAAAGATGATATTCACTGTTAATAAGACTTCCTCAGTAGGCCCCTGTAGCTTTCGCTTGGGCATGCCCCCCCCCCCCGGTTTCTAGCCCCTCATCGTGTAGGAACACCTTGATGTCTTTGTCTCCAGATTTGCATTGCATTTGCATTCTGAACTCTGTGGTCCAGTTCCTTGGCTTGGTGCCATAATATATTTCCGCTCAGTAATGACTTGGACTGAACACAAAAGCCAGGCCATTTCTGTAGGACACTGTGTAGCGCATTTGCGAAGAAATCCCAATGGTCAGTATGGTTTCTATGACGATGGGTAACTGGACGACCAAAGACAATCTGCTGATTGATATAAAGAGGGAAGGCTGACTTAATTAACTAAAATGGAAACCTTGCACCTAAATTGCAACCACAAGTGATTCGAGACCCTATCTGGTTGGTTTTTGCCAGCCCATTTTTAGTTTTCTAAATTTGTTTAGCAATTTATCCCATATTTTTGTACTCATTTAATATATTTTTTTCCTACTCAATTTTATACAATTTTGTACTATTGTCATGTATCATTCAGAGCACATGAAGACACTGTTGGTTCACAGCTGATCCATGCTATTCATCTGGAAATCCAAAACTTTTTTCAAAGCCTACATTACGACATACCTGCGATCCATCAAATCTTGGTAATTTCTTCAATTTCTCTTCAGTCTAGCTTGCTTGCCAATGTCTCTGCTAATTATTCACTCAGGAAAACTGAGAAATAGTCACCATTTATGCTGTTTCCAGGCCTCATTGTTTCAAAAATGGTGTAGTGTATATACACTATGAAATTATTTGTTTGTGTCCTGAATGCTTGTAGCCTGTATGCCAGTATTTTTGTATGGGGGGGGGGGGGGTTTAGTCAGCACACTCTCAGAAGATGAAGTTAGCTGGGGGGGGGGTGGGCGCTGGCACTGGTGTTTGATAAGTCGCCCC
>JAODJW010000046.1:2151121-2161123 GCA_026777045.1 Hyperopisus bebe
GGGGTGAGAAGGCCGGGAGGTGGGGAGGGGTGCGGGGGGTGCGGGGGGCATGCTCCTCACTTAGGGAGGTCAGACTCAGTGCACTTTCCTGCCCAGTGTGGCGATAAGCCAAACTCACATAAGACGGATTCACACTGGGAGGGGATGTTCTGATCCGATCAATCTGGGGCACAGCCATTCTGAGGTCATCTCAGGCACATTTTTTGTTGAGTTTGCATATGTGTGTGTCATACACTATATTACATTTTACTTATTCACCAGATACCTTTATCGAAAAAGCAGGGTCAGTCAGGCAATTAATCCCTGGAGCGATTGCAGCTAAGGAAATGACTCTGCCAACCATGGGATTTGAACCTACAACCTTCTGATAGCAGGTACAGCGGGCTAACCTGCTGAGCACCTAACCTGCTGAGCGGGCCTATGCAGAACACCCATTTCTCAAACCCTGCGTTCAAGCACGCCACAGAGCTTGGGGGTAAATTAAGGGGGGGGGCTCTAAGCGTGCCCTAAGAGGGGGGGCCTCATGCAACACTTTGTGAGCAAAGGAATAATACAGCGAGTGGTGTCATGTGACCCGTGCCTCACACCTGAATGAAATGACACAAAAAGCCCCGGAATTCCCTTTGATTCTGGAACATTCGGCGCATTTCTCAGTTATCTTTGCACTGCAAAGCCACCCAGATGCGCCTGTTGGCACGCAGCATCTAAGTCGCACTGCATCCTGCTGCTGGATATCCTGGTTAGTTTCAGGGTGGCCTATAGCTGATCCCAGGCAGCACAGGGCATGAGGCTGAGGAAAACTCACCACGCTACTGCTGATCCAATCAGAAGAGAGTACGCATGTGTGGTCTTTGAGATGCAGTCGGGTGTGGGCGATGTTGGCTGCAGCCCCCCGTCAAACACCGAGTTTTCACCGAGTTCTCGCTGGCTGTCACTTATTTGCTTATGTATCATTTCCAAACATTGCCATTTACCGTATGTTTGTCCTCCTTCTAGCCTTAGATCTTCACAGCACTAGCCACCGATGCAGATAGATCTTTGAATCACTGAAGATTTCGTTATCAAAACTCAGGCTTTACATTACACTTCAACGCATCTCTTATCTGCTAGCCCCAGCCTCTGCGGGCCGTCAGGATTCCACAAGTTGAGATTTTAAGATATCCGAGTCAGAAGAATCTGAATATTATTTTCATTAAGAGGAAGTGTATATATTTGCATGACTGTTCTGGATGTGCCTTCGGATTTGGGTTTAATGTGGGCTGAGGTGGGAATCTGATCCATTCAATGTCATGAGAAAGTTCCAAAATGTTTTTTAAAAATGGCACATTTGGCCACATTGCACCATCAATCAGCACCTCTACATCTTCAGGGATAAACGGCTCGGTGTGTTAATTTGATTTATCTGACATGGGATTTTCAGTGAGACCCACTCTTGCCCAATGGCCTGCCCCCCCTCCCCCCCCATTTCCGTTTGATCGCAGGGCAGGCACATGTGTGTGAGGCGCACCTCCCCATGTGTTTTCATTCAGTGCTGGGGTTTTGGAGCATGGCTGGGTCCACCCCCTCTGCACCCCCCCCGTTCCACGTTCACCGGGCTTTGGTTCCCACCTCCAGCGCTGGTGTGATGTCAAGACAGAGATCTTCAAATTGTCGTCATTTAATACTTGTTTTTTTAGGGGATGCTACTGAAATTAAATGAAACGGAATGAAATGAAACAAAATGAAATACTTTACTATTTACAGAAGTACTGGCACAGTACTGCTCCCTCCGGCTTACCGCAAACAATCACATGATCCTACTTTATTTCCAACCTCAAAACAAACCTGCCAGGTGACTGGTCCATCATTCACTGCATATTTGTTCTGGGCTCATAATCTCTTGATGACGCCCAGCGCTTCTGGATAAACTGTTTTCCTTGTAATCATGTGCAATTAGCACAGCAGGACGTGCCCCATCATCGCCCGCTAGAAGATTCATCAGCAGATACCGGCCCTGCACACACAAAGCCCACACCGCAGGATGAGCACCCTCAGCAAAGAGGCTCAAACAAACGGCGGTGTGCATGGACCATCTCCTTTGTGGGGTATTTCCCGTCTTGTCTTGGCGACGCTCCGCGGTCAGCGAGTAAAAACCGCAGACTGCTATCAAAGGGTGTTGAAAGTCTCCGTCGGCACTGCGAGCTCCAGAAACGGTTAACAAAGCCTTGTTATTCCTTCAGGGACGAGGGGGGCACTCCCGCCCCCAGGGGGAAAGCCATCTCACTGACAGACAGGTGGCAAACTTTACATTTATGTGTTTAGTGGACACTTTTGTCCAAAGAGATGTAAAAGTAGTAGGAAAACCTGGAGTCGGAGGGCAGGGTCACTCAGCATCCACACCCCCGGAGCTCTTGGGGCTAACGGCCTTGCTCAAAGGGCCAACAGTGATATGATTACTTGGCAGTGGGATTTGAACTCACAGTCCCATGACCGATGCACGCAAGCCTTGTGTTGCACTGGATTCTCCAAGTATTGCTGTATATCATGACTTAGCTGTAATATTCTGCTACACCAGCAAAAGCGCAGGTTTGGCATCAAATTTGGAGGGGCTGTCATTAGCCCCCCACCCCCTGAATGCACATGGGACTCCAAAACATTGGTAGGGACATGTCATTACGGTCCACGCCCAAATCTACACGCTTGTACAACAGTGTCAAATATCATGGGTAAAGCCCTAAAAAAACGACAAAAGTCTGTCCTTATCTGTCCTTCTGCTATCTCTACTGGGTAATTCGGTATCTTTCATCTTTAAAATGTTGTGTTTTGTGGTTTTTCCTGCAGTCACCCTCAACTTTTGGCAGAAAGCTGCAACTTGGCACAGTAAGTAAAATCGAATTTTCCGAAACAAAAGAAAGACGGGCAAGTAAACAGGGCAGATATAAAGAAAATCTCTCTCAAATGTGTAGCAATATGCAAAAAAGCCAGAAACCTGCACACACTATAGCGGTATACTTGAGAACCAAAGCTCTCAGAATGTCTTTTGTCGTCTTGGTCTGCGCTTCGCGTTATATCGGAGGCTCTCAATGCTTTTGTATCAACAGCTAAGCAAAACCACAATACCATCCCGCATGGACGTGACACCACGAGTCGAGCTTCAAATAGCGGTCAATGCTCGAACTGTCAAACAAGCAAGACAAATGGCAGGATCTCAACCACTAGTCGAGTCTCGCTGTCGGAAAGGTAGGAGCCCCCTTTGAAGGATCACAACAACTGCGCTGTTCGCGTTACGCTCCGACGGCGGCGGGGTAACAAGAGCCGCGGGGGCCGCGATGCCGGACGGGACACCGCAGAGGAATGTCGGAAATGGCAGCTTTTCTTCTGTTCATCATCCTCCTCTGTTCCTCCCACTCGCCTAGTGCTGCCTCATTTTACTTTTGCTTATATGTAAATGAAAATCCGCTATACCATAAGCCATGCTTAATCGTTTCTGAACATCAATAAAATCGATCACCTCTGCGATCAGTTTAGTCAGTTTTACCATGTAAGTACACTTTTACCTACAAATGCATATGTGTTTTGTGCATTTATCACAGGTGGTATTAAAATTTTGTATAATTGTTAATGCTAAAGGTACGTGTTAAAGGCAACAACAGTGATAATGATTATGGATGAAGTCAAGCTCTGTTTTAACGGCACAGCAACAGTGTACTGTCAAGATCGACAGGCTCACAGTCCAACATTATAACCGTGAGCAAAAACGAAAAATATCCTATGTTGCCAGTGAGCTTCGACATGCACGCGCCGTTCCTATTTAGTGATGCTGCTTAATTGTCGATGAGGGGCACGTGACAGACGCCTCATGGGCCTGGTGCGCAAAAGACCAAATCACGAGTTTAGCTCAGATGTTTTAATGAGCATTGCTCTCAGTTTGAGAATTCCATACACCACAACACTCCTAGTCCAGGGCAGTGTTTCTCAAAACCTTTGTGGTGCTATAATCATCGTAACTTTAGATACAGAGAATTCAATATGAGGAACCTCAGACAGAGTAGTTTTCTGGGCTAAGCAGATATTTTAAGAACCTAGCAACGAGACGAGCCTATGATGTCATGGTTTCTGAGATACATTAATTAGTTTAGCAGTTTTCGTGACCAATGTACTTGCAGTTTGGGGATTGTCTGTTTGGCCATGGATTCTGTGGACAATACAACTGCTCTACCGGAATGGCCAGAGCAGGCTGTTCTTTTTGTGGAAACTAAGGTCTTTTGGTGCGTGCAGCTAAGCCACTCAGTGTCGTCTACTAGTCCATAATAGCTAATTTCCTGCGGAGCACTTGAGAATCTGCGTGGCGAGGGGGGATGCTAGGTGACTAAACAAATTGGTCAGAAGGACTCGTACTGGGCACCCTGGAGGTTATCGCTGATTGGAGGATGGCGGCAAACGTCGCAACCAATAACACTGAATGTTTAACTGTCGGCCCCTCCCACCACAACGTGCCAAGAAGCGCTGCTGGGTGTCCATTCTCCCAGCAGCCGTAACGGTGCATCAGTCATCAATGGTCTGGCTAGGCAACCATGCATGCAATAATCAGCGGCCCTACTCACTCATATATATATATATATATACACACACACACACACACACTTATGTATTGTGCTGCTTGTGTCATAGCTAATACATATGGTTCTCTTTAGTCAAAATTTTCCATATAGGATTTTTAAAGAATCTTGTCTATCTGTCTGTCTGTTTGCCTGTTTACCTGTCTGTCTGTCTGCCTGTCTATTGATATGATCCATCTTTGTGGCGATGTTTGTAACTGTGGATATATCAATGCTGTGGTCCTTTTTAAAGTGCTGCTTCCCTTATTTTGTCCACCCCATATATAAAGACAATAATGGGCTCCAGACCCACCTGGATGTAGCACATGGCTGCCAGGAGGTCGAGTGACTCCTGTCATGTGTTCATTTCCCTCTGGTTTTACTTCCTGTCTCCCACCTGCCCGGTTCCTGTATAAACTGCAGACTTAGTGTATGAGAGGAAAAACAGTCGCTCCACCTTCTGCTTTTCTGTTTTTTATTTTTTAATGTCCTATTTCTGTCCTGTCATCTTCATCCCACTCTGTCACCACATTTGTCCACACAAAAGTGAAAATCCCCCCACAAACATCTGGAATAAGGCTTTGAAAATCAAAAAAAAAAAGAAAAAAAAAAAAGAAGAAGCTTAGGTTATGATTAAAAGGAGATTACCCTGAACAGTGTTCTCATCTTGACTTTTTCAAATACACATAGATATCCGGACCAGTGGTCTTGTGGCGGATGTGTAGTGCAGTAATTGGCTGAACACTTTCTTCAGGCAAAAAAACACATATGCCAAGAAACGGGGAGACATTCAAAGTCACCTGAATAATTTTTTTTCCTGATGTCTGAATATGAACATGAGAGTAGGCCAGCATATATGGGTGCAATAAGACTTCAGAATCTTTTTTGAGATTCGTCCTTCGTGATGTTGCAGTCGGCTCCATAGCCCTGATGCTGTACTCTAAAATGGATGCGAGTTTTTAGCTTCAATTATCATGTGTGTTTCGAAAAATCGGAAAGATAAATAAAATGCTAATATGATGTGAACCACCGCTCATTAGAACATAACACCTCTTGCCGTTGCTCCTTTTCATTGTCAACATTTCAGCTGCTGTTGTTGTGCCCTCAAGTGGTGAGACCTTGCAATTATCTAGCTAAAATGATCTGGTACATAGTGCCCTCTTGTGGAATTTATTGTTTACTACAGAAGGAATAGAAAGGTTGAGCGGCACCTAACCGTTCTCAAATGTTTCATTATTTAATTTCTTCGTCTTCCTAAAATATGGTAAAAATGAAAACAAGTTTCAGCGAATCATTTTGCTTTTGTGTACGTGTCCTTCCAAAATAGAGATATGCTCTGTATGAGACTGACCTGGCATATAAAACTCATCTATCCATTTTCTTGCTGTTTATCTTGTGCAGAGTTGTGTGTGTGTAGCAGCATAAAGCACAAGGCTGGAGTACCTGTTGCATGGAATGTCATCTACAAAATATCACCTTTATTATAAAACAATTCAGGGTCACTTTAATTTGATTTCAAGGCAACTGAAATACATGTCTAGTTATGTGTGAGTCTGTTTAAACCTCAAAACAAAGATTTGTGTGTATTTCTTCCATAGGAGAGAAAAGTGCAGACTGTTGCATTAGCTGAAATGCACGCATATCCCAGGCGTGTTTGAGCAGGAACAGCTCTGCAGAGAGCAGAAGTGGCTGTTTTCTTAACCCAACAATAAACACTCCTCAGTGCAGACAGTGAATCGCTGGGACTGACAGGGGGGAACAGCCCTGAGTCGTGAACCAGGATTCCTCCGGTAGAGAGTCTTTGATTGTCTGTCAGAGCCCTTCTGGTTCTTGAAGAATAGCTGTCAGACTTGTCAGTCCGCTGGATGGGCGAGTATTTCACCTCTCACGGCTGCGGACCGCCTCGAGCGAGGTATGGACCCCCTCCCCCCCCCCCACGACCCGGACCTCTGCCTTTCAAACCCTGACCCCATTCACTGGGACTTAAACGGTGAGGAAACATTCCAGCATGAGTCGTCCATTTAAGGGGAATATTCTTAAATTCAATTAACGTCTGACAGGAAAGTTTTATGCTAAAAAACTTCACAATAACTAAAAAGGAAGGAGGTCCTCAGAATTAAGTTTCTTAGGGCTACATGGAGTAAATTCAGTTGAGAGTGTTTAGGCTATTTTGAACAGGCCTATTTATGTTGGGTAAAAGCTTTATATATATAGTCTGTGATTTCTAGATAATAACATAGATGTGATACAGAGACAGAAAACAAATAAAGTTGATGGCTTTAAATTGACTTTAAATGATATTCAAACGACTCAGATCACAGAACTTTTAAAAGGTAATGAAATAAGAAGATGACAGATGATGTCTTCCCGCCGGCGGAGCTGGCGCTCACAGCAGCGGCGGCAGCGAGCTGGGACTCGCTGGGAGTTAATGGGGCGGTGGTTTCCCCTCCTGTAGGCTGGCAGCCCCAGCTGGGCCTGCAGCGAGCCAGCGGGCCTGGGGTTTTCCTGGTGCCGGGCAGCCAGAGTGTGAGCGCAGATGCCGGTGGGAGGCCTCTCAAAGCAGTGCAAGCTGCAGCTAAAACCAGTGGCATAACAAATGACGTATAATACATCTTTCCAACCTCTTATCCTGAACAGAGTTGCTGGGGAGGGACGGGAGTGGGGCGATGGAGCCTATCCCAGACAGCAAAGGGCACAAGGCAAGGGGGGGCCACACTTGGGCACATGCACTCACACACACTAAGGGGAATCTTGAATCACCAGTTAGCCTAACTGGTGCAGAAGGAAAAGACAGCAACACAGAGTAAACCAGTGCCAAATTGCAAACGCAGTGCTGGTCATCCCATTAGGCGTCACCGACCGCCGGCTAGGGCGCCATCTTCTGGAGCATCCCCAGCTTAGCAAGCCATTCTCATTTTGTCTTGGGCTGGGTTCACGGCCGCTGTAGCCTGCTTAAGGAGTCTTATGGGCTTTGACCGGTACTGTGTAAACTCACACAGTGTACCCACAACCACAGGGAGTGTCAGGCTGCGGTTCTTCCCACATACAATTATTGTTATTAAATATCTACAAAAATATTGCACAAATGTCCTATATTCCACATCATTCAAATATTTTCTGCCCCAGGACACCCGCTGGCTATAAGAACCAATCTGTGTGACTCTCAGTACCTGAGAATCCTGGGGGGTTTCCAGTAAAGTCCTTCCATTCCATCCGTGTGCGTTTAAAGTCACGGCGGAGGCCATAACTCACCGAATCAAACACGATGTCTCTCTGTCACTCCACCCTGTTTATACCACCAGCTATTTACGAAAGGAATGTGTCACGCAGCGATTTTTCTGTGAGGTGGGATCCTTCCTTGTCAGAGTAAAAGTAGTAAAAAGACAAACGTCTGACGAAGCCTGACGGAAGCCAGACCCGTTCATGACCTGTTATGGCTTTTTGTGTCATTCTCCATCTGGTCGCCCAGGGGCTGTCAATGGCTGCCACTGTCCCCCTCCCCCGGCATGTCCTGACAACGCACAGTGGGACTTCCTGTCTGCCCTGCCCAAAAAAAAAAAAAAAAAAAAAAAAAAAAAAACACTAGATCAATTACCGTCAAGGGTTCACCCAGGAAACACTGTTGGTTGTGGAGCTCCCATTAAAACTGGACTATCTGCTCATCATTCTGCAAAAAAAGGATGGAGGAGCAACAGACAGATGATTGGGTCAGGGTGGGCAGATATCACTAGGTGGGCTAGAAACAGCAGATAAGTGCTAGACAGCCTGAGCAGGAGTCTCTCCCTCAGGACGGCCACCTCGCTCAAGCCTGGCAGCTGTGCTTTGGACAGCTGGTTCAGTCTGCGCATGCCGTTCCTTCATTTCCTCTCGTCTGTTCCAGTTTTCTCCTGTTCCTCTCCGCCGTCTGTCAAGAGGCAAACTGCTAACGCCTCCGTCATGTTCCAACACAGCATCGCCAGACAGGCATCAGATGCCCATTAAACCTAAGCCGCCGTTTTCTGTTTACGTGGAAAAACCCAGACAGGCTAACGCTAACGGCTCAGGCATCTACACCCTAGTTTTATTAACTAATTTTATTAACTCATTTTATTAATCTGACATCGAATCACGTTAGCCTTGGTGATCCCAATTAAGAGCTGAGTCCTTCCAAAACAGTTTTACCAGCCAAAAAAAAAAAGTAAAAATCAACGATGATATTAATTTATCTCATTTACACAGTTAGGAAGTAAACATGTTGTGCTTCTCAAAATGAGGACATCGCCAATGTTACGTAATGCAAATTTTTCCACACTGTCAGTTAAAAAGGCAGCTGGTAACACTAAAATAACAATGTATCCCCCCCTCAAAGAGTCTCCTGCCTCTTTAAGTCACATTTCAACAATACAGGCGGCTGCCAAACAGCAACAAAACTGGAAAAAAACAGTGATGTGCTGAAAATAAAAGGGTCCAAGAAGCTGAAAAGTCTGGTTCGTCACAGATACCCATTAAAAGGAGAGAAAAGTGCTTTTCTTGTGCCGGTCTGCACGGTGGCTAGTGACGGACTCTCCCATTAAGGGCTCCCATTATGTCCACATCAGTGATGGAGAAGAAAGAACGCGGTGGGAGACCAAGGGACGAGTCCGGCGGGGGGGAGGAGTACAGATCTTCACTGAAAAGAACCATCACTGAGTGTGAAGGGAAGCTGTTGGACGTGACCGGAGATCTGTGCACGTTCATCAGACTTGGCCAGAGACTCTTGCTAATGCGCTAACATGCTAACCTGCTCTATCCATGCGATTGTTTGGGAAAATGCACCGAAACCTCTGTGAAGGATGCACTGGTGCAAATGCGAGGGTCCCAATTAGACACAGAAGAGCAGAACCCAGAAGCACACGGGTGGGAAGCTGGCAGCCGGAGGGACCAGAGGGACAGAGCTGGGCCCATCAGTGAGAGTGACAGCGCCGGGCCGGCTCTCCCTGAAGAAGCACGCCGGAGACTGGGCCCCCCCTCCCAACCCTGTCCCCTCGGCCCCCCCAAACGCTCCTCTTGGCGGCGCTCGACGGGCGACGAGGTCAGCGGCCGGTGCAGATGCTCTCCGTGTGCCGCGGGGGGGGGGACACACACCACTGGGTCGCCTGACTATCCCCCCCACTGTGAGTGTCGGGCTGCAATTTAAACTGCGCTGCTGATCGGCATGCACACTGACCTGAACCCCCCCCCAAAGAGCGGGGCAACTAAACCGGCAGTGCAGATTTACAGCTCAATATATGACTCCCCCCCCCACCCCCATATCCACGCCCCTCTTAACTCTGCTGCAGGCCCTTCTGTTGTTCCACACCATCTGTCATCAGCGGCACTTTTCCCAGAACACCCCTGGGCGTCCCTATGGTGCTGCCGTTCACACGGACGCCTCCCTGCACACCTGTCAACCCCCCCCCCACCCCCC
>JAODJW010000046.1:2190695-2203383 GCA_026777045.1 Hyperopisus bebe
CGCCCTCCCCCCCATCCTCACTTGATCCCAGTAAGAGTGGGGTTTGTCATGGACAGAGACCAAAGGAGCACCGTGACAGCTGCTGGCCCCCCACCCACGATCCCTCATTCATTCCCACAGTGACACCCACAGAGTCAGAGAATCACAATAATAAACATTTTAATTGGCCTCCGATCTGATCTGTCTGCTCCTGCTTGGGGTCTTTTCACACAAGGGGCTGGACTTCCAGTGTGACACATGAATGCACACCCCCCCCCACTCCCAATCCATGCATTCACAGTCAGAGGTGGAAAGTTCAGATCCAGAAAGTATAAATCCAGACCAAGGTTTTGTTTCAACCAACAAGTTGAGTATAAAGAGCCATAGAGTACTCAGCTGGTTGGCTGAAACAAAACCTAGGTCTGGATTTATACTTCCTGGATCTGAACTTTCCACCTCTGCTCACAGTGAGAAACACTCCCCCGATGCAAAGACCCCTGATACAACCCCAAGCATCCCAAACTAAAACTCGACAGTCCATACACACGCAGAAACATCTGTAAACATACTGGAATTCTGAACTCCAAATCACGAGTCACTTTGGAAAGGAATCAACTACCTGTTTTTGGCTTCTCTGCTTGTTTTATGGTATGCCACTTCATATGTCTAGGCAAATTCATGTGAACTCATGTTTAATCAGTTCATTTTAGAGGAAAATGCACCAAAGTTGCATTATGTGCAATATTAGAAAGTGAGCAATGATGTTTTTTTTTCCCGCATTTTGGAACGTTGATTTTCTCACCCTCCTGCAATCTATTGCAACCAAATAGAGTGAGACTTTAGCCACTCATCAAGTCACTACAGAGTATCGGCTGCCCCTCAGACTGCCCGTGTTCTCCCCACATTAAGAACAATAACAGGAACTCAAGCTTTCAGCAGGCGGGCAAGAACCATTGATCCGTTGCTTCCAGTCAACTATTGTGACGGATGGCCTGGCCCATCTGAAGCACACCCTTCCCAACCTCAAAAAATATCCTTTCCTGTCATATTTGCTGAGTCAAAGTCAAAGTCTGACCCACATCCGACACACAAAACAAAGTCAAAGAGCTACTGGCAGACTCAACCAGGAGAGATGGATGCCTGGGAGCAAACACATATTCTGGGTCAGAACCCTGCTGCGTTGTGGTTCCAGTCGGTGGCTTCGGGACCCTCAAGTCATGGAAAGCAGAAGCGGTGACGCCCATCTGACAGAGAAAAACAGTGGGCCAGAAATGAGTGATTCACTCTTAGTGAGAAAGTCTGATGAAATATGGCCAAAGATCCTGGCTGAACCCCATTGAAAGGCTAACTTGAGGACAACAATCTACTGGAAAAATGTGGAAAGAAGTTGGAGTGCAAACCAATTGGATGAGACTGGGCTCAGGAGAAAGATCAGGTGAGAGCAGACATTTAAGATGAGGCAATGGAAGGGAGGGTGACTGACAGCCCCATAGGAAGCCAGGGCATTCTGGGAACAGCAATCAGGAAAAGCAATGCAAGACAAAACCCTTGAAAAATTGATGTGGTTTTTTTTCCAACAGAGAGTGTTGTCATGGCCAATCAATAACATCAAAACACCCCCCACCCCCTTGATGGAGTGCTTGTTAATCTTTAACCCACATTTCAGTGACGCAGACGGTTTGGTCAATTAGAAGCAAAGACATTTCACTGAATGATGCAAATATGTCATAAAAACAGATGGACCATGATTCTTAATAAAAGAGATCTGATGAATAGAAAAAACTTTAATTGATTGTCAGTGGTTGGTCTGGGAGGGTTTTCCATACTTTCCTTCTGCAGTCTGCGGATCAGGTTAGATTTCTGGTTAGATTTCCATCGTCTCTGTGCATGTCTGTGAGTCCGCTGTGATGGGCTGATTTCCCCTTCATCGGCTGATCCATTCTTCCTGGGTCTGGGCGGAGATCACCGTGACCCTGTTCCGATAAGCATTTACCGAAGCCAAATCAATGCAATATTTATGGGTGAAGAGATTACAAAACCATTCAAAGTTTGTTTAATGCTGTTTATTACAGCTTTTTGGGTATAAATGCTTGCCAAGGGAATTACTCTCAAACTCCTAGAAAAATGTGAATTAAGGTGAACCGACTAAACTACTAAGCCGTCTGAACCAAATGAAAACTGCCAGACCTGTTTGTGCCAATTTCACAACTTTTAACAAATTTCTGTAAACATCTCTAGCTCCACAGCAGACAGAGAGGAGGCAGAGAACCTGACATCGCTGTGTCAGGAGAACTGCTTCCAACCGAATGCCAGCAAAACCAAGGAGCTGGTGGTGGACTTCAGAAGGAGACAGCAATGGTTCTAAACCCCCCTCAACATCAATTGGACTGTACTGGAGAGGCTGAGCAGCTTTAAATATCTGTGCGTTCACATCTACGAGGATCTGACATAGTCTGTACATACACAAGCCCTGTCAGAAAAAGCAAGGCAGTGTCTCTACAACCTGAGACGGCTGAGGAAGTTTCTGCTCTGGTGCTGTGGAAAGTGTCTCGACCCATCACCTCCTGGTCTGGCAACAGCTGTGTCCAGGACATTAACGGTCCATGGAGAGCGATCCGGGCAGCAGAACACTGCACCAGATCAGATCTACCGTCACTGCAGGACGTTTACACCAGGAGATGCAGGACCAGAGCAACCAGGGCTGCCAAAGACCCGTCTCACCCCAGTAACTTGTTCACCCTGCTGAAATCAGGCAAACGCTTCAGGGATATTATGACAATAACAGAGGGGTTCAGGAAGAGCTTCGACGCTCAGGCCATAAGACACGCCGCCACAGCCTTCTAACTGTTCATAATAACGTCCATTTACATCAACAGCAGCTAGCACTCTGCACCTCACACCACAAGCATACGTAGTCTGTTCTATTATATTGCACATTGTACAGATGTTGCCTATAATATGGATGGAGGATGACTCGACCGGATATCTGTGAGCCTGAAATGGTAGGAGCAGAACTGTGACCCAGACTGCGGCGGCGTCGGCGGATCGGAATACTCAGCCGGCTTAACGCGAGTAGGCGACGCACTGTAGCTATAGCTACCATTTACCTCATAGCACAAAGCTGCCCTTGTTTATCGCTATTATTAGATCAGTATCATAAAAGGAAAGCGGCTTGGTCTCGGCCACCTGCCCCTGCCGTTTCTCTGTGCAATATCCATGTAACCGTTTCTAATTATGTCATCTCTCTCGCCGTTACTTGGCGTATCGATTACATCGTGGGATAATGAAAATCGGTATACCAAACATGACAGCTTAGTGTATTACATCAGCAAGAATTTAATTTGTGGAGCCATTAACGTGATCGCGGGAGGCTTTTTTTGGACATCTAGGCCTTGAGAGGAAGGATCTTCCTCGCAGATGCGTGTGTCCCAGCATGCCTCAGTACCTGTTCTGCTTTGGAAATTACTTTTATTTACTCAATGAGCCCCTGGATTTTTACCATGCATAAGCCTTCCTGGTCGTTCCATAATGGAAAATCTACTAAGGCAACAGCCACCATCAATGCATCACTGAAACCAGGTCCAAACAACACACCCGTCGACCTCTAGGCAAACACACTTAAAATGAACACAGCAGTAAAATAATTTTTTATAGTTACAACTAAGTCAAGGGCATTTTAATGTGCCATTTAACAACCTGCAAATCCCAGTATGATCCCAGCATTTCAACAGCAAGGAGTGAATGATATGTTGTTGAAAAAATGACCGGGGTCTCGTTGTCGACTTGGGAGTCCCAGGTCATCGGAGACAGTGGCGCGCGTGCCTTTGCGTGTGTGTGCGTGAGCGTAGTGTTCGCATGTTAGGGTGTCACTCCAACTCTTTCAGATCGTGTTTCTCTAGAACGTTCAAGGTTCCAGTGGGAAAAAAAAAGTTTTCGTAAGCGTGCCGGGAGTTGTGAAAACGGCACGAACCCCAAGACCCGCTCCACGTTGGCCCCATCTGTCCGGACGATAACTTTCACGTGTGCGTGAGGTAGACGCTCCTGCCTTCAGAGCACCGGTATCTGCTTGCCACGGATATTAGTGGGAGTGACCAGGTCACTAAAAAACCTAAACCAAAGGAGGAGCTGATCATTAACACTGAATTTTGGACGTAAAAAATCTGACCGTCACAGCATCAGATGTGTTTCAGAAGGAGCCAAATGGAGCAAGAAAAGAATTTTTACTTTTGCTAAAAGATACCGTACTGCATTGCTGTCCCCCATTTTTGTTGCTGAAAACAAACCTTGTAAAAATTATTTCCTTTTACATGGAAAACATAAAAAATAGACAGATTGCAGCCGTGATTTCTATGATCTGTTTATTGTCTTTATTTTTCTTATTTTTGATTGTATACTTTCACATAGGCCTAAACAAAACTACTAAGTTTGTTGTATTTGCAGTCAGTAGTTTAATATAACTTTAGTCTCTAAAATGTACTTACATTTAAAAACTTTTTTGCTGTTTTTATTCTCTATGAAAGCAACTGTGTTGTGAAGCATAATAAAGACATATACATGCAGAGCTATCTGCCATTATCTTGTTTCTCCTTTATTCATTTTGCATAACATTTTTAAATTGCTTTCATTGTAGTTTATCAATACTAAATGTAATCTATAGGCTATATGTATGATGCAGAATAATAAAACACGGCTAAAATATTACAAATCTGTAAACAAATTTCAATTAAAAATCTGGCAACCTGTTCTAAATATATTCTAACATCCTTGTTTTTACATGTATCAAACCATGTTCAAATATTAAACCAGCTAATTGTTGCAATTTGAGTATGACCCACGAATAGTTTTGTTTTATAATCTGTCTCTATGTAAAATCCAAATCTTATGACGCAAGTTCTAATCTGCCAGAGGAATTAAACAGAACTCTGTACTTGTTAGATATCTACAGAATAAAGGCCCTTCACAATTACCAGCTATCTATAAAAGTTATGCTAATTAAAACCAAAGCGCATGACACTTGCAGTATCGGTGCTTGTGTCTTCATGGTGGTTTTCGGTAAGATGACATATCCTTTTCTGTGAGACATATAAGCCACCACTGTTAATGTATAGTAACTAACACACACAGAGAGACAAGATCCAGTTTTCAAGCCTCCTTTTTGTTTATTTATTTTGTTTTGCAATAAGAAATTTAAAGATTTCTGTATGGTCTCAGTGTGCAATAAAAATTGCATTCTGGAAAACTAACACGAAGTGACTGTTTAACTGGGCATTTCACAGACTGGTAAAACTGTTCTTACTCAGTCAAGCATGGCAACTCACTGGTTTTCACTATTAATACACGTATTTGCTAAATTCTGTTCCACTTCAGGGCTACAGTAATTGGACATAACTAGACTGGCTGTCACCCTTTTACAAAGTAACGTGGAAAATTACCCAAAAGGCAAAATGGGTTTCTAGACTGTTGTGCCCAATCAGAGATTTATGATGGACCTAAGTTAATAATTCAGCAGTTGTCCTACTTCTTCTTCTTAGTAATATTATTAATCATAATCGTAATAACAATAATTGTATTACTACTACTACTACTACTACTAGTAATAGTAATAATAATAATAATCACACATGTTCCAGTTCCCGTTTCAATTATATATAGGCCTATATATATATATTTATACATATATATATACATATATATATATATATATATACACACACACACATATATATATAGTGCAGAAAAGCTACAAGGAATTAAAACTACTTTTGAGTGTATTCTGTTAAAAGCAGAATATTGCTCAATAAAGCCATATTGTAAAATTTACCCTGACCCATGATGAACATCTCAACACGTAAAAACGCTCATTAAAAGCTCCAAAGGAAATTCTGGCTGACTGCTCACGGTATGACAAAAATAACACAGTGGACACGACCGGGGAATGTCTTTTTGTAACCCGAGAATCAGTGGGTCTGCGGAGGAATCTACCGCCGTCAATAGATCCCAGTCAGCCCCAGTTCACGTCGACACAGTCCGGCCGGCCATCTGGACGCGCTTGGCAGCCAATGAGGGTGTGTGCCTCTCTCTGTAAAGAATGCATTCACTTGGATGGGGCAGGGAACGCGCTCCCCCCCACTCCCACCCCACCCCAACAAAACCTTACAGAAGTATTGCGAGAAAGTCTGCATTTTCGCTTCTAACAGAGGGACCACTGAGATTACATAAACATCTGTCAGCCATTAGGGATCAGGTCGTTGGCTGAAGAAATTCTTTTTGAACCTTGACCTGAACTGCGCTCACCCTAAAGGAAAAAACTCTGATGTATTCATACATCTCTGTCAATGACTTCTTTAAGGGCCGGTGTTGATTATTATCCTCATTTCTAACGCCAAAAAAGATCATAGTTCACCTATTTTGCAATCACGGGCACGGAAGTCATGTGATCACAGGCAGTTTGGGGGCCACAAATCTTTTAATTCCACACTTAGAACTACACCACTAAGGTTAGAGGGTACATTTAAAGCGCCATATATGGGGAATCGTGGACATGAGAGAAACAGCCCGTAAATTATCTCCAGCAGATCAATAACAAAACAATAGTGAGATTAACATTCCATGCATACAAGTAAACAAAGACAGAATATGCATATATACAAACACTACGCTGTGAGTCAGCATCTTCAGGCTACCCCATAAAATGTGAGGCAGTATGGTAACCATGGCAATCAGGGTCAGGGGAACACCTGGCAAGTCTCCGGTGCGGATTGAGTGTACACACTCAGACCAAACTTTCGCAAGAACTCGTTTTATGTCTGCTTGGTCAAGGATAGTATAAACATCCTGTCTCACAGCTCTGAGTCGGTTGAAAACAGCCAGAACCAGCTATGATGAGGGATTCCACTTTAATCAAAGGAGAGCTTCTAGTAACCCTCTACCGGTTAGTAATTCCTGCTTCCCATCATGCTGTTGGGTAGATGATGATCAGAGACAGGGGGGATAACGAGTGATAAACAGCATAATATTAATATTCTTCGCTTTCCTGCAGCATACGCATGCTTGCTGACGTATACATAGCACAAACCTTTGAACCAGCTCTCCAGATAATCACTGAACTTGTGAAAATGAATAATGTATCTGCAGGCCTCCGCTGTCACTAAAACTAAACCATTTAGCGCATTAGCCTGCACTTTAACCAGAACGACCTACCGGGATGCGTCGTCTGCTCCTTGCCCATTCATTCGGCTGGATGTTCTCCACGTTCATGTCGGGCAGACGGTTCCGCTGGCCTCCGCCACCGTGTAGTGGAACCCGCTGCTCACACGTCATCGCTGTCGTGACCTCAGTAACAGCAACAGGCACACAGTCTTGCCACCGTGGAGCCACAGCTGGCTCCTGTCCCAGTCACATTCCCAGTCCCACTCATGGGATTCCTGGTGCCACACTGCGGACAGGCTTCACTCTCCCTCCTCCTCCAGCCGCCGTGAAAGCGTGAAAGAGTGTCATGCTTGAGGTCCGAACATCAACAACCCGGCGCTCCCCTTCATACAATTTGCATTTTATTTATTCAGCAGACACTTTTACCAAAAGTGACACACATTTTTTGAGAATGTAGGGTCAGTCTGTCCCTGGAGCAACAAGGGCCCCGTGGTGAAATCACTCTGCCAAAACTGGGATTTGAACCGGCGACCTTTCGATGACAGCCAATGCCTCATATGCTGGTCTTTGCGGACAAAAGCTTGCCTGCAGTTCCTTGCTTCTATGATACTGATTATTTATTCACCTGGTTGCTTAAACCGGTTACCTTTTTTGCATCATAATCGAGTACTGCAGCTGTCTCATCAGTAAGGAGTGGCTGGAACCTACACCCTACAGGAGAAATTCAGTTACAAAAAGCCCAGAGACGCATGATCCAGAAATGAACGAGCAGCATTGTCCATACCGCGTGATTTAATAGCTAGTCAATGAACGTGTTTTCGTCCCTTGACGCATTGATTTTCAATATGGACGCAATCGTACGCTTTAATGCCAATCTGTCAGGAAGGATGACATCATAGCAACGTGACCCATCTTATTCAGGTTTCCCAGTTGCATAGGAGGATGGCAGCTCAAGGTGTGAACATGTGACCGAAGGCCCTTTTCTGACCATACCGTGCATTTTCTGAACTTCCACACCAGGCTGCGCTATTCCTGGGAGTGGGTGTGTACAATTAAAATCATTCCACAGGATTTGGGTCATCATCGCAGGTCCGGTTACCCTGCACTATTCGTGCCATTTTCTTTGTTTATGTAACCGTTCTTGTTTTCTTTTCCAAAGAGTCGCTGCCAGCCACTGAGAGCAGACATGTTTATCAAGCCGGCCATCTCGGAGTCCGACATGAAATCCGTGGCCTCCGTTTCGGCAGAGCGACATTCTGTCAGCACCTCAGAGAGCTGACCCCCCCGCCCCCCAGCCTGCTCCGTCTCTCCCTGCCACCGGGGAACAGCTCAGCCAAAACCCACACGGCAGGGGAGGGGGCCGGGGGGGGAGCCCGACACTGGACCAGCAAACCTTTTCCATCCTCAGCATTTCGTCTCACATTGAGCAAGGCCTCAAACCGCAAATCAGTCACTTTTGGTGTATGGTGGCAGCTGGGGGGGGGCGCTTCTGGGAAAGGCAGTGGGACTGATGAATATACCATTATAGTTTACCTGTGTGCACCCTCCACAGGGAGCCATGTTCAACCACTTCAGCTCCAGCACAATTTACCGGCTCAGCGTGCCGTCTGTAAGCTCAGCGCTACGACAAGAGTTACAATAACTCTGGAACATCACATGTGATTACGGCTGAATTGTATGCAACTCTTAAAAATGGAAAAGCTTTAAACACAACTCTACTAAATATGAAATTAAGTTACTGTTCATTACACTTTGATTTCTTTAGTAACGCTTGTAAATGCATAAAAATAGCAGTCATAAATGAATGGCACCATTAGGGGCCTAATAATTAATGATCATTTACAGCTAGGAAATCATTATTAGCCAATGCCTCTGCACCTCAGCATGTGCAAAGTATAGTTTTGCTGAAAGAAATTCCTTGTTAATGGAACATTTTAAAGCCCCATTTTTCTCACTGAGCTCTTTGCTCATTTCCATTCATTTTACAGGCACCTGGCTGACTTTCCCGACATAAGCACCAGCACTAGACCACACCAACAAATAAATCAAGCATTTTTCATACAAGCTAGTTTTATTTTAAGATCCCCAGTGAAAAGACCAAGGATGACCAAGTAAAAATTGTAATAAACGGTACATTATGAAGTTGTGCCTGTTGTAATGACAAACTTAACGATTATAAGGAGGCAACAATTTCACTGATGTACACCGTGCATATCAAAGAAGTTCATGTTGTTATATAGTCATATGTTCAACTGACACTGAACGTGATCCATAAATATTGCCCACACCTTTGTCTTGTGGGCAGTGAAAATAAATGAGAAAAGATTAGATTCCATAATTTATATTAAAAAGTACATATCAACTTAGACAAGTTGTATGGAGATGATATAAAATGTAATGCAAAATTAACTACAATCAATACTAAAATCAAATGTGTAATCATTAAGGATTATTGACTGAAACTGGACAAAGGAGGATTTTGTAATTTAAAGGTGAAAAAATCAGCGTAGATTTGTAGCAGTCGTAATGAACCTAAAATCAACAGGTGAGCTACTCTTAGGCGATTAACTGACTAAATAATATATTAAATGATAGCCCAGGCACGACAATATGTATTAAATCAGATTGTAGTGTAGAACATTTGCGAAGACTCATTTCACTCTCAAACTTAGTGGGCAGTACCGCCTAGTGGACAACATTTGTATAGGCAGACACCATTTGGTTAAATTATTTTCTCTATACCAGAAACGTTGTAACTGAACCATTTTCAAACATCTAGTTCTATGTTTACTGAACTAAATACTCCCAAATACAGAAATACATAAAAATAAGAGTCTTGGCTTGGTAAAAAAAAATCAACGACTTTACAAAAAATCCATGATTTTACAAAAAAAATGTTATAAAGAGGACTTTCTTTGAAAAGGGGGAACACACAACTTAAGTAGTCTGCTGAACTGTACAGAATGAAAACCATAGAAAAACAATTGAAAAACAATTAATTATTGTAACAAACGAAATTCTTCTTAACAGTATATCCACGTGTGTCCGCTGCGGGGCGCCAAGAAGTAAAATAAATTAGAAGTACGTAATTTTCGTAATTTATATACAGGGACACGATTGGCCAAATTTATCTGTGACGTTACAAGAAAATACCAACCAGACCGCTGGTTTTCCGACCTACAATTCCATTGGATGCAATTGAACTGTCAATCAAATCTCCGTAGAGATTTTCGCGAGGAGGTATGGTAGTTGGACGTTGGAAGCTCAGGAGTGAAGATCTCCGTTCCCCCAAAGTGCACTAGAAATTATCCCTCGCTTTAATAATAAAATGTTTATCTGACTCAATTGAAAGTTCACTGTTTCAATTAGATACATTTTACATTTCATTTATATATTATTGTGCAATAAGTAAATATTTGTAAAAAATAAATATTTCGCATAATACATCATAAACCCCATTTAAAACGTAAAATACGTATATCTGAGGTTTAATTAGATGGCCTAAATCTGACAATCTAATTATGTTCAAAATTGCAAATTACATTTCATATACATTATACAAAACTTCCTAAATTAAAATAACAAATAAAAAATAATATTCACAAAACAAGTAGCATGTAATAATGTGTCGTATTTAAAACATTTTGCACACGTAACATTTAAAAATCAGAAAATGTAATTATTAGCCTAATTGTGGCTTCCGCAATTTTATACATAATTACTTGTATATTTAAATCAAATTCAATTGCAATTAATTCGAAAAAATGCACATTTAGGCATTATTAATACGCAATTTATCAGTCCATATTTGTTGTTATCTATAGACGTTGGATTCCATTGATACTAATTTTATATAAGCCTATTATAACTTAATTAAGTAGACCTACAGGGCATTTCCAATATATTGTAAGATAATTAAATCGCAAAAATAAAATTGCATTAGGTAATGTAAATGAAATTTAAAATGGAAATCCAAATGAAATTATTTTAAATACATGTAACAGGACTGAAACTGTGTAAACTGTTGCTAAATACAGCACATTTTCACTAATGTTAAATCAATTTTTCGTGATTTGTCCAAACAAGCGATAAACCGCTGCCTACTGCCTAGCGCAAACTTAAGCGTAGGACTGAATACTACTTCCTCCAAACAACTTGCCAGGATGAAATCCCACTATTCTTTGCGGCACTAACCAAGTTCACGCGCATGCTCCTTCATGGTCTGCCTGTTTAAGGACGTCATGGTGCCGTTGACCAATCACTTTTTAATTATATGGGAAGGACTTCTCTAATGATTTAAAGGCCAGATCATAATAAATCTGTCCAGAGCGTCATGAATTTGATTTAAATGCTCTTTGTATCGTTATGAAAATACTCGTGGATTAATAAATGCCCTGCTGCTGGCTTTAGATCTACTTACAAGGATTATTCTTTACATATGTTGAAAGGCTGTCCGGATAACGACAACTAGAGGACTTTAAACTTGATCGTGCAGTTAGCACTCGAGACTGTTGTTATTTTTGGGAGTCCATTTGTAAAACTGCCATGACTTTTTTTTCTAACCCACGCGACAGAGACGACAACATGGGGAAACAACGCAACAATTTGTGATCATGTGGAAAGAATCGTTTTCCTGTGTGTGCGTGCCTTTGCCTGACTGACCGAGAGTCAAAGAGTATGACCAAGAATTCCGAATTTAAACTGCTGTTTTAAGTTACATTTGAATAAATGCTGGCGTGTGTGTGTGTATAGAGAGAGATACAGACAGACAAATAGATAGATAGATAGATAGATAGATAGATAGATAGATAGATAGATAGATAGATGTAATTCATATATGCCTTAAACGCAAAATCCGCGAATTAAGAAACCACAATGCCTGTATAATATATCTCCTGCCCTCATGCATGACATCATTCTTAATTACTGTGGTAACTGTGAAAAATTGCTTCCTGTGAGATCAGACATTGTAATGTGGAAGGGTTAAAACACGACATAATTTGTGATAACTTGATACCTAATAGTTTCATTTTCAAAGTAAAACAATTAAGCTCTGATTATAGCGAATATGTTATTTATCAGTGTATGACATACATGTATATATTAAGTTTTATTTAAATTAATATATTGCACATAAAATGAGATAATGAACTAGTTTTAAACTTTGAAATTCAGTCACCTTAAACACAAATATCAAACACTGATATTAGTTAAGACTGCTAATCAAAATATTAAGTTATAGAAATCAGCTAATTACATCATATACAGTTATTACTTTTATTATAATTGAAATATTGTTACATTTTTTAGTTAACCGATTTATGGTTAATGACTAGAACAATTTCATGAATATAATTCCAGGTTAAATACATCTGTTGACATAGATTCAAATTATGTAATACATGCATTAATTTTTATCCAATGAATTTGATAAAACTGTTATTTTAATTTTAATTCGATTGTTTATTATTTAATTCTAAAATAATATATATATATATATATATATATATATATATATATTAAAGTGGCGTTTAAAATGGTCTGTTATTTTAGAATTCAA
>JAODJW010000046.1:2206448-2217528 GCA_026777045.1 Hyperopisus bebe
TACAGAGGACTAATGACAACCAGAAACAGCTGATCACATGGGGATCCCACACGAGGTTAACGAGGGGGCGTGGCACACGGAAGAAGCGGATGATCGGGGCAGGACAGGGGTAATGTCGGGATAAGATCTTTGTCGTTTTGTAAGCCATTAAGAAAAAAAATGCTCTTCTTGTTTTATCCTGTTCATTTTGTGTTTAAATGCTTTAAAAAAACAAACAAATTTGGTTGTAATTTTGGGGGGGGATTATTTCTTACGGAAGAAATTCGATCAGTACTCGAACTTTTTAGTATTCGATCCGGAGTCCGGAAGTTCGAGAACCGAGGTACCACTGTATTTGCAATACGTATGTAATATGGCTTCAGGTCAGCAGGTGGCGTCAACTCACAATTTCTGAGGTCAACTCTTCCAATCCGTTTTTTAAAAAGTAAAAAACAGTGACTGCTTAATAATGCAAACGTATCTAAAATAACACTTGCTTAAAATACATGAATTGTGCTCACATTTGCATTGAAATTGTATACAATGAGATACAATATTTGTAAGTCCTAGGGAGTGATTTAACATTCCAGTTATCTTGAAAGTAACAATCAGAACGAGGACCGAAAAACTGCTTAGACAATCACAACACAGATGGATAGCAATAATGTTTTACAGAGATGACTACTTTCATCAAACTACTTTTGGGAAGAAAAAATATCATAGAATAAATACAATAATCAAACATACAACTGAATATGAATGAATGTTATTTAAGTTGTTGTAAAATAGAAAGGGTAAAGAATGCGACCTCCACCGATGATCACCATCAGTCTTGGAGAATCAGGGACAACAATCTCTGAAAACAAAGTTCTGTAGTGCACTGACTTCTATTATATTCAGAGTCCACGTGTTACAGAACTTTACTTTCAAAAACAAATGTTTCCTCGTTTATTTCGCAGCGCCGAGTCGTACCTTGCAAAAAAAGGCGTTATATAGAAAAAAATACTACACAAAACAAAGCACTTTAATACGAGAGCAGGAACACAGGTGTTACAGAATGACACGTCATTCCATCTACTGACCATATGTTAGATCATATGCTAGCAGCCAAATAAAATGTTAATACTGTTCCTCTAGTTTAAACGTAGTTGCAAAAACAATACACAATCATCGCCACGTTTATAAAACGCAAAGCATGCACACAATCAATGTAAAATGTTAAGCGTCAGAATAGTCAAAATGGGTCTTAAGAGTGTACAAATTACTACCAGTATTCGAAGACAAACAGCTTGATTCCCCGCGTTGTATTCTTTATAACCTTACCAAGTTTCTGGCTTGTTTACTATAAAACGATTTCAAATAGGAACAGCTAAAGTAGAAGGCTGTGCGGCTTTACCTGCGCGACTTACAATCGCAACAACACTTCAACTTTATCGTTCTTGCAGTTGCGATTTGCCGACGTGGAAATTCTGGCTTTAGAGAACGGCGCAATTTGATTGGTCAACGAAGGCCGGGGTCGAAGGTCACGGCAGATGTTCGCCTATAGAAAAGGTGGCAGCGTGTCTTACTCTTAACCGCTGTACTTATTGTACCGCATCCCAGTTACTCTATAATTAAGCGATTATCGGAAAGTTATTGCGGAAAATGTGCTGTCGTAGTGACCGGCGAAATAAACAGATTTTGTATTATTAATCCCCCGTATACCGCGACAGCCTGACTCATCTGGACAAGAAATACCGTTATGCTAGGCTGTTCGCGGATTACAGTTCGGCAATCAACACAGTCATCTCCTCTAGACTGACCTTCAGTTTCTTAGAACAAGAATTCAGCTGTTCTCTTTGCATCTGGATCCTGGACTTCCTCACTGGCAGACCACAGCATGTAAGAACAGGCAAGAGGACCTCTTACACCCTGACCTTCAACAGAGGTACTCCTTGGGGCAGTGTGCTGAGCCCATTGATGTACTTCCTGTATACCTATGACTGCGTTACCAGATCCAGCTTCAACTCCATTGTGAAGTTTGCTGACGACATCTTAGGCGTGATCAGAAACAACAATTAGACGGCCTACAGGGGGCAGATCCTGACAAAGGGCCATTGGGACAGTAACATCTCCCTGAATGTCAGCAATACCAGTGAGCTGGTCATGGAGTACAGGAAGCAAGCAACAAACCACAATCTAAATCACATCAGAGGTGCTGCTGTGGAGAAGGACAGCAGCTTTAATTCTCTTGGAGTCATCCTCTCCGATGATGTCAGATTGACTGAAGAAGCAGCAATTGCTGTAAGGAATAAAGCCTAAAGCATTGACTTCCTCAGATATCTGTTTAGCAGATATCTGAGGAAGGCCCTGATGTCAGCTGCAATACTAACCACCATCTACTGGTGCATTGTGGAGTCCATCCTGATATGGCAACTACACAGCACAGAACCCCAAGACACTATAGATAGTAGTGAAAACAAAGCAGACCTTCGGGACATTTCAGAACATTTACTTCTCAAGCTGTCTCAGAAAAGCACAATGCAGAATGACAGACCCCAGCCATCCTGCACAACCTCTTTTGTCCATCCAGAAGATGCCCCAGGTCCAACAAGACCCATATTTTAAGACTCAGAAACAGCCTCTTACTAACAGGTATAAGATTGTTAAATAAGTGGTGACAACTCGCAGTATAATCCCAGTCACCGCTGCCACTGAAACCTCCAAATTTTTTTTAGGCCTGTTTTTGTATATTGTATGTGGCATGTGTATTGTACACTGTATATTGTATGTATATTATTGGCCCCACTCTTCTGTTATTTGCTGTATTGTTCATTATTCCTGTATTTTGTTTAAGTCCATACAGAGGAACACAAGCTTATAATTGTACACATGACAATAAGCTTTTGAATTCTTGGCTCCTACTAAACCACCCTTTACTTCTTTCATACTTCTTTCATATAACACTGTAGGCTCTGCAATGATTAAGAATATAATTGCAGTAACCCATGAGTAAAATAGACTGCATGTTATAGATTAATAATTTTATAGTCAAAGAAAAACTGGAACTGGAATTTAATAAATATGAATTCAATAGGCCTTTTTAAAATTAATGGTGCAGTATTCTGTGTTTTGTTGGCGTTTACCTCATGTGATGACCAGCGAGCGGGGAAGCAGGCGAGAGAGCCGTGAATGCGATCAAACGGGGTTTTATTTAGAGTTGACAGGATGACTGGGGAGCACACGGCAAACTCACGTCAATGACAGACCTGGGGAAACAGACTTGAACGCGGACTAAATACACAAGACAAGCAGAAAATAACAGACAACAGGTGATCACAATCGGGAATTAACATGAGGTAACGAGGGGGCGTGGCACACAGAAGGATCAGACAAGCAGGTCATGACACCTTATCTGGCTCCAGTCTCCAGTAGAAATTTCAAATAGCTGATCCATAGGTACTTGTATATTAACTGAATGTTTTCATTCTGCAATTAATGTTACAACCTGAGAAGAATTAATAAGGACTTTGAAACAGAACTGAAAATTAATTTCCCAAAGTAATCTCTCCTCCAGGTGAAAGCTTACCGCTTCATAATCACAAGACAGTTGCTGTTGGCCATCAACTCATCAGTAGCGTAATGATCCTTGCAGCTTCATTAAGGAGCATTGACTTATTGATGATGCCATTAAGATCACTGCCCGATGGAAAATGGTCTTAACTGACCTGCTGACCACTGACTGCCCTTTGCAGAGTAACTACATTAGTATCAGATTCAAGAGATGGACAAACCGGAGTTAATTTGCCAGTACAGCCTCTTTGCCTGGAAGGTAGAGCTCAGGCTTACGAGCATGACAGCACAATAACTGTTGCTGTGAGTAGTTCCAACTATTACAGTCAGTGTACATATACAAATATGCCATATTTGCATTTTAACTTGGCATGTTGCACATCCTTTTATTTGCAGTTTATGTATAGTTCATGTCTTTATATATCTGTTGTATTTATTTATCTTTTTTTCCGTGGCTTTTTATTGGATTGATATTATGTTGACACCTGTATCAAGAGAAATTCCTTGTACAACTGGTACTTGGTGAATAATAAAGACTATGATTATGGTCATTCAGTTCAGTGTGTGTCTGGGGGGGGGGAGCATCCAGGCACCCTGAAGTACTTGAGTCTTGGTGATTAAGGCTTAATTCTTACTTCCTGGCTTCCCGCTCCAGAGAAGCAGCATCTTAGCAAAGAGGAGAATCTATCCATGGAGTGTTTAGATTAAACATCAAATACATATCTAGCACTCAGAGGTTATCATCTGTTTAACACTCACAATAATGGTCTGAACAAAAGATAAATTAGATGTTGATATTCCAGGCTAACTTCTGTATCAACCAATTCTATGTTGTAAAGCTGACTGTAAATCCAGCCTTAACATCTCGTCCACCAGCCCTGGATTTGTTATATTTCACAATGTTGTATGGTCTTTGAATTCTTAAAAATCACTGTTGTACAGGAGTTATACCACCAAGATGGGGGTGATCAATTCCTGGACCAAATATGTGTGTGAAGTTTTCACCACAATCCAAAAACATGCTGATGCATTTTTTGTCTCCAAATTGTGTGTGCCCTAACAAAGACTGGGACTCCAGGATATCTCCTCTGCATTATGGGATAAACTTACAACACCCCACTGGGAAATAAGTACAAGGATTCCAAAGTGTTTTGTCATTTTTACAAGTGCAAGGAAATGCTTGCTTGTGTAACTCCCTGCACACTTGAACAACTTATGACGTTAGAGAACAATAAATAGCAAATAACAGGATAGTGAAGATAATGACGTACACATATACAATAAACATACAACATACAAATAGGACTGTGTGGAAGGTGTGAGGCTGTGTAAAACAGATGGATGGAAAATATTAAACGTGATGTTAGTCATTCAGGACGACAAGGTCACCGCCCACACGTTTCAAATAGTCAAATTCAAAATACAAATTTATACGTCGCCACTGCAAAGCTGTAGGAAGATAATCAGACAAAAAAATTATATTACACAACAACATGAGCGTATAACTACATATTCACAGTATCACACCCTAAAACAAGGTCTAACTTGTGTAGGGTTGGGTGACATTTTGTATGAAACCACGTTTTATACATTCGGCACATGATTGGCTTCCTTACATCACATGGGTACGTCTATGCCAATCAGAAAATACAGCGATGGATTTCCGTTATAGAAATGAAACTACACCCATAGCGTGCGTCCTGGTTGGGGATTATGCAAATATTACGTTGAGTCTCCTCCTCTTCGGTGTAGCCGGCGAGGGTTGATTCATGAAATCTGTATTTTTTATTACAAGAAAGTAAGTTTGATTATTGGTTCAGGTGGGACATCAGACACCCGTATGTATTTTAGAATCTGGCTCTGCAAACTGCTAGGTTTTTGAAAATGTTGCAATTAATAGTGTCCCATAAGCCGGTGCCAAGCTAAGACACGATTTTGCCGGTTAGGGATATCTCTTTGTTTGATTTGACGAAGCGTGATCTTTTGTTTAGTGTTGCTCTTTGTTCAAGGAAAGAGGTGCTGACAGGTAGTGTTCATTTATCGTTCGGTTTCGAACAGATTTTTACCATGCAGTACTTAAAGAAGTACTTTTCGGAAGGACTCATCCAGTTTACCATCCTTTTAAGTTTAATGGGAGTTCGCGTTGATGTCACGCTAGATACGTACTTGACCGGCTATCTGTCGCCGCTACTGGAAACAAATGTCGGACAAAGTTCGGCTTACGTGCAGACGCCGGTCCACAATCTGCGGGATACTCTGGATGGCTACAGCCTGCATCCGAAATGCCCTGATCTGGACTCTTATTTCGCGAGCCGGAGACTGCTGGACGAGGTGCGCACTCTGGGCTCGCCGCGCTTCCCCACGCGGCTCAGCGCGTGGCTGGTGCACCTGGTCCCCTCGGGCTCTGACAGCGCCGGGTCCGGCGAAGCTCGCGACGGCGCGCCGGCGCTCGCGGACGCCGCGGATGTTAACAGGGCTGTCGGCGAGGAGGGCGACACGTGCGCGTCCGACTCCAGCGCGAGCCGAAGGGACGAGAACCGGCGTGCTGCTCAGGAGGGGGACGCCAGGCCCTGTCCCTCTCCGGCTGCCTGCGAGCTTTCCAAAGAGGTACAATCATGCTCCCACAACGCCTCGTTATTCATTGTGTCCTAAAGTAACCTGATTTGTAAAACTCATGTCATATTATATCTGCGTCTTAATTATTTGTTTGTAGTGCTTTAGGCAGTTTGATACAGCTTTTAAGGAAGTATTGCGTGTACATAAGTTTTCCGAACCTATTTCGGTTTCTGTTCTCGGTCTTTTTTGCAGCAGTCGACGGAGCCGGAGACATTGTTGGCCCACGATGGGTGAATACTGTAATTTCTTTGTCCTGTACTTTCTGGGTGCTTTGTTTAAGCCCGGTGCTTCCAAAACAAAGGTGGATGCCTGACAACAGTGGGAATAACTGTCGTTATTGAATGGGTGCAGGGTGTATTACCATCTCCAGAATGCGCCGTCGGCGTGATCAATGAACAATAGCGAGGAGGTGATTTCTCTGAGCCAAACAAGTTTTAAATAAGGACATGACTATACAGAGTGTAAACTCCTGTTCTTGAAGCAGGGTGTTCTAGTTGTCCAAACTTGTGCACCTGTTGTGAGCAACGCTTCCGAGATATTATCACATGGCCTGCCTAGGTTGAGACCGAGCTCTTATAAACCCTGATATGCTTAGTTTAGTCATTGTAAATGGCGATAAGGATTCTCTTAGGACATGTTTTTTTTTCCCCACGAAATTTGAATTTGACATATTCTTGAAGCTAGTTATACAGTTTTAATACTTTAATACAGTGAAGACTTCCATACCCAGATACCAGCTATCTAACCTAGTATTACACAAGGCAGTTAAACACATACTGATGAACGATTGGATTAGATACATTTAATTCATTCCAAGTGGGAAATTCTTGTGCATTTGGCAGCATGGTACGTCGAGCAGAGATTAGCATAGATTTAGTGCAAAACAAACTATATGCAAAGACTGTACACGCAATACAAATAATTGAACGTGGCGCAAACAAATCAAAAAGTACACAAACCGAGACCTGAAAAACATAATATAATGGAATATTGATTACTTTTAACTTTAATATTTATTTAAATTAGTGGGTGGCACATGTGCAATTAAAATCAGACAGCATTGGACTTCTATTGCTAGAAAGATGGAGTGCTTCCTGATGCATTATTTCTGGGGTGGGGTGGGCTGTGGCTCGTCAGCAGGAGGCACTGTGGAGCCTCTTAGCACACCATGGCGGAATGACCTGGTGGGTCAAGGTACTCCAAGATATCTAATCTAGGCACATAAAAGTAGGATTGTGGGCATGATCAATGTTCACTTGCATTACGCAGGTTTTGTGCTGTATAGTATATAAATGACACATGGTGGTCCTTGCAACCCTCAATGTCACATCACGTGAGTTCCCAAATCCAGGAGGAAGTGATTCTTCTGGAAACATGATACGTTATGAAATCAGCCTCTAAAGGGAAAAGATATTAGGTTAGATTCAACTTTATTGTTGTTGTACCTGTACAATGAAATGTAGTTCAACCAGAGTCTATCCAGAAAGTGCAAATAGTAGAGTAAGGTGCAAAAGACAGTGGGTGCAAATAGCATGTTAAAGTGCAAAAGACGGTAAGGTGCAATAAGGCAGCATACAAATGAGAATATAAATATATAGAATTTGAATTTGCAAGTAGTATTTACAGGAGTAATATACACAAGGGAGAGTATACAGTTTTGAGTACTGATCAGTTTGTATAGATATGTGACACAATATATGAATAAATATAGATATATGAAATATTTTATATACAGGGTACATATATGTAAGTAGGTGAAATGTACGTAAAGTGCAGGCAAAACTTTTTGATATTTAGAAAGGTCAGTAAGGCACCATATAGATGGACTGAATCCTGCCTTTGATTCTGCTTTCCTGTTTTTCTAGTTCAGTATCTATTCCGCAGTTTGCGCTGGTGTATGGCTTTTGTTACGTATCCCTACTGAGATAACGATGCACTCCGTGACCCTAATGGAATACATGCACTGACATTTTCATTTTTTATCTGGACTCTGTGGTCCTGGTTTAATGGAGCATGGAAACATCATAGCTTATTTTGTTCAAAAATAGCTAATACCCCCACCTTGAAGAGCCTTTTAAAACAACTTATTTGCTAATTCCTTATTTAAAGCTCTGATCCATATTTTGTATGGTTTCCCCAGAAAAGCTTTTTTATTGAAATCAAGTCAAGTATAAATACAGCCTTTATAAGAAAATTAGATCCATTTTTCAAATTTAGCTGTATTGCAGACCATGGAATCATTACTGTCTCATGGCAGTCTGTGTGCAATATGTTCTGTATTTAGGGATCTTAAAGTGTTTCCTGATGTTTGTGTTGTGTCTTACACAGAAAATGCCATCATCATGCAAATATGGGGATTATCTGCTTTAATAAAATGCATAATATAAGAATTGAAGTCCACTTGTGTTTTTTACTTTCTGTTAAGTTCAGGCTTCCTGTTTGACAAGAACATAACTAGTATTTTTCTAGCTAATCGATCATTGTCATCTTTACACTTCCGTCATTGTCTTCAACTGGAAGTTCAATTCAGCTTTCCTGATCAGACAGGAGTGAGTTCCAAAGAATGTAAAATTAATATCCGAAATAAACAAAATGACACAACATTCATCTCCCTCATTGCCTCTCCCTTTTCACTAATTAGGCTCAGACATGTCTGTTTGAGTCACACGTCGTCCTTCTGGTTACGGTAATAAAAACAAACTCTGAGCTGCTATAATCACCGCCTTGCTCTGGTTTCTCCAGGATTCACAGCCCTTGAGGAATGTGCCGTGGAGTCTGTCCCAGGATGCAGCCGTCCCCGTTGACCCGGTGGCCGATGCTGCAGAATCGACGGGACGCAGGGAATTGGCACACAGGCAGCTTGCCCACAGTGACTCCCTGGAAGAGGTACCGACCTGACTGTTAAACTCTTTTTCTGTTGTCTTATGGCGTGGGCCTGGAACTAACCCTACTGACTCACTTAACACTGGTTAATCAAGACATTGATAGATTTATACAAGTGCTCGTACACTGGAAGACTTTTGCATTCACTTGTCCTACCTTACTCTCCTTGAAAGTTGTCCATTTACTTCAAACAACATCCAGCCTGAACGAAATCCATTGGCGAGGACGACCTGTACACATACAAAAAAAAAAGTCGATGGCACCCTTCTTTATTTTATCCCATGCCACAACGCTACAGGGCACAGAATGTTTTTGATGCAGCATACCCACATATAGAGTGCAAATAAACGTATTATGGCGAATGAGTGCGTCATTTTTAAAAGAAGGATACCTTTTTTAAAATGGAAGTTGCTCTCCTTATTAACAGCTATGATTTAATACTAGTAGCAACGAACAATTTACGTGACACCCATGATTACATGCCAATAGTACATGGTGAACATTACATTTACAATTAATGGAAATACACGAATACACATACAATAGTCTCCTATCCGCAGTTCACTGTGGTCAGAGTAAGAAATTGTAAAACGTGTCACAATGTTACTTTGTCCATTGAGAGGTATAAAAAGCAGGATTTTCATTGCTTCGTAACACCTTCACCCAATGTTTTTCATTGCTCTATCATCTCTTGAGAATTAGGCTAAAACATCAGAATCCATTTCATTTGAGTACAGTACTGTATATTGTACACTGTACTATATTATTACCCTATTTAATATTGGTAATGTTTTACTGTGTGAGATTTATCAATTACCATATGTAAGTACATGAAATCACGTTATGTAGTTTGTGGATGTTTGCTATTATGTGCGGTTTCGGCTGTCCGTGGTAGGACTTAGGACGTATCACCCACGGATACAGGGGAACTACTGTATTAATAATTTGGATTAATTAATTTAATTTACTATTTAAAGTGTGGTACGATGCAAAGCATGCTGGTGACTGCATAATTAATCCTGCTAACCAACCCTGCGGTGTTGCATATATGTCAGCCAATCACAGACAGTGGGTGGGATCAGAACAAATGGAAAAGATTTGCCTTTGGGACCCACCACAGGCGGTGTGTCAAAACGGTGATCACTGCATTGATGATGCATCATACAACGTTGTGTTGGCGAATCGATTCCATTGATACCATCTGAAGTGTCCGGCCGGTGTTAGAGTGAATCTTGGGGTGAGAGCTTATGGTCAGCCGTTTGTCCGGTGCATTTTTTGAAGGGTGGGATTATATGACGATTCGGCTGAAAATGGAATTTGAACCGGCAACCTTCCGCTGCTGGGGAAGCCTTAGCCACTGACTCCGCCCATACATGTGAACCGTCATTTTTCCAAGTCTTTTTTTTTTTTTCCAGTTTCTTTTTTCTACCAAAATATCATTATTTACTTTACATGTATCCTATTACAGTATCCAAAAAGTTAATTTCTGCTGGTTTTTGGAGGGTAGTAAAACAAAAAGAAAAAAAAAAGAATTGGATTGTAAACCTAGGGAACCTTTATGGTTGGCCTTTTTGTCAGATTCACTAATTTTAAGGTCAAATTAGATTCAGCTCTTCCTTTTCCTTTGATCGCCTAACATTTTGCACGAACTCTCTCTTTCAGAGTTTCCTTAGCAGCAGTAACATCCCCTTGTCACGGCCCTCATCAAGCCCCGAGCCTCAGGCTGCATCCAGGGTTGACCGCCAGTGGCGTGACTTCCTGTCTCTCTCTGGTTTCGATGTGAGTCACTGCGCAGTTAAACACACGGCGAGCGGCACATGTGCATTTGGTCCCGATACGCACATACTTCAAACTGTGCTGCAATCTGGGGATTATTTTAAGAGCTGGTTTTAATAGAGGTTCTGTTAGATATGCTTGTTTTGCAAGGGGGGACATGATCCAGGTATATAAGATTCTAACAGGTCTGGATGCTCTTCAGCCAAATGGTTATTTCAATATTAGTTTAAATACTAGAACTCGTGGCCATAAGTGGAAATTAGCAGGAGAACAT
>JAODJW010000046.1:2217591-2236442 GCA_026777045.1 Hyperopisus bebe
ATCAGAGCTAGATAAGATTTTAACAACTCTGAGCTATTAGTTAAGTTCTCCCCAAACAAGCTTGATGGGCCGAATGGTCTCCTCTCATTTGTAAATTTCTTATGCTCTTATGTACATGTTTGTTTTTAAGTTGCCCTAAGTGTACAGTTATTAAACATGAAAAAAATGTAATAGTACTTGATAAACAGTGTAATGGCATGCTCTTTGTTGAAGTATATTGAGGGCACATCGTGAAATATTTCAATGTTGTGGTAGGATTTGGAACTGGAAGCTCCACTGCGTGCATCAGACCTGGGAGTGGACGTCGCAAGGGCCCTGAGCCACGATGTGAGTCTGCAGGATGCCTTGGTGACAGGTGGTGGCACTGGGGCCAGGAGAGCCCTCAGACAGGAGTCCACCAACTCCACACACTCGGACTCCCTCCTAGGGGCCGGGGACCTGCCCATGCACCTCCTCCTTCCGGTGGAAAATGGGAGCCGTAACGGGACGTTCCACAGCTCGCTGTCGGGGTGTCTGGATGAGGCCGTCTTCGAGCAGATCAACCTGCTTGGGCTTGGCCTGGAGGAGCTGGACAGCCAGCTGCTCGAGGAACGCGACTCTGATTCCGGCCTTTCCATGAGCTCCAGTTTCCAGAGCCTTCGCTCACCAAGCTCATCTGAAGCATCATCGGGGGAACTGTACGGCGAAGACCACGGGGCGGCGGGCTGCGTCAGCGCCGCTGAGCTCCTCGACTCCGGAGCAGCGGCGGCGTCTCCCCGCTGGTCCAACTCAGAGCTGGCCGAGTGCGTCCAGCACAACCACACATACAATGCTTCTTTTCAGAGGAGCGCCACCTGCTGCCAGGAGGACCTAGGACATGCGGTGCACCGCAAGCACATCAAGGAGGAGGTGCTGAGCGAAGATGAAGAGGAGGAGGAGGAGGAGGAGGAGGTGGAGCTGAGCCGGGATGAGCGGCATGCCCGTGCCCTCCGCATCCCTTTCTCGGTGAGCGAGATCGTAAACATGCCCGTGGAGGATTTCCTGGAGCTGCTGGCCCGCCGCGGCCTCACCCAGGCCCAGGTGACGCTGCTGCGGGACATCCGCCGACGGGGCAAGAATAAGCTGGCGGCACAGAACTGCCGGAAGCGGAAGCTGGACGTGATCAGCGGCCTGGAGGGCGAGGTAGAGCGGCTGGGCCGCCAACGCGACCGCCTGCTCCGGGAGAGGACTCAGCACAGCAGGGCTCTCGGTGCCATGAAGCAGAAACTGGAACAGCTTTCTCAGGACCTGCTGTCCAGGCTGAGGGATGAGAGGGGCCGGCCCATCAGCCCCAGCTGCTACACCCTGCAGTGTGGTTCGGACGGCCGGGTCCTCGTCCTGCCACGCAGGCATATCTCAGGACAGCCCAAGACTGAGAAACGGAGAAGTGACAAAAAGCACTAAGACCCAAATCCTGTGCCCCTAGCATGCCGCTTTCCTCATACTGTCCCTGCTGTGAACAGTGCACAAGGTGTTGGGGGCAGAAATTAATCATTGTTTTTTTTTTTTTTTTTGTAGATACATTTTTTCCCCTTGATAAGTGGGATGAGTGGATGTAGCTAAAACACTGGACTTTTGTGTTGAAAAGAGATTTTCTGTTTGAATTTAAAGTTAGATGTGAATAGAGTTCTGAGGGATGAAATCCATATTTGACAGAGGTTTTCGTGTTTTTAACAGTATACTTGAAATTGATACTAACTGCCTGGTCTGTGTGGAGGGGGTCATTCCTCTCACAAAGATCATCGGTTGCACTTTGACACCATGAGTAAAGGCTGACGGCCCCTTATTGCTGTAGCCTGTGTTGTATTGCTCTTTCCATCACACAGGGGGCGTTGTGGTTGAGGACATGCCTTTGTAATCTGATATTATACATTTGGCGCTGCTTGTTGTAAATCCGTGCCGGTTACTTATTCTGACATATCCAGCCTGAAAATGGGTTAAAGACAACTAAATTTAAGATTTGATGCTTGTAAAGACATGTTTCAAAAATATCAGATACTGGAAATAGGATCATTCATGAAATGAAAATGCACCCATCGTTGTTATGAAAGTACAATGTTGAACCAGAATGGTTTGTCACGAGGGGAGCTTTGTCTGGTCGTCATCCTGAAAATGGGAATTACTGATGCAACTGGGTGTTTTGGATTGACTCTTTAATTTGAGAAATGTGACAGCAATTATTTGTCTGTGTGTGGACATGATTTGCCCTAATGGAGAAGGATTTTTGATTTTCAATGAACATACTCTTGTTTTTCTAGTAGAACCCAAAGCCAAGCCATTAATGGTGTACGGTTTAATTTTTTTCAGCTTTTTTTTTGTAAGTCGATTTACTCTGATATTGATGCTTTTGTACTCTTTGTTTACTGTGTTTGGGATTCTTTTCAAATTCAGCTGATTCAGGATAGTCTTGGACCAGCACTATTAGTTCTGAAATGATATTGCTGACACATGCAGGTGTGCATCACAAGCTTGGCCTCTGCAGCTTGTCTGTTCTCTGTCTGTTTTTTGACAGACAGCATGACTCTTTTAAAAAAAAAAAACCCTCATTCTCCAGGAATCAGCAGTGGTGGTGCGTTTGTGGGTGATTTGTGTGGCCGCACAAACATTAAGGCTCAGATGTTGTACAAAAATATTCACTGCAAACAAAAGATCCATGATTTAACGTGTTGTAAAATCATGTCTATATGTGTACTTTGTGTGTGTGTGTGTGTGTGTGTGTGTGTGTGTGTGTGTGTGTATATATATATATAGTTTTCTATTTGTAAATTATTGTTTTTTCCCAGCTTGTGTTTTTAATTGTTTCTTTATTCCTGTTTTTAGTTTGACTGTTACCTCTGAGGTCAAGATCACCCAGTTGTACCACTTGACCTAAAACACCAAATAGGTTAACGTGTAACATCTTAAAATATCAGGGGTGATTCTGCATTGCCGCATCTCATGGTATGCTCTTTCCTTTTTCCTTTTTTGTATAAGTGAGATCAAAACAGTTTTCCAAGTGTACCTGAAAAAAATATATAAATGCCCTGTGTGTGTGTGTGTGTGTGTGTGTGTGTGTGTGTGCGCTTGCAACAGTATGCCAATGGCAAGTTGAGAAACTTTTTTTTTATCACAACTTATTTAAAATGTTTTGTTGGGCCATGAATTATCAAGCTTTTTTTTTTTACCAATTTAGATTTGTATTGTTTTTTTATATATAAAGTGGAACTAAACACTGTACTTTAGTTTGAGGGAGGTTGGGAATCAAGTTGAATGTGTATTCATTTGGGATGTCTCTAATTTTTTTCCCCCAAGATTTAATAAATTCTAATTTTCTTCAGTTTGAAATGTTTCCATGTTTCCAAAATTTGTGTGATGTTATTGTGTCTCCAGGGGTGCTAGGAAAATGGCTGCCACGTGCTCCTCACCCTAAGTGTTGCTTTTCCCTGCATATGAGTGTGTCTCATACGACACATATTTCTTAGCTGGCAAAAAGTATGACTGTTCTAATTGTTAGACATCAAGCTGTTGGTTAGTATCACACACAGCCCCCCTCAGCAACCCAGATCTATCTGATGCTGCCTCTATTTGATCTCCCTCATTGCTTAATCATACATCTCACTCGCGGGTCACAACAGAATCACAAGAGTTCTATATTATCTGCTCTTTCAGAAACTCAAGGACAGTAAAGCACTGTAAATGTACCTACACACAATAGCATTGTAATTTTTTACATTATGTAATTTACCCTACGTTATCTATACTTGTACAAAAACGTCATATATTATCTGCACTTGTACAAATTAGTAATCACTTGCCACAGTAGCAAAACTGGCAATGTTTTAGACTATAAATATATTTAAGACTGTTACTTCACACCCAGCGTAAAATACTAAATGGAAACGGTATTCAATTAGTGGTATTGTCAATATACATGTTAAAAATCATTATCACCGACTACTAATATCCGTCTCGTCAGTGTAGTTAATTTTAATTTACAGCTTTTAAACATTGAGGGTCCATTATTTCTCACCCACCTACAGAACTGCCTAAGTAGTCTTTGACACTGATGGAGCCGATACAGTACTACAGACTGTCCACACGGGCTCTTCACCAGCACACGAGGTTCTATACTTTCGGGATTTTCCACTGGCGTAAAAACTGCTACGGCCACCGAATGACATCACAGCGCGAGGCGGGGTATTTTGCACTGAATTCGAAATTCCAAAAATGGTTGTAGTAAGAGTATATTAAATACGCTTGTTATGCACATCCACTCCTTACATCGACAGTCAGCTGGATTAAGATCTGGCTTTTTCTTACTTTCAGGTACTCTATCATAGAAAAAGAAACTTACCAAGTTTTGCAATTTTTAAGTTTAAGAAGGTTTACCTACGCTGCTTTTGCATGAGGGCTGCATGCGTCCAGCGGTAATCATTTTCATCCCTGCTGTTTCATTAAATTACTTCTAGACTGATTTGTGAGAAATTTATATTGAACTCCCTTTTTGCTTTATAAATACTCCAATATTTATTACAAGAAAATAACACCATGCTGCCCTGGTGTATTATACAAAAAAAAACATTATTTCTTGTCATGTTATTTCATTTGTCCACGCATCCATTGTTGTTGCTTTTATTCTTTTTTATTTAGTTAACCGTTTTTTGAGTTTGGAACTTTTTCAAGACGGCAGTTGTATTCTGTTTCAGAGGCAGGCTCTTTGCATAACCACTTGACAAAGAAAATCCCCCCTCCCCCCCACGAAAAAAAATTCTCCAATTAGTTTGGCGTTTTAGGTACCTGCCAGCCAGCGGAGTCACATGACAAACTCGCGCCGAAAAACAGCACGCGACGCTGTGAGCGATACACCGCATGCGCGTGCACATCCACGTCCCGTGAGCGTGATTTACGTCCGTCTTTACGTACTCATGGTACGGAACGCCTGTTACGAATAGGAGTCTGCTTCGGAAACGACATAGGTAAGATATACTGCAGACAGGGTATATAATGCATCAGAGAGGTATGCCGATATCTCAGTTTTGACGTGCGAAAGTAGGCAGCGCGTCAACGTTTTATCCGCGTTTTTTCCCTTTTCTTTTCAAGCCGGGACTTTTACGTAGCGTTTCGTTTAAACCTACGCAAAGGTGGCTGTAAATAAGGAGTAGGTGGGTTTGGCGCGCGCTGGCTCGAGCCACGAGGAGATCGGCTAGCTAAAGGGATCTACAGCATTTTTTATTTATTTTTGTTGCGTGTTGATATAAACGGTGAGTGTCCCGACAGATCTGTTAAGTGTCTGGGAACCAGTTTTTTCCCTTTTGTTATCGCGAACTGACTGATTCCCGGACCGGTGAGACCAGCCGCTGTCGTTCTCCCGTTGGCGGTGTTGTTGCTTATTATACGGCTTTACCGCTATCAACCTGCGAGGACACACTTAAAGATAACGGGATTTGTCTAGTTGGTATAACAAATTTACCTTAACGGAGGTACCGAACACCTCCCAAGCCGGCGGCGTAATTCTTTCGGAAAATATTAGCAAATTAGCCAAACGGTGTCTACAACCTGACCGGCGACTGTTGTCATAAATGGCGCTCTTTAATCTAATTCGTGCAGTTTCCTCCGATGTTTTATACATGACGGTACATACAGCCACCCCGCCGCATTGTAGTGTGATAACAGTGCTCATGGATCGTCGTATTTCCCCTTTTGCTAATTTACGTGTTGACATTTTTAGGTCCTTGCAGGAAAGGGGCGTGAATTATTTAATAGCTAAGGGGCTGATGGCTCTTCAGTTTCGGCTTTGCGTTTTGGGGAGTAGCTCGGTACTGGTGGTTCTGTGGTTGCACACCCGGGCTCGAACTGTGCCACACGGAAACTTTAGAGCCCAGCACTAAAATAATGCCGATGGTGCCTGTTTTTTGTGGTGGAGAGAGCAACGCATGGCGTGGAGGCCGCCGCTAAGGCAGGCCCACTCTTTGTCTTGGGTGTTCTTGGGAGTTGGAGTCCACGACAACAGGCCTTTTGTGCGCCACATGCCGTCTAATGACCGCGTTGTTTGCGGACAGATATAGCAATGAATCTACTTGGTTCGGTGAATGTGGTGGATTTATGGAGCACCAATTTTAACTTTAACTGAAACGTGTTCATTTTAGTAAGCTGGAAAATATATTTTTGGCTGCCGAGTTCAAGTTCTACTTGCCAGCAGTCCTGTTCAGTAACTGATGACTTCATGAAATGTATGTCGCGCAAATACATACATAAACTTTTCTGGAGCTGTAATATCTGGCTCACGATTTTTGTATAAAGTAATGGTTAAATTGTCACTTTCTGTTTATACTATTACAAATTATATAATTCCAC
Source organism: Hyperopisus bebe (assembly GCA_026777045.1). Taxonomy (NCBI): domain Eukaryota; kingdom Metazoa; phylum Chordata; class Actinopteri; order Osteoglossiformes; family Mormyridae; genus Hyperopisus; species Hyperopisus bebe. The sequence continues at coordinate 2,223,943 of JAODJW010000046.1, forward strand.
CGTTTTGAAATGAGCATTTATGGAGACACTTGGTATTTTGAAGTTTGCCTGTGCACATGAATGTCATAAGAGGTTGTGACATCTCCTTTTTTAGGTCATTATGGGTAAGAAACAAAATGGCAAATCAAAGAAGGAGGTAGAGCAGCCTGAGGAATTTGTGGTGGAGAAAGTAATTGACCAGCGTGTCGTGAATGGGAAAGTGGAATACTTCCTGAAATGGAAAGGCTTCACAGAGTAAGTACAACGTCCTTTGGGCTGCAGGTGTGTTAGTGTTCCTTTTTTATAGTGACACATACCATTATGAAAATGTTTGGTTTTTAAAGAGCCATAACATGTCATTGGTTAGTTATTGTATGGTGAGAGCGGGGCTAAGAAACCACTTATGCTGTCTGCCTCCTCAGTGCAGACAACACCTGGGAGCCTGAAGAGAATTTAGATTGTCCAGACCTGATCGAGGCGTTTCTGGCCACTCAGAAGTCTGCTGTTGAGCGGTCAGACTCGAACAAGAGGAAACCTTCCACTGATGGCGCTGATTCAGAAGAGAGCAAGGCAAAGAAGAAGAAGGATGTGGTGAGTTTTTGGTTAGAGTGGTTTGATAAGTAGGGACTTGAATCCATGCAATATTGATGATGTGGAGCTTGTATGCCATTTAAAAAAAAACTTTGGGTGCTTTTCCATCACACCAGGTACCATACTTTAGCTTTGGTGCTTTCTGTACTTTCCATTTCCTATTGACTTCAGTTGAGTACCGGTGCCAAACTAACCGGGGTATTTTTTTTCGGTACTTCAATTCTTTGGGGTGGGACTTGAAACACTTTCTTAAATGGGTTATGCAAATAGCCTGCCTCTGAAACACAACGCGGCTGCCATCTTGGAAAAAATTTGCAAAATCATAAAATGGCAAATTTTAAGTAAATAGAAAATTAATGGTATTGGATGTGCGGCCAAATGAAAGACCCAAACATAAATTATCATCCGGCCGGAAGATACAAGATCAGGATGGCATGACAAGAAATAAAATATTTCGTATAATGTACTAGGACAGCATGGTATTTTGTTGTAATAAATATTGGGGTATTTATAATGCAAAAAAGGAGCTCAACATAAATTTCTCACAAACCCGTCATAGGAGTGATTTAAACGGTACTGATTTAAAAGATTATCTCCAAGAACACATGCAACACTGCAAAGGTAGTGGAGGTAAACTTTAAACTGATTTTTAAACAGATACTGCAAAATCTTGAAAAGGACATTAAAATTGCAAAACTTGCTAAGGTTTTTCATTATTTTATTAGGTAGAGTGAAAATGTTTTGGCAAAATTTAAATCGTGTCCATTCAGAACTGAAGGCAATTAAAACCTTTTTTCGAATTCATTGCAGAGTACCCTGCTTTGTGTTGATGTCATTAAGTGCTGGTACCGGTTTTTATGTCTGTGGAAAACCAGCACCTTGAAGTACCATTCTTTTTGTACTTGATGGAATTACCAAAAAGTCGGTACTTGGTGTGGTGGAAAAGTTCCCTTTGAGCTCTTGCCCTAAGCTGCTGAACAGATTGCTGGTTAAGCAAGTGTGGTATTAAGGAATATGCATCACTAGAAATTCACCAAATATGCATAAAACCAAAATTTAGCAAGGATGAACCTTTAATTTGCTCATGTCAGCCCTCATATGTTCTCTGTCAGCAGGCCTAACTCTCATTCTGACTGTTGATGTTGTCTTGCAGGCTGAAAAACCTCGTGGGTTTGCCCGTAACCTTGAGCCTGAGCGTATCATTGGAGCCACAGATAGCAGTGGAGAGCTGATGTTTCTCATGAAATGGTGAGTAGGCAGTAGTATGTAGCCATCGCAGCATCTGCGTGCCGGCTGGTAAACTGGCCAGGCTTCAGCATGTGTGTGGGACACCATTATCAATACAGGTTTAATCCTATAAAAGGCCTGATGTGTCCTGGGAACTCATTGATGCATAATTTCCGTTTATTTTCAAATGGAAACTTTTAAATGTTGTGTATATATTAATAATCATATGGTTTGCACAACTAACGCAGCATGAAACATCTGAGTGGACGTAGTAACTGCAAGTGGGATTTGGTGATGATGGTGGTGCCACTAGTGATTTGGGTGTGGCTGATGGGACGTGGAAATTCCCAAACACTCGTCTTATTACTCATACGTGTATTTGGTTGAAAATTGGTGATGGGCGTTAAGTTTAACTCATCCGTGGCAAGTTTTTGTTATCAAGGGACACGTACTTTGACACTGGTCTTCAGCTGTCATACCAAAAGGAACACACGTGACTCGCATGATCAGCGAAACAGTATTTGAAAGTGCAGCCCACTTTCTTTCTGGCAGGAAAGACTCTGACGAGGCAGACCTGGTCCCGGCGAAAGAGGCCAACGTCCGCTGTCCCCAGGTGGTCATCGCTTTCTATGAAGAGCGCCTCACCTGGCACTCGTGTCCTGAGGATGAGCAGCAGTAGTGTCTGGCTGCTCCCCTTCCCTGCTTGTCCCTTTTTGCTCTTTTAACCTTGTGGTAGTCTCCCCTGCCCCCACTGTTTCCAGGTAACATTTAGTTTAAATCGCAGTGCAGAGTGGCGATTGGCTGTTTGTGCGGATTTTACAGGTAGGATGCCTAGGGGCTAACTTTATGGGATAAAAAGGGCAGTGATTATGTAGGGGCTGGGGGGCTTGTTTATTAAAAACTCCGTATGAGCAGAGAGGGTCCACTTGTCAGTTTTTAATTTGATGTTCCTGGTGCAGCCGCCAGACGCTTTCCAGGGCTATGAAATGGTGTATTTGGGGCTTTCAATCTGCCAGGTGCCACATACCTCAATATTTGAAGGAGAGACCAATTGATGCATTTTAAACTGCCCCCCCCAAAGTTCCTTAGTGTATTCATTTTACTTATTCTAGGTGACTTGTATTCGTTGCTGTTCTTAATGCCATTTTAAGCTTTTGTCTTTGACCCAACTTGTACTCTCTCTGTTCATAGCTTGTTTTACCGCCCATCGACTTGTAGTAAGTGTCATTTGAAACTTTGTTGCATACTTGAATCATATTTGAACAGTGACACTGTATATTCACTTTGTAAATATTTTCAACTGTTCAATAAAGGTTTATATGCTTCATTTATAATTCGTCCCCTTTTGACTTTTTTCATAAGCTGGTCTTTAATGTCTTAGTGTTTTGAATCTTGTACTGTTCTACATGTACATGAAACTTTGACCTGGGAATGCTTTCCTTACACCTTAACAAGCAGAGATGCAGCTTTCTGTCAAACTTACCAGGACAGAAATTGATAGAGGTGATTTTTTTTTTTCTTCTTTAAGTAAGCAAACATTTTTCCATCGGTATGGCAGTTTGTCACCATTTGAGGCTTTTGTGGATCAGTGTTAAGTACTTTATTAATCCTGTAATGAGTGACGTTACACTGGGCAAACGGTGTAATGCTAAATTAAAGATATACAGGTGTATGAAATATCTTCTGTATTACACTAGAAGATCCATAGAAATATGGCCATGTTATTTCAGTCTGCATATTGTACAGCTTAATGGTAATAGGTGACCAGTGTACTAGGCTTGGGCAGTGTTATGGTAAGGTATACTGTGCTATTTTTTAAATTTCACCTGTGGGTAATCTCCCTTGAGTTCATAACACTGGAGTAGCATTGCCTTTGGAAGAAAAAAAATCTAATTACTGTCAACCATAGTGCATGTGTTCTTGAAGTAGGACTACCAGACATTGGCAACCCTCATATTAAAAAAATGCATTTATGGAAATAATCTAGTGATCCTTCCTGGGGTAACGTTTGGATGGAGTAATAAGACGCCACTTAAGCCCATGTGTTTGGACCAACTTTTCTGAAAGTGGGCTAAACGGTGGATTGATTACTCCACTTTCCACGGCATTTGAACAACCTTCCGGACACAAATATGGTTCTCTGCCTAGCTAAGCTACAACAAGCAGTGAGGAAACTGGACAGTACAAGTCCTCTAAACTTTGGCAGTTGCCGTCTGTTTCCGCTGCCTTGCTGTGGTGTCTCCTCCAGCTCAGCCTCAGGGATGGTGTCCGGAGCATTGTGTACTCCTCTGCTGGCGATGGATGAGCCATTTGTATCCTTGGCGTGTGGCTGCTTGGACCTCTGGCTTCAGACGTCTTCAGTCTGGTCAACCGACTTCACGTTTTGATTACTCTCCTTGTGGTTGAGCAGATCAGTCTTGTTGATGGAAGGAGTCTTTCTCACTGTTCATCCATTCATCAATTTTCTGAAATTTTTTTGTCCTATTCAGGGTTGTGGGGAGTATGGAGTCTATGAGCAAGAGGCAGGAAACAACCTAGGATGGGACATCAACCCGTCACAGAGAGCATTCGCACGCTATTCGGGCAATTTGGCAAATCTAGTTAACCTCAGTATGTCTGGACTGTGGGGGGAATCCGGAGCAAATCCCTATATGACAAGCGGAGAGCATGTTGGAAACTCGAACCCTGGTCCCAGAGGTGTGAGGCAACAGTGCGAACCAAAGTGCCAACCTGCCACCCCTTCTTACTCACTGCATGCAATCAAAACGAAAAATGAAGTAAAACTGACATGACTACATACAATATGGTTTGATGATACGGCTGTGATTTTTTTGAATGTAATGTTCTAACACCACAGATACCACAAGCAGGGAAGTATGGAGACTAGTCATGTGATTTATGATTAGGCCAGTCTGGACTTTGTGTCCAAGCAGTTATTCTGACGATGAGATTTTTTTAACTTGACTTGAAGCTTGTTGTCTGTTTTGTTTCAGGACACACCAATGGCTGGGCATTCCTTATGTGATAGTGCAAGCATGTGACCAACTCATTTCTCGTGCATTTTAAGTCTAGAGGCAAATTTAAGTCCCTTGTATCAATCTTTATAAGCATTACAGTACTTCTTAGAGTGCCCACTTTCATGCCAGGGTGTGTGCAAAGTCATTATAGAAGGTAATGTATGACATCAAAGCAGGATTTACGCCATGTGACACATGCTCATAAGTAACAGATATCAAACACAGGAAGTGTACGCTATGCAGACCGATGACCAAAAAGAGAAAATGGACAAACCAGGCGCATTCTATTGAGATAAAAACTGAATGTCTTGTGCTCTGTTGATCATTAACCGCGCGGTCATTTCTGCAGTCCTAACGCAGGACAAGGTCTGAGGGAAGAAAGGGCTGCTGTCTCCCCCGTAGCTGAATTAAAATTCAAAACTGTTGAAAACTGTGGAGTTTCAGGACAAACAGAACAGAAAAAGTGGGGAATAAACCTTCACTCAAAATAGACAGACTTCAACCACTGACACCAACAGTGCAGGTTACAGTATGGTTACGGTATGATTAATACAGGCAAATGCCTGTGCGTGTTCATAGAGGATGGAAATGGCAGAGATGGGAGCAAGTCACTCCTTGACGAGTCTGAGTCAGGTCTTGAGTCAAAACATTGCAAATACTAGTCAAGTCTCAAGTCATGTGCCCTAAAGTCCAAGTCAAGTGCAAACCTTTCCATCATTTTGGCTGTGGAGTCACAAGTCCTCAACTATGTCCAAATCGAGTTGTGAGTCATGTAACTCGAGTCCCTGCCTAAGTCCGTTTTTTAAACTTTTACTTATTTATTTATTTTTACCTGTAGTGATTTAAACTTGCTGCAGCAAAAACCCGCCACAGTTCGCTGCAGGTTAAGTGCTTCATAGGCAGAGGTAGGTTTAAAAGAGAGTCTCCACTCTGTCACGGTTTTTACATCCGTGTATATGCGCGAGTGTTGGATCTCAGGAGATCTTACACCGTTAGATCGTATTTCACAAAAAGAGCTGTAGAGAAATTAGGGTAAATGGGTGGGAAAGTAAGTTAGAAAGGGCATTACTTTTTGATGCAGAATACTTCATGACTGAAATTACCACGCATTCTTTTTTATTCTATTTTTTACATACGCAAAGTTCATCCACCTCATCGGTTTACATGATCATGAATAGGAACACGTTTAATTTCCTCTTTCTGTCTCACTCTCCACCAGGATTTTACGGAGCTTCGACACAAAGCAGTCAGGCATTGTGGTCACGTCGTAATTTCACAAACGAAAAAATCTGAGATTGTGCAAGTGAGACTTGCAAAATGAGGAATTAAACTAATTAGTGGCTTGTGTGATTTTTCTTCAGTGAATGTGTGATATGACTTCAAGCAAGTAAGTTAACTTGAGTTTTAAGTAGATCCAGTGCGCTTAATAATTTGCAGCATTGCCTTATTGATTTGTCCCTGGTCGAATTTGCGGCATCCAAGTGCCTAAGAAAAGTACGTACGTATTGTAAATGTACATGCAATGCTACTGAATTTTAAAACGTGAATTTTGAAAATCTATAAAATACCACGTGCTTCTGAACCCCATCTGGCCGCCGGTGTTCTGTCGAGTTGAGCTACTTTGTCGAGTTAGGCTACCGTAGAGCTGATCCACAGCCTTAACCGTAACTCTTGCCCTAATCCTAACCCTGACCCCCTAAAACCGTTACCCTAACCGTAACCCAAACCCCTAAAACCTAACAATAACCCCCAAACTGTGGAACTGCACATGCGCAAAAAGGCTCGATAGTACCTCTCGATATAGGTAGCTCAACTCGTCAGAACACCGGTTGTCTGCCTTGTCTTCGAAGACACGAAAGCTTATATCGTCCTGAGCTCTCAGCTTAAAATGTGGCACCGCCACGAAAAGATCAGCATATAGATCACCCAAATATACTACAGAAAACAATCGGAACTCATATCTAACATATTATTAGTATAGGACGCTAGGTCCTCACTAAACTACGCCCATAAGTGGATAATAAAGAGGGTAGGTGGAGGGGCGGAGCGTGGAAGTTGGCGTTCTAACAAACTGGCATGGATAAATAGCTCGGCTGTCTTATGGTCTAGGAAAGTTTGCGATATTTATCACATTGAAAAATTATTTTATGCCAGGTTTTCTCAGATTCCTTTAAACTGTTTTGTTGAGCTTTTAAGCTTTGTGGATCATAGAGGGACAGAGCAAGACCATTTTTTTCGTTGATCTTCACGTCTATATCCGAAGAGTAACTATATAAGACACGAGGCAGTATTTTTCCGGCATTTCTCCGCTACTCGTAATTTTGCAGGTATATCGTACCAATATTAATCCACTAGTAGAAAATATTTTCTAACTTACTAAAACATTTGAATAAAAGTGTTCAAATTCACCTGTTTAATATTTTAACTTTGTTGTTTTAATGGACAACTTATGCCAGATTGAATAGCCACGCGTAAAACCGTGATTTAAAAAATCTTAGATGTGCTGCAGCATTTAACAGACACATTTCTCACTATGGTCTGGCTGCAGTTCTCACCTGTGAGTAACACCTGCGTGGAGCATTATTCAGCATCTGTAGGGCGTTACCGATTTAAATATATTACTTTATTTTGCGTTAAATTGTAAGGTAAATTGTACTGGTTACAAATAATGGTGGTAGTTCTGCTGTTGAAGTTTTGCGAATGGCAGCCTCGTAAGGAAATGGAAAGGAAAGATGGGCCATGTTTGCTGCAGACACACGTACGATGATCAAATGTAGGTTCACCTGCATCAAACCGCAGATAAAACGGTGTTCTGGTTGCTCTTCGCATAATTCTGGAGCCGGTTTAATTTTAAAAAAACGATGATTGTATTTTACGTTTTGGTAAAAGTGTTTTATACTATAAATATACTATATTTCAGTATTTTGTACTACTTAAGTCACATTAGTTTATTCATCCATGTCGTATGGTGCGCTTCACTTTGTCATGAATTAAAATCGTTTAGTTGCCCGGGGTTATGCCAGTTTACAATAAACCAGTTACTTTAAGGGATCGCAACACGATACGACTAGTAATTCTCTTTACCTTTTGGTAATGAATAGGAAATCTGGAGGAAAGTCCTATGGAACCGTGAAATACAATAATTCTAGTAAGGTGTAGCCAAGGGAGATCCCAGAAAGGAATGCTTGGTGGCCGGTGCTTGTATGATTCATTTGCGTTGAGGTCCTCAAATCTCTCTGAAGAATGCTTTGTGTAATACAATCTCGGTGTTGTGTGTCAATATTTTCTGCGGTGCGGATGAGTAATTTGTTTAAAAATAGCAGTAGGCCTACCTACCATTGATTTTTTGCATTGACATTTTTCATTGACTTCGTGTTTTTCTGACGAGGTTCTCCCTCCTACGTGCTTGATATTACGCTTAATCTGGCAGAGCCTCTGTCACCCAAGCAATAACGTGACTGATGTGGATTCTCCTAGCTGCTGTTGTGGTCTTTAATAAGTACAATAAGCACTGAAATAATATGCCTATACTTAAGCTGTGTACGTTTGAAACCCTGTAGAAACAATAATGCATTTTCATATGTAGAAGTTCTAGCAGCTGCCCGGATCGGGCGGCAGTGTACTTTGAGGTCTTTTTCTCAGTGAGTCACAGAATCTCCGGTGTTGCCAAATGAAGCTGACGGACTGTGATGCCGGTGTCATGACCGTCTTTGGCAGTTGACCTCAGTAGTTAAAACCGCAGCCGTGACCTGTGCTACTTCTGCAGATCAAACTGAGCAAAGTGTTTGGTCTGTAATGGTCCGAGAACCCCTGAGATGTAGCCTAAGATTTGTTTGTTGTGGTATGGGAATTGGGGTGGATATGCTAGCCTTAATTAGAAATGCATGTTTCAGTGGATTTTAATTGTCTGCTCCCTCTCATTCCGTTAGGAAGCATTGACTGCCTGGCATTCATGGTGTCCTGCTGTGAATGGCTGTTTTAGACCATATGGATTAATGTAATTGTGTAACAATAGCGTGTTTTAGTTTAGTGCTCAGAGTTGGCAACTCCGTCACTGAGATGTTGCAATGCTAGCGGTATCGTGAAAAACTCGTCAACTGCTTTGCAGAATCGCAGCTATTGATTTCTAGCAAAAAGTCGAAGAGTATTAAATTCTGAAATTAGGAACCAAAACTTTGCGTTGAACCAGTCTGCAGTTATGTAATGTCTGTCAGGTTTTAAACTGCTTTAACTAAATGGAGTTCTGGTGAACTGGGCATTCAATGTCAATTATACACTTTGAATATTACGTTCAAGGCAAAGACTTGCGTGACGAACACCCAGATCACGATGGCTTGATTTTCTTTATAATTTCTACTGACATCAAATTGTAGTAAGTTAGATGGTACATCGTAACCCTGAACTTATGACTGAGTTTGAGTTTCATTGTATACTTTGCTTGATTGCCTATATGGTTTACAGTCTGACCCTGTGTTTGTTTTTACAGGTCAGAATTGATTAGATGGATGACGGTCTAACGAAAAAAGAGGTATGCCTTCTGCAACCATATCCTGGGTCTCTCTACAATAAATATCGTAAATCTCATAAACGCCCTGTAGTCTGTTTTCTGTGAAGGAGCACATCTTTCATTGATTTCAACAGTGGGACTTGATATCTAGGCTACTATAGCAGTAGCTGTCAGAAAGGCTAATTAAGTTATTCCAGTTTACTCATTAACTAAAGCTCAGGGGAGTGGTCTGGGTGTGTAGTAAGGTTGGCGTTTCATCCACAGATTGCCTCACAAGTTAAGTCCTCATTATTATTCAGTGTGCTAAACCCACACCAACTGGGAAGTGTCTTTCAGGCGTGTACTTGAATAAAGTGTTTGTCGTACTGCTACTTATTTGACTCGCACTGGACCTTTTACAGTGTACAGTGTACAGTGTACCTTCAGCAGAATAACCTTGTTGACTGGCTCTACAAATGTTTTCTGTTTGAGTGTCGAATTTGTGCAAGATAAGAAGGTTCTTCTGCTTTTCCAGGAGTTTGTGAGTGTTTGGGTCAGAGATCCTAGGATGCAGAAGGATGATTACTGGCATACACACCTGGATTATGAAATCTGTTTACATGTGAGTATGGTAGTCCAGAACGAGCACATTGTAATAATGATGTCATCAGTCATGATGGGTAAAACTCTGCGCCTGGGGCCTTTGAATCCAGACCTCGATTCCAAATCCAGGCTTTGTTTTCAGTTCTCCCATGTACTTAATTTAATAATCACTGATTCTGATTGGCCAGAGGCTTCACACCTGGTTCCTAGATAATGGAAGGCTGAAAGACCAGTAAGGTTTGGAACTTGAGGACCGTGATTCGAATACCCCTGCACTAGGCCCACAAGGAGATATGCGAGATGTCTCTTCACCACTAAGACTAATGTCAAATGGCTAAATAAGAATTCTTTATCTCCAGACCAACAGCATGTGCTTCAGAAGGAAGATCTCATGTGTGAGACGAAGATACCGTGAGTTTGTATGGCTCCGACAGAGGCTCCAGGATAATACTTTTCTCATGTAGGTGAAAACCATTGGTGAGGGATAAGGGGGATTCGGTCCTTATTGAGTACAATTTATTGCTGTCATGGCTTATCTCTGGTATTGCAAAATGAGCAAGATTAGCGGTTTGCTGGGACAGATTATAGCTTAAGGACATGGAGAAAAGTCTGACTAGGGATCATCTCTTGCTCACATGCCTCAGAGAGCTACCTAAACTTCCTCCCCGGAACCCCTTCTTCAGTCAGAGCAACAGTTTCCATGTCGACAAGAGGATGAAGAAGCTACAGCAGTTCCTGGAAGAGTGAGTCTGTGTATTTTCCCACCAGGCATTCAGAACTGAAGGGCGCCTGCTTTTTGGAGATTCATGGCAGTAGCGATACAAAACCGTTACTTAAATGCCACCTAGTGGCTATTGCTGGGATGGTTCCTTTTGGTTCAAACGAATTGATTCATTTTAGTTGTATTGCTAATCAGATTAAGTTGTTGCTTTTACTTATACTTTGAATGCATCAACTACCATCAACACGGTTCCCACTCATCCTGGAAAGCCTGGAAAATAGTCAACCGATTTTCCAGTCATGGAAAATGCACGGAAATTGAGAGGAAAAAGTAAAATATCCTGGTAATATTATTCATCTGCGTAAATATTTTTCCTGGACACTACAAGATTTTCCAGGATATTTTACATTTTCCCCCTGAATTTCCATCTCGGACGCTGTGACAGATTGATTCCCACGTGTGACCAATGCTGCAGGCCGCCCTCTGTGAGACCATAACAGTAACGTAAATCGTGTTAACGGCCGTGACTTGAGTCGAGGGATGCTGGTTACTCAAATGCTGTGTGTTACGTCCTGTTATAGAGGTGAGCAAAACCTGCCCCAGCTTGCGTTTATGAAGCAGTAAATCCGTTATAGAAATGAGGGGTTGGGTTTTATTCTGTGCTTGCTTTTCCCATCCGCCAGGCAAATTTCTGCCTAGAAAAGTAACTGTACGTGTAATTCTGTTTCCCTGCTGCTGGGGTCTGTTACATGTGAGATCTACCACATGAACGTCGGTCTCGAGCTTATTGCTTTGTTACTGTGGGTGTGTCTTGTGCTTTATGTCTCTGCTCTGGGTCCCAGCGCTCAGTACTACCTCCTGGTGAATTATGGCTGACTGCCTACTCTTTCTTTTACCCCCCCTTGTCCACAGACTCCTGGCGATCCCTCTGCTCCTGTCCGACAGCTGCCTGCACCTCTTCCTGCAGTCGGAGCTCAGCGTGTCTAAGATCGAGGCCTGTGCCTCGGGGCTGACGCGCTTCTCTGTGGCTGAGGCCATCCAGCACTGTGGGCCGCACGGCCGCTTCCCTTCCCAGGAACACCTCTGCCCTCCGGGCGCCGTCCGCTTCGTCTTGGACCTTGATAGGTACTCGGGCGCCTCTCAGGGTGCAGTCAGCACACGGTGGCTCAACTCCCGGGGTTGGTGTGGGACACTGTGATCGGAACGTCGCCGGTTCACATCCCGTTAATGGCCGAGTGATTTCACCGTTGGACCCTTGAGCAAAACTCAGAACTCCTAATTGCTCCAGGGATGGCCTGATCGCAATTTCTGTATTGTACTTCACTTTGAGGGGGGGGGGGCATCTGCTAAATAAATTTATGTAAAGTTCATGGGTCTATCCACTGATGCAGATAATCAGGCCCTTTAATGGCATCTCAGTGTTGAAGCCAGATATGTTAACATACCTGGTTATCTGCTTCAGGTGTGTTAAATTAGGGCTGCATGTAAGTTCTGTAGGGTGGTAGATCTCCAGGAGCTGGGTTGGGCCGCCCTGCTTTAGCTAACACTTATTCAGAACACCTAGGGCCTATTTCATGAAGCAGGATTTCTTGCTTAGCTGGATAACTTGTCGGATTTAAGGTAGTCTGGGCTCAGCGCAAGTGGATGAAAATAGTCTATCTGGTCAGACTACCTTAAATCCGACAAGTTATCCAGCTAGGCAAAAGCCTGCTTTGTGAAAGAGGCCCCTGGATAAATAAGGGTATTTGCATTTTGGGATGACTCTGCCTGGCTCTCGTCCACCAGCACTTCGTCTTCGTGCACCGGGACCGGCAGTGACCCTGGCACGCCCGAAGGGAACGAGATGCCCCAGGATGACAGCCCCCCTAGCCGAGCC
>JAODJW010000046.1:2269656-2279804 GCA_026777045.1 Hyperopisus bebe
GACCCCCCCCCCCCCCCCCCCGCCTCATGGCTGAGGGTGGTGTGTGCGAGAATGAGATGGACGCTGCGAAAGAGGTGGTGACGGGTCTTCGTTGAGCCGCGAGGGCACATGAGAGGAGTTTAAGCTCCTTACGAGCTGGGTAACGCTCCTCTGCTCTCACACCCTTGTTGCCCCCCCCCCCCAAACCCTCCCTGGCTCAGCTTACATCCTCACACCCCCCTGAGAAAAATGCAGGGCTGCAGTCCATGGATGGGACCCCGCCTACTCACATCCGCCCCCGCCACGCAGTTTCAGTCTCCGTCCTGTTCCTCTGCTTCTGCAGAAGTCTGGCATATGAGGAATATAGATGGTCTCTCACCTCTGGGCTCGAACAGAAAATATTTAGTCTTGGGGTGACCCTGTGCACACATCTGCAAAACTGGGAAAAAATGTGCTGGGATATACCATCTTTAAATCTGTTTTTTTTTTTTAAATGGGTGAATAATAAGAGAGCACAATTTGCCCAGGATTCGTAAAAAAGTCGAATTATATATAATTCACTTTATTTATAACAACTGCACCGAGTAATAACGAAGAAAGTATTGCTATTATTGTCACCGTACTCGTACGTTCATAGCCATGAGCAAACATTAAAAAGATTCTATCTGAAATTGCGATGGTAATAAAACAGAGAAATGCATTGATAGGTTAGTTTGAAAAATGCAGCATTTGCTACGACTGCGGGAGGCGGCTGTGACCAGCAACTCCGCCAGTATCGCCTAGATAATTATAGAAGCTTCAACAGAGAGTAGTAAAATGATTTTACACAGTGTTCCCATCCAATAAAATTTAGGTAAATTTAAAGCTATAATTTCATTTATTGCCTATTTATATATTTTAGGATCTGGACATTAAGTGTCAGTTGCACCCATTTATAGATTTCGCTATCGTTTTACTATCGTTCTTTAATCATTTAAGCAGATGAATGATAGATGACGTTTTGCCTGTTTAAACAGTTTGGCGGAACAGAGCGCATCCAAACCCTGAAAACCGAATGGAATTTAACGCAGCCACATCGTCGCGAAAAATGGAAAAAAAAAAACCAAGTCCAAACAGTCGATTCCTTTTACTGCCACACGATGGCAGACTTGAACTTAAAAAGCGCGCAATCGGCTGCTTCCATTGTTCTGGTGCTCCTGGCTGAACGACAGGGTGAAGAGTTCACTTCGGAGCCAAGACCCGGATGATGCGCGGCTCATGTCAAACTATAATCCAATTTCCAGCGTAAGTTAATGCAGTGCTTCCAACATGGTATATTACTCGTATCCGAAAAAGGACCCCCAAATGAAGGAATGCCGATAAACAAACATAATGGACGGACTGCCATTTATAACTATTAGGAACACTTAAGCTTATGGGCAACATAAATCTTTCCTATTATCTAAATATCTAACTAGATATATCTGCCCTGAGTACCATTTGCAATTGTTACAGTTGTTATCATTGTGCTGATGAAATGGCAGCTCTTCATTTTATCTTTCACAAAAAATATTTATTGCTCAGACCCAGACAGACAAACAAGTTCCTGCACAGCAAAGGCGCGCTTCAAACAACCGCAAAGCAGCCCTGCACCTTGTCTCAACAATGCTTTTCTTTTTCACTAATCTGTAGGCTATTAGGTGTAATATCAAAATCCTAAATCTCCCACATACACTCACGCACGCATACGTAGGCACACGGATAATTGGTGAATTCCCTCGCAATTCCCTATAAGACCACATGTGGATTTTCTTACTGTGGGGTCAGAGTAAACGGTAAACGACGGACCCCGTGAATCGATCAGCATACGCGAAGAAGCTGGGAAACTGCAACGAGGGTCAATCCTGAGAAACTGCAACATGTTAGAACAGGTACGTGTCGAAAGCCAGCAAGTTTAACCAAATACACGTCTAACCTGCACGGTGTCAAAACAGCAGCAAGTTTCAATTGCACCGCGCCGGAATTTCAGCGTGCAGAAAATTGCACGGTGTTGAGTTTGGAGTATGTCAGCGGGGTGCTGAAATTGCAGCGTGTTTGAATTGCAATGCTTTGAAGCCGAAGCATGCTGAAATTGCAGCGTGTTTAAACTATAATGTCGATAAAGGCAGTGTATAATGAAGGACAGGGGTCTGCAAGCTATTGTTTAGGCTTATTTCTCCTGAAAGCGAAGAATACACACTCTAGCATCTAGGTCTGATGCCCGACACCTGGGTTTTCACATATTTATACCAATCTATCAGCGACCTGTGTAGTACTCTCTCTCTCTCTGTCTGTCTGTCTGTGTCTCGAAGTGCATTCTGACATTAATATGACTGACTCTTTCGGCATAAAGAATATTTATATCGTAGGCCTAGATCTAGTTATTATCAATTTAAAGTGGCTTAAAATGAATGTACATTAAGATGCCTGTAGTAGAAACACAGCAAACACGGTTGGGAATGATTTGTGTGCCGATACTCATTAAATGCCGCAGTGACTTGGGGATTTACTTCTGCAACAGAAACAGAATAGATCCGGAAGTCTACCGCGACCTCTTCGATGAGACATTGAGGACCCCGACCGTGCAGCACTGAGGAGTCTGTCCTTGGCCTGTCTGAAAGCCCCTGTGCCTTTAAACCAGCCTGAAGGGCGATACCTTTAAAGCAGACAAACCCAAAAAGGAGAAGATTCACTGCTGTGCTCTGTTTTGGCAGAGTGACATTACAGTACACAGCCGACAGGAGGCATAACGGGTAATGTGTCATGCATTACTCTACGTGTTTTTCACCCCCCTCCGGGTTTTTCACCCCCCCCGGAAAAAGGAAAAGAAGAAGGTCTCCACAAGGTACATACACACTAATGCGCGCACACATGTCCATTAACACACACACAGAAATTAAAATTTCTTTTGGGAAAATTAACCAATACTTAAATCGCATGACTATGTTAGATATGGAAGAAGGAGCCGTTCCGGAAAACACGGAGTAACGGCGACAGCATTGCATTAAGCAGCCATCACCGCCCGAGGGACTCGCGCAAATTAAGACAGTAATTATGCTGCACACAATGTTTATGTGGTTATCTGGTAATTCTGTTATGTTTTAATAAACATTTGTTATATCCGAATACAAGATTGCTGAAATAAGATCTGAAAAGGCATATCGGGTGTTTGCGAGAGAGCAAAAAAAAAAGGCTCTAAAATTGATTCACCTGCAGTTTTTCACGTTGGCCACCAGTAGGCAGCAGAGGATTAACTCAATGCCACGGTGCTGGCAGATATTAGAGAAGTGCACTCTTACAGCAGATCAGGTTGGGAATTGTCTTCTAGGAATGGCGGACCAGAGACACAGTGTTATTCACAGACCAGGGTAAAAGTACAAGTGTCGCTTTGCCAATCTAAATCGTCCCACAGAATAATAATAAACGTGGTCTGTCTCCGTCTGTCCATCCATCCATCCATCTATCTATCTATGTATCTCTATCTATGTGTATATTCTGGGAAATAAAATACAGCAGTAGACTCAGCAGTAATTAGCCACAGTAGGGCGGGAGCATAGGAGAAGATGCAGCTCTGTCTGAGATTCTGGAGAAATGGAGATGTTTGTGGGGGGGTGGTCTGCAGTGACTATGGTATGTTTGGCAGGCAGTGCTAATTAGGAAGGGGGTGGGCAGGGGGGAGCAGTCGCTGTAGCTGTAATTCCGGTTTAATGGTTGTGTAATCGCATTAGGCCGGATCCGCAGCTGCTGGGACACAGTCCTACCATCGGTTGGCTCCCTTGGTCACATGGCATTTGTCCCTTGGATGACATGAGGCAGAGGGTCACCCGGGAAGGTGGGGCAGGGGTTGGTCGTGGTGATGCTGAGGAGGGGGTGGTGTTTTGGGTGGCTAGACCACGTGCGACTTCCTCCCTTTGTTCTTAAAAACCTCCAGACGTCAAAGATCGCCGGAGAAGACTGTCTAGGTGATCATCACTTTCAAAACCCATAAATTCACAGCTTTGCACCTTGAAAGGTGGAGGAGGTGCAATGTTTTGATTCTGATAATGTTGTAGGTGAGCTTTAGTAGAAGGGGTCCCATCACACTAAGGCCTGAACTAGCCAGAAGTTTCCCAGTCAGCTGGTTTCCCCTCAGCCAGCAGCAGCCCGGGTCAGACTTCCTGTCTGTGACAGTCACTTCCTGTACTCAGCAGTTGTGCTCTTGCCCGTGTTGGGCAGACTGGGAGATCAGCAGCGGTGTTTCCTGTCAGGGTGCCGGGCTTGCGACCCAGACTGCACTTCCCGCGGGGTCCAGGCGCCGGTGGCTGACCTGTCCGCGGGGTCCAGGCTGGCGAGCCGATAACAGCTGTTGGCCACGCCCACCTCTCTGCGCGTGTCCTTTATCGTCAAGGCCTCGCTCTTGGATGGGAGGAATCACATGTCCTTGTTTTCCAGGGATGGGGGGTGATATGGTGCTCAGGGGGACGTGGGTCCCGATAGCACTGGAGCAGAGGGCAGCCCCCTGATTGGGGCTAATGGGCTTCTCCCCCCCCCCCCAGTCACCTCATTGCCTTTCTCAGCCTCTTCCTGTTCCCGACGGCAGCCTCTGTCACCCATCCCTCGCCTTCCCCTCCTGCCCCCCCCCTTTTCTCTCTGTTTTCTTTCCTCTAATTATTTTTCCCCTCTTCACAAATTCAAATCGCCCAAGTTTGCATGAATCGTATGTCCGTTTACATGCCTTGCAAAGGTGATGGGCTCATAGTGGCACCGAAACACTTGGCATGAAATATATTTTAAGAAAACAAATATAATGGGTGTTACCAGGAAGAGAGTGGGGGAAAAAAAACAATAGTTTCAACATTTTAACAGCGTGACTTATCGTTTGTAATCGGTGGAGTACTCCTCCCTATTTTCACTCCATATCTCCCTCTTCATCTCTCCCTCCCTCTCTCCCCTCTCTCCTCCTTTACCCCTCCTCTCTCCCTCTCTCTCCCTCTCATCTAGGTCTTCATTTGCCTCCGCCTTGGTAATCATATGCAATGAAGATATGCACGGACAACATTTGAATAGGCCTGGGATCAATGAGTGGTCTTAAGTTTATCTGATTTTTATCAAAGCACACAGAGCCCCACGGTCGATGGGCAGCGCCCGTGTCAAGTTGACCTTTTCACAGACGCTGGCGGCGGTGCTCCCTCGGGCGTACCCGTGTCCCCTGTCAGACGCT
Source organism: Hyperopisus bebe (assembly GCA_026777045.1). NCBI lineage: Eukaryota > Metazoa > Chordata > Actinopteri > Osteoglossiformes > Mormyridae > Hyperopisus > Hyperopisus bebe. The sequence goes on from JAODJW010000046.1 coordinate 2,274,854, forward strand.
GAATGGCACGAGTCTGTTCCGCTCAACGACAAAGTATACAAAGACGGCTATATTACGCGGCCGGGCCCGTGACAGGACCTGCGTGTCGTATTTATAACCTGTCTTCCGGCACTGACACTTTCCCGATGATGACGGCCTAATTTATGCGGCCAAATCTTCTCGGCACAGAAATGAAAGTTAATTGAGTCATTACCCACTAATTCAGGCCGGGGTACCTTGTATAAATTGGCTCACTTTGTTGTGTCCCAACACCCCCCTCCCACCCCCAGCGTTGCCAGGCCGCCCCTGTCCCCCGTGGAAGCCTCGCTCCTCGAGATTAAGGGTGGATCGTGGGGTTGGTCAGAACAGGCCGGGGGTGTAATTACCTGTCACAGCCAATGTGAGATGGGGGAAGCTTTCCTTAACGTCCCACTGCTTATCTTTGGAGGATTAGGCAAGAGGGAAAAGGCACCCACTTAAACTATTAGCTCAGACAACACCCCCTCCCGCTTGGTTTGGGTGAGCAGGGGGTGTCAGCAGGTGTGAGCACAGAGGAGGAAATGTGAACAGGTGTGTGTCTCTGTGAGTTTGTAAAGGCGGTGTGTGTCCCGTGTGTGTGTGTGTCCCGTGTGTGTGTGTGCGTGACAGTGAGCGCGTCGATGATTTGTGCTGCAATCAATGGCCGATTATGACATTAAATGTTTATAAGCATCGATTTCCCCCCCCCCCCCCTCCCCGGCGAGATCCCTGAGCAGGCAACGTTTCATATACATAATGCACAGAGATCAACGGTCAAAGTGATGGATGCGCAGCGATCTCCGATACCGCCAGTGCAGAGGAAGGGGGAACTTGGAAAGGGGTCTTTCGGAGTCTTCAAACTGGACCCTCCTCCACACACACACACACACACACACACACACACACACACACACACACACAGGTCCCAAACAACACGGCACCCGAAGGCTGTGGTTGGAGGGTAAATGGATCTAGTTCCTCTATGACTCCTACTGCAGACATTTTTGGTCATAAACGGGTCAGACGACGAGCTAAATTTATTTACAGATGCCTCCCATTCATCATGGCTCCCATAACCCCCTTTCCTTCCTCCCGTGGATGTTTTGGAAGCATGGTAACTCAAACTGAAACGTTCAGCCAGCCCTTCCCTGAGCGCGTCCTCAGCTGCGCATGTAAATACGTCTTGGCGAGCCGTAGCTGGCTGGAATTTAGCTCCTCGGGGTATTTGCTTAACATTTGCCTGTTCATTGTCACTTGTGTGATTTACGTCTCTCACTGTGGGGGGGCACATGATTGCACTCTGCCATGGGGCAGAAAGAGTCAGGTGAAAAATATTCCCATACCTGCGTCTCGTGATAATTAGTCTCACCTGCCCCTCATTTCCCAGGCTTTGAATATATGTTTGTCTCTGTTCCTGGCAGCAAATCAGGAGACATGTTCAGGCTGAGAGGAGTGAGAGCAGCCATACTTTCGTTTTCTTGAAAAATACCCCAAAAAGTGCTTGTTAAAAATCCTTTTTCCCCTTTCTTTTCCTATTTTGTCCCCAATCCTCAGATATTACAGTCTAGTCTGGGGGTGGCAGATAAACTGCTGACCATGCTGTCAGAACCCAGACTTCTCTCCCAACTCTGTGTGTGTGTGTGTGTCTCTTTTTCTCTGTCTCTCTCATATATAAGTATATGTGTGTGTAAAAAATGTAAAATGTTAAAAGTCTGGGAAAATGTTTTTGACAGACACTGCCTCATCATTTCTGCTCCTGCTTGTCCTGTTACTCTGTCAGAGTCAGAGTAGGAGTCTCCCTGATGTCTATTTATTTATATGATTGTTTACTGCTGCAGTACAGAGTCAAGGGTCCTTTATGAACCTGGAATCTGCTTGCTCAGTAAGGTTATTATAATCTTAAGTATGTTATCTGAGGATACAAAACCTGCTCCCTTCTGGTATTTAAGCTGGTAGCCACATGGGCACCTGTTCTGGTTTTTATCGTGGGCATCTGTCCCCCAGTTCCCACCCCACTCTATTTAGTTTGAGTCTATAGTTCGAGAAAGAGGGTCATCAGGCTCCCCAGGACGGAACGGGGCTGTGCCCCCGCGGACAGGATCTCCGATTCCCGCTCGTTTTCCCGGAATGCCTGGTGCCCCCCAGTGGTGCGCTTCCAGGAAAGTGTCGCCTATTCCTGGGAGATGGGCCCCAGTTGGCTCCGCGGTAATGCGGCGCACGGACCGGCGCTCCCTGAAAAGGCTCCCGTCTGCTTCTAGGCGGCGGCTGTCTCAGCACGCTGATCGCAGCCGCGTGGGGTGGTAATAACAGCCGGCAGGTTTTCTGATGGGCCAGCACTTCTGCCATAAAGAACGGTAGAAAAAATAAATGCACACGCTGTTATTCCTGCATGATCCCTCATCGGCCCGGGATCACTGCAGTAGAGATGTTCCTATCAAGATTCTTCAGTTCCAAAAGTGGCCCAGTTGTGACCAGCACTTCGGCACCAGAATGTAACTGGCGTCATCCCAGTGAGAGATGACGGTCCTTAATCTGAAAGATGAGGTGTGCAGTCCAGATGCTGCTTTTCACGGAACGTGCCGGGATCTTCGGAATAACCACCTAGCCCGTGTCTCCTGGTTGCTCATCGACGGGAGGAATTTGTCGCCGCGTCCTTGCCGGAATGTTCCGAGGGGGGGGCTTCATGGCTCCTTCTTAATTAAAGCGAACGGAGTAGGGATGGGTAAGATGTTAAAAGTCTGGTAAAATGTCTTGGGAAGACACTGGCAATCCTGATATGTAGCAGGAAGATCTCGGGGGGAGACGACAAAAGCAAACGTGAAAAAAGTCCCGTTTCAGTTTCCTTTAAATATTGGTCCTTTGACACGATACACAAATCATGTGCTTCTCCCTGCTGATGATGTAACCGTAAAAACGTTGTTTTTTTGCATGCATTAACTCGATCTGTGAACCTGCCCCCCGGACCCCCGGAGCCCCGGACCCCGTCATAGCTCATGTCTCGTTACCTGCGATTTGTCTGTTTGCTCCCACACACTCAGGCCTGGGCTCATTTGTCAATATTGCCACTCTGAGCAAGATTTGGCTGCTGTCTAAACTGCACAATGATTCAGATTTCTTTTATATTGGAGGCCTTTTGCCTTGGAAAAGGTGGGGAATGCATTGCATTGTGGGAGAATGCATCATGAACTTGACAGGAAATGGAAGATCATGGGGATATATCTGCTTTGAGAGTCATCTCCAGGTCTGTGTGTGCCTTTCCAGTTCTTTATTCCCCATTTTCCGATTGATGGCTTCCTCTCAGTTCACGGCAAACCCTTTTGTTTTACACGAAAACCATTTTTCTCGTTCTGGTTTCAAAGCTAGAAAAATAACCAGAGTAACAGCATGATGACATCACGCTGTGTCAGGCCTCCGTCATGTGACCCGAAGGGGGAGCTCGGCAGGAACGCCCTGAAGCAGCCCTGTGTCACACAGTTAGGCCTCCGTCATGTGACCCGAGGGAGGAGCTCAGCAGGAACGCCCTGAAGCAGCCCTGTGTCACGCACCCGCAGAGTCCTGCAGCCACAAAACTGCACAGTCATAGGAAATGCAGTCCAAATCTCCCATGGGAGAAATGGATGATCCAGCAGGACAACTCATCCTACGCCTCAGACCTGGCACAGCTAAAACATCTGCTATCTTTATAAAAATCCAGCACAGACCTGTTTGCAAACAAAAGAATTTGCCTAAGAGGGAGCATTATGGGAGAACAAAGACCACCTTCTGCAGAAGGACCCCCGAGCTGGCCTGAGAAGTGTCTCTGTCACACAGCTCGTGTCAGAGCTTCAAACAGACAGCGGCAAATAAATAAATAACCCAATTAACAAATTTATCATGATGTTACAAATTTCTAGCCAACACTATTAGTCATTCTACAGAATGGATGCCGTTAGTAATCAATACAGACTTTTCCTGAAAGAGCGTTATACTGTCATCATCAAGATTAATTAACACATTTCTCGCATAGATTAGGCTCAAAGTGTCGTTTCCACGGGAATGATTGAGCCGAGGTGGCGGAAACTCCACGCCTGCACTTCAGCCCTCGTGGGGGTAAGTAGGCCGCCCCCCCCCCTCCCACTATCCACCTCCATCTCCCCCCAACGTCAACAAGGTGGTGGCTACGTTTGTCTCAGGATCCTCACGAGTCCCACGGGACTCCTTTGTAAGACGGGGGGGGGGCAACACACGCCAAGCACATAGCCATATGTTTAGGAAGGAAACTGGGACATTGTTTTGTCTACACGGGGAAGCAAATTGCAGCTTTTTATTGGTTGCTAGGTATGGCGAACACAATGCCATTGGTGGACATGGCAACATAATTTCTTCTCTCCCCCATTAAGCCTTGCTGCGATTGGGTGATCAGTTATAATGATTGCAATTATATATTAATCAACAGTAAACATTACGCATAATCCTGCACACAAGTAATAACACCGGATTGCTCAACAGGGTTGTATAGTCGGAAATAATAGAAAATCGGTGCATTAAACTGAATTATTTACTAGCAGGGACCTGCTTAGCGTGAGGCTGTTGCTGATTCTTGTCAGTGCTGAAGGAATGTTTGCATGTTCACCAGTAGGAGGCACTGTTTTGTTGTTCCAGTGAGACGTTTCCATGACACAAGCATAGAGCCTCAGTAGGTCTCTTCGCTTTGATTCTCCGTCCTGCTGCTCCTCTGTCTGTGGGGCTCCATAGGACTTAGGTGTCATACAGTTGTTTTTGAGGAAGCAGGGTGAGACTGGGTTAAGGGCTTTACTCGGGGACCCTAAGGTGAACTCACTCTGCCAAATGTGGGATTTGAAGCAGTGACCTTCTGATCACAGGCAGTGTCACAACCCACTGAGCTACGCACCAGCCCCCGAAATTCAGGGAGACCCAGAGGCTGCTCATGGCCTCATGCCAACCGGGTTGGTTG
>JAODJW010000046.1:2295667-2307126 GCA_026777045.1 Hyperopisus bebe
GGGGGGACTCTGGGTCAGCTGTTTTTGTGGAGGCGCGGGGGACAAGCCGGTCGGACAGGATGAATAATTTAGGATCCGCCGCGGGGCGAAGCGCGGACATTGATCTCCAAACGGATTTTTGTGTAGCTGCTCTGCTCGATACGCAGTGATACATCCCATGGGAGTACGCGCGCGCGCGCGCACACACACACACACACACACGCACACACACACACACACACACACACACACGCACACACACACACACGCACACAAACTCACAGTCAAACATGCAGACAGACATTCTGACTTTTTGCTACATTCCCATAAACACACCTGCCCCACCCAAAGGCAAACATGCAAATAATTCACCCCAGGGTCTGTTATCGTATTTTACTCAGGCCAAAATGCTGACTGAATATTTTACTCGTTGTGCCATTTGGGACTCCCATAAACATGACCTTTGTGACCTTTGAGGAGTTGGAGATCATGGTGCACCAGAATCTTGGGTGCCGTATGTGTCTCCGTCGAAATGGCCACAAGAGAGGGTGGGGGCCAAGCCCCCATTCACCCCACCAGTGTTCCCAGAGTGCATGGGACTCCACAGACTGGGGTCTCCCGGTGAGGTCATCACGGCGAGAGGGCGAGAAGCCCCAGCCAGCCGCCGGAAGGGCCACGGTGCCGCAGCATGGGTCGGGACCTCATCTCATACCGCTGTTCTGTTCCTGGGCCCCCGTGTTGTAACAGGGGCCTGCTGGGCTCAGGGACGCACCATAAAAAGGCCCATAAAACATGCCCCCCTCCCCCCGCACCCCGTGCTCACACTGCCGGCATTCAGATAAGGCGAATTTCTCCGCCACCCTCACAGAAAAAAAAAACAAGACCCGGCTGAATATTTGAAGGTGCGACTCTGGCCCCTCTGGCGTGAAGGCCCAGCTCACGCCGGTCAGCGTACCAACCCCAGGGGTCCATTGTTCCCCTGGCTGCCATAAAGCTCTCTCTGGCGTGGTGACCCGGCCCTTGCGGGAACCCCCCCACCTGACCGCCACCCAGCCTTGCAATCTCCGTTGCTAAGGGACAGCTATTCCACTGCTCCCTAGCTGCCTCTCCGGCGTTTCTGCATTCAAGATGCGTGACCCGTCGGTGAACCCCTTGCTGATGGCCCCCCCCCGCACCACCTCACCAACCGCCATCTTCCCCAACACTATTACAGCACCGCATTCCATCTCCCCAGACACATGCACACGCTACTGCACATACATGCACGTGCACATGCAAAAAATGCATGGAAGGAAGACACATAGATGCCTGACACTCAGACTTCCTGTCAGCTGACCATCTCTTAACCATGTACAAAAAATAAACAACATATAGAAAGCTAGAAATCGTTACCGTAAAATGCAATGGCACCCAAAACACAAAATACTATTATGAGGGTGCACAGACTGAGTACTGGTGAGTCTGCGTGCCTGGGGCAGTCTGAGGTGGGGGCCTGGGTGCAGGTCTGGTGCTCTTTACGAGGTGTTTATAATGTCCTTTAAACAAGCCGCCTTCTCGTAGACACTGAGGGTTCCTGGTTTTAAACAAACTCCTTCACGTTGACATCTGATATCAGGAAAAGCTGATAATGGCAACCCCCCCCCCTTCCACAGTACAGGAGGGGATGCCCTCCCCCCACCAAAATCAACCAAACCTCCTGAATGGGATGATAGATGTATTTGAGGTCTCTGTGGAAACAGCGATCTCCAGATCCCTGAGTCATTCCTGCCCTGACAGTCTGTATACATTCCTCCCCATGAACCTCTTCCCTTTCCCCAAGAGTGACCCCCCCCCAGCAAAAACCCTCTATACACATACAAAATGATGTGCCCCCACTCCATCACTGATCTCTCATCAGCTACCCTAACTCCACACAAAGATTGCCCACCAAGTCTCCATTTGGATACTGGCTCCTTACAACATTCACACAAACGCTGCCGCCATTTCCAACCTCCCCCCCCGGTCATATTTCACTACTGTTCACAAGTCATAAAATTTGGTTCACTGTATGTTCATGGGCCGTGACGGAAAGCTTACATCCACATCAGGCAGAACGGACGCCTCGCCGGCATCGCCATAGAAACCCCGAGGCCCCCGACTTTGCCAAGGACGCAGAAACCTGATCATCTGTGCAGCAAGTATTGAACTCGCGAGTGTTTGCCAAACTACATCAGGATCTGCAGAGTTCCGTTGATTTATGGTGACCACAATCAGGGCTGAACCAAAACAAGGCATTAGGTGAAATTCAACCAAATATTCAGGGCTAAGTGCTTTTGTGACCATGCGAAGCCGTAGTGTGAGAGAAAATGACTGAAATGTTTATTAAATGTCATCCTACTGGCTCTGGTGTTCTACAGAGGCCAATAACTTTGCATAGTTATGCAACTTATCTAGGGAATTTGCTAGAGGAAGTAACAATGACTTTTCTTTTGAGCATAAACATGACTTGGTGGATTTAATATCTCCCTGAGATGATCCAATTGATCCCTCTTCGATGATTGTATCACTCAGGCTATATTACACAGGGTATATGTTACCATGGAGACAATAGAACCTAGACGTTCTCACACATTGTAAAGCATACTTCCTTTATAGAGTAGATGCCATTTAGCCATGGCAACGGAATACTAATGACTTCTAGTCTTACAGTGCTGTGACATACTGTATTTATACACCTGGGCTTAGTCTAGAACCCTCAGGACAGTATAACTATTGGAAAATAACCACAGTGAATTACACTAATTACTTTTTCACATGCAGTAGTATTCAGATCAACAGTCCAAAGTCTATAGTAGGCGTACTCTAAAATTTCCTCGCTAAACAGTTAATGTTCCCCATGCTTACGGCATCTACTCCGATGTCCGTTCCAGGTTAATCTCTTGGGAAGGGTCTTGTTAAAAAAAAAAAACAAAATCAGCTGTCACTAAATTGTCATGTGAAGAGTACAAAGGTAAGACTGAATGTAAATGTATCTCTTTAGAATACATGATCTAGTGCTTTCCAGAATGGAAGTCTTCCTCTCAGGAAAACTCAATGTTACTAAAAACCCTCAAAATATAAGGCAGATGAAGTCATAGCGTCAAGCCGAACCAATGAGTAAGTGTCTATCAGCTAAAAGCCTGGCCAGATTAACAATAAGTGAAGCAAAAAAAAAGTATTTGTCCATGATAAAGATCATTTATTACTGAATATGTACCTAGATCATTATTTAATGTAATACTCTCACATCACTTCTATCCATCATGAAGGTAGCAAATGTCAATAAATGTGAATTTAAAAAAGCTGTCATTTTGACACAGGTAGAAAAAATTCCTTGGCTCAATGAGATTGAAAAGTCGATACTCTTTAAGATTTACTCCAACTAGATGCCTGTTATGTTTGGCTCAATTTGTGAGCATCTCATCCATTCACTTATACAACAACAAAAGCCAATATGCTGTCTACCTTAAGAGATCTCTTTCATCCACTTCTTTAATATTTACATTTTTATTTACTCCTTGTGTGTTATTTAATGCCTGTGTCCACATGCTTCCGTTCCCAATACACTTATTTAATAGAACTTGCTTTATTGCTGGATTTTTTATACGTGTGTCCAAAAATATGTTGAACTTCAAATAAATCCCTTCAGCAACGGCATCAGTATTCCCATCAAAACAGAACATTCTCAGGTATGCTGTAAATGTTTCATCAGCTCATGAATAAACTTATTTTATTCCTCTTGTAAATTTGAATTAATAATATTGGTAATACATTGTTATTTTAAGCCGCGTGTTAAGGTTGTACTTGAACGTTATAGATAGAAAGTACTGGGTAACTGCATTTAACGATGTTTTAGTTTTCTTAGTTTTCTTTTCCTGTTGGAGAACTGGGCCTGAGTGTAGAGTTTGGTTTTCCCAGAAGAGGGGGTTCGTCCCCACAAGCGCGCGCCACGCAGGGATCTCGCCACTGCGCGTGCTCGTACACAAACGCATTCCTAACATTTAATACCACTCCCAATGCAGTCATATACCAAACATAACGTTTAATTTATGCCATTTTTTTTTTTTTGGTTTTTAAGAATATCTTATTCAAAAAGTGCACTTCTATTTAAATTGACGCATTGTTCGGTTGATGTAATTCAGGCTGACGTTTTACAACGAGATTAATAAAACTTCACAGCATTCCTAGATGTGATAAGTAATTCTTTTCGGTATATTACACTTAATCTGCTGAAAATAATACTGTAACACGCAGGGACGGACCAAGAAGTTATATTCCACTTAATCAGTCCTGCATTTTCAGAAGAATCTCCCATGTATCTTCTCCGGTTATGAAACGTCGCAGTTTAAACAGTAAGTTTGTTTGACATTAGTCAAGTTGATAAACGCGTCTTTCTCTCCTGACTGCCGTAATGAATTTCTTCTCGTTTAAACAATCGAAAATTGCGTGTGTGTGATTAGATCATTTGGAAAGGCCTCGCGGTATTGTAAACAGTCTATTTAAAAGTCCAAGCTTGTCAGTTCTGGGTAAGCGGAGTTAAACTTTCCTCGATTACAGGAGTCTGCGCTATATTTTGCATTGCAAAAGGCGTTTGTTAGAAATGACGTCACTAAGTCTAAATGGAAAAGAAATCATTAGGAAAAGTGTTACCTATATAGGATTTCGGCGTTAATAAATGGGTTATATATTATTCTATGATATACTGAACGAACAGTAACCAGACTGGCGGATTATGACTCACGTCTTCACAAAAGGGGCTACCTCTGTCTCTGGATATTTCCTCTCCATAAGTATGAACAGCATCCAGTGTACCAGGCTTGATAGACCCTAAATCACGCTTGTTAACTTATTTGCTTTATCTAGACATTTCCCGCCAGTTTACGTGCAGCGAGACATTTCGTGCCGACAAGTATGTAGCTAATTAAATTGTTTTTAAAACGTATTTTGTGGAATGCCTAGCAATGTGACTGGAGCCCTCTAACCTGGTACAAACTAATGTAAATATATATATTGCACATCGTAACTATTAAATGTATCTGTGCCACTTGTGTTTTCTAACCATGTTAATTTTTGTATTGTATAATTGTAATAAACGATCCCGAAATTAAGGACATTGTATAAATATATAATTAACTCAGATTGACAAAATGTTTCATAGAGTTATATGTAGCATTTTCTCACTTACTACCTATAATGCAAATGAATGCGTATGCTCCTATTTTAAATACGGTCAAATAATATCTAACATGTCTATTATTAGAAGAATATATTTTTCGCTCTATAATTCCTATCATTAGGTTTTTGATACTTGGATTCAAGGTGAACTTAGTGCTAATTTTAATGTGGGACTTTGTATCCGTGGTACCGATAAGGTGGTAAGTCATAATTAGTCCAGTTTAAATGTGGCAACTTCACAGCAGTCTTCGCCGCCTCTTTCTAAAACGGTGACATGCCGCCAGCGAACTGTAGGGGGCGGTAATAGCCACATGCTGGAAAAAAACTCCCTTGCTCCCAGCTGCGTTTCCCTCAACCACATCCCATAGAAGCTGGGCTGAAACCCATCCGCTATAAATCACCCGCTGCTCTTGGAGCTGCTCTGCTCCTTCCTTTTAACCGCAGAATGGCCTCCTAACCATACTCCACATAACAGCGAATAATGAGCCAGTCATACTCACAGTACAGTACAGTGCAAAGCGCAATTGAGGTCAATCTCACCCATAAATTCAGAGTCCTTAAGATAAAGATATACTCTTGTTCTGAACAGCCATTGTTTGTGTCCAGTGCAGTCGGTGTATTGATTTTGTTTCCGTGACAATTTGTCTTCTCGTGATGCTTATGGGAAATATGACAGTATATTTTATGCAGTTGAACAAGCTGTCAGATTGTCAGTGACAGAAAATTCTTATTACACCTCAGCAGGTTTTCTTACATCTGTTCCACGCACCCCTGGGGTCGATTTAATTGCAGGTGTGGTAAATTTCCACGGTATGTAGTAAACGCTTAATCTTAGCCTGGCGACCATTTTTCACTTGCGGGAAAGTAGAGACGAAGGAGATGAGACTTAAAAAAAAAGGAGGGAGAGTAGGATTTTCCAAAACATCTTTTAACGAAAAGTACATGTACTACGTCTTGCTTGGCGAAGAACGCCCACTGACGAAACTTGCACGACCGGATGATAAACCAAGTGGCCAATCAGGGCGCAGCACGTAGGCCACATGGTCACGGAGGTTTGGGGGGATTCCATCATTAAAACAATTAAGTCATCAGAGGCATGGAATGATCATTGCAGAGCTGATTTACACATGCTCTGAATTCTAATAGCCTGCATCAAAGTGGATTGGCTTGTATAATTAGACTGGTATAAAACCATGAATCTAAATAAACAAATTAATCAAGCAGTAGGCCTATAAATTTTTAAAAGAGTTATTAAATTAACCTGTCTTTTATTTCATAACCGGATCGTATCGGATCATGTGATGACAGAAAGCAAAATTCACAGCATTTTAATTTAAAAATATATATAGCTGGAAATCCTTTGTCTTTTTGCGGTAGCCATGTTTTTTTTCCATATTTAGCCGAAAGCACAATCTGGTAGGCGGTCAGGTAAGCATCACAGAGCAGTGATGTGTGTGGCGAGCGGGGGCGCCCTGTGCGTGAACCCTGAGCGCCAGGCTCCTCTTGACAGATGGAGGGGCCACACGATGCCCCCCCCCCCCCATATCGCCCCGCTCCGCTCGCCCAGCTGCATGCTCGTCCTTCAGATCGGCACAGAGGTCATGTGACCACGGTGTAGCCCGCACGCCGAGGCCTGGATGAACCTGCAAAGCGTTTCATTACTGGCAAAGGCAGCAGTGAAAATCCCCATCAAAGACATGTCAGAAGGTGAGGCTGTCAAAATAATGAACATTTAATGACCCTGAAGGTTTACTTGGTATATATGAGGATCCACGGATCAAGAATACACAGCTGGTTTGGAAAAGTCCCTCATCACTGCACCAAACAACCGCCAAATATGAATGGAGCTCCAGCACTGCGCTTGGTAACAGCCCAGTTTGGCCACATTGCCCAGTGCCATGTCAGATGTGGCCCCTGTCAGATTCCCACTCTGTAGCAGTGCATTCAGTCACCTGGGTCCACTGTCAGTACAACATCCGCAAAGTCATTTCATAGCACTTCTGCTACTTACACACATGCGTATCCATGCTCAAATGCCAGCCTCTTATAAAAATGAGAAACAAAGCTTTGTGTTCCAGTGCCGGTGAAGTATTATAGCCTCACATTGTGTGTTCTGTGGAAATGCCATTGATGCAAAAAGCCAGAAGCAGGTTCACCATGAAAAAGAAACAATGTGTCTGTCTGCATTTACATTTACTGGTGTCAGATGTGTTTTGGCCTGAATATCATTCCTTTATACAATGACATTTAAAAGTTCAAGTTACAAACTAGCATAGGTAAGCGAGTAACGAAGAACAGCATCTTCATGTCACCTTATTTTAGTTTTTCAGAGGAAACATGTAAACAAAAACACGATTTATTCAAACTGGGGGAAACTCATTCACTGGTCTGCTGTCCACAAGACAAGGTGACTTTGTGTGCCTGACAATAAATAGTTCATAAGGTAAAAATATTTAGGTGTACTTTCAGTTGCATGGGTGCTGAAAATATACAGGTTGTTTTGTTTGCGTCGCACAAGATTGGCTGTAGAGTAAATGTGGACGTGTGTTTATTTTGTGCTTGAATGGCTTTTAAACTCTTCTGAGCAGCAGTATGCTGTTGATCTCTTCTGCCTCTCCTGTCTATTTCTATTCAGCAGTCCCCGGTGATATTTAAACAGTGCGCGGCACGCAGCAAAGCATACAGGCAGGCGATGAGGTCATTCTTCAAATTAGGTGCTGAGTATGACCACTAGGGGCGCTGCCGCTCACCGAACGCCAATCCAGCAGTCTGGTTTCTGTAGAAGGTATGTCGGACAGGCTTCTTGGAAAGGCAGACCCTCACCATGACAACCAACAAAGAAACATTTCCCTGGTTGTGCTCACTTGTGCTGATTCAGATGACAGATGTTTTATAGATATGAAAAACTTTCCTCCATTCTTGCCAATTCTCATGTTTTAATTCCTGTCATCGGCAGTTGACACAGTACTTGGTGCAATGGGCCTAGCAATGTAATCAACTAATTGTTGAAATTACAGTCCTAAGGGCCGCCCCGCGACCTTAATGTAAACAGTCGTATAGTAAATATTTACTGAGAATTATGAACTGCCAGAAGCTTCTACGGTGATCTCCATGCCTGTGTATTAACAGTTTTCAGCATCGATTATTCATTTGTGTGTTTCTTCGCATGGGTCGTTAATATTTAGAATGAACGGGGGGGGGAGACTCTGAGTTAAGTGTCATTTCCGTGACACATACCATCATGTGCTGATGTTTTTTTTCTTCTTTTTTTTACACAAGGTGGGTAAATAGACCTGGCACACTCCACCAAATGAAATCACCGCCCCCCCAAGAATAAGACGACGTGTCGTGGCATATCTCTGTCTTTGTGGCTTCTGCCTGCATCTAGCGGTAATGCGTATCGCTACCTCGTGCCACATAAATCACGTTAAGTGGGCTGGGGTTTCGTCGGCCGCCCCTCTGCTCACTGTGTGCGATTCCTCGAGGTGGGCAGTACTTAAAACGACACACAGCACCCATAGCAGAGCTGGACCCATCTTCCCAGGCAGCTGGAGGGAGGAGGTGGCCACTAATCTCGTCAATAACGATGTCGTAACGATGCGGAGTGTCTTCGTAACAAATGCGCTCAGTAGCTTGACCTGACTGGGCCTGCATGGTTTATGCTACAGGCTAATTGAAATCACCCTGGGATTCGACGAAATCTGAAAACAGCCATTAGCAGCCCCCCCGTGCCGGATGTGGCCCCCGAGTCTGACGAAGTGACCTGGTTGACGCCAGTTAACACTGATTCTGAGGTGCTTGACGACACGCAGGAAGTCGGGTTCCTCTCTCACCTGCTTCCTGTGTTTCTTGACTCGCTCTGTCACTAACTGCTCGATCTTAATGGGCTGCCTAACTGGATGCAGTGCCGGTGGCGTGGACCGTGGCCAGATCGAGAAACCAGAGAGGAAATGGCAGGGAGGGCAAAGGATCCTGGGATATCGAGGCAATCTCTGTGATATTCCCGGTAATCCTGGGAAAAATCAGTTTGTATAAAATATATTATAGTAACGGCAACAGAAAGCTGGCTGTATCAGTCTGTTGCACAGATGCATGCATAGAAATGGATGGTGACTTCAGGTTTAATGGCACTATTAGTGATGATATCAGTATCTTTCATTTGTTTATTTGCTTATGATTGTATTACTGATATGTATGTATGTCGAGGTAAGGAATCCATCCACAGCAAAATGCAACATGCATGAATGCCAATGTTGAGTGTCAGTTTGAAATTCCTGAACCGGATGAGTGAAAGATCCTGCTGTCGGGGGGTGGGGGGGTGACAGGGAACGCCACGCGGGATCCCCCTTGAGCACCAAAGCTTTCTGTCTTCTTGTCTCCCTGGTGACGCTCGTCCCATTAAAAATACATCCCCCCGCACGGGAATGTATACACATTTGGAGAATATACCCCTCACATTCGGACGCAGATGACAGAGGAAAGGAATTTCCATCTTTCAGGATCTATTTTTTTTTCTGCAATTCAAATTCGACAGCCCAGAGCCTGGGAAAGTTTTCGGAAATCTCCCACAGAGATTTTGTGGTTTATATTATCGCTAAGCGTTATTTATTTGCTATAACGTGCCTCACACTTTGTACTGCTATAGCAATTCTGACAAACACAAGAATTATGTTACAGTCTTACTATAAGTAATGTGTAGATGGAAGTAATCTTCCCACTTGAACTAAGTTAACAAGCTTTTTTTTATCTTATGAGGACTATAAAATGTTTCCTATATATATATATATATATATATATATATATAACCATAAAGCCAAACCAAATACTACTAGGACAATTTTTTAATGATATAATGCTTTTATGATTACACGGGATTATTCCGGATGTCTCTGGCTTCTTCTCCAAACTTGGCATGAGAGTAAAGAGGAAAATCAGCAATGGTTCCTTTTGCTTGTTTTCAGCTTAACTTCTGGGAAAAGGCTCTTTGGGTCACGAACCCTTTCGGGCGGCGAGGAGGAAGGAGGGTGTGATGAAGCCTGCAGCTTGAGCATGACGTCTGCCTGTCGAGATCATGGAGGGGGGGCCTCCACGACCACCACGCCCCCCCCGGCCCTGTGCTTATCAGCTACACATGTGGGTGCCCCCCCTTGCCAGGTCGGAAGGACAGCCCCACCCATCCTGCTTTGGAAACAGACTCATATTTATGCATCATACGGGTAAAAAAGTAAGGGATCTCACTGGCACCCGGGCCTGTTCCCACAACTCCCTACAACGGGCCAGGCGGAGAAATACTCCCTCCTTATAAGGCGGAGGAATACTCCCTCCTTATAAGGCGGAGAAATACTCCCTCCTTATAAGGCAAACCAAAACAAAATCCAATTGATTCCCATCTACCATTCAGCTGGAAGAGAAATGAAAAGATTTGTCAGCTACATGCTCCTGTTTGCTTTTAGGCTAAGACCGGGGGCTCGTGGACATGCTCAAAGAAGCCCCCCCCCCTTGTTCTGGGCCCTCGTATCTCCGACAGCCTCTGATCCGTGTCAATATTTATAGCCGTGTGACCTTTTCTCTTTGGATAATCCACACCTTAAAAGCCCTAATTATGGTGGCAGCCCCCACAGCCCCCACGCAGGAGAATAATCGATGCGCTTGATCGGACGGTCCGTACTGCGCCACCAGACACTCACGGCCGCGTGCCCAGGGCCTGCTTCGAGACGTGGCCATCTTTAGGCATCTCCTACACCGTGACCTTATAGAAATGTATCTAATTATGGGCATCCTTAGCACAACATTGGAGCCTTACTCTGAACCTTCTTGGAGGAGATGATGTCATTCAGTGGCTCCTTTAAGTACATCTAGCCAGTACTGGGCAGGACCCACTCTTTACCCCCAGAACCACTTCAAGGGTAGATGAGGTTTATGTTCAGAGAAGTCCCCCCTGTTATACTAAGCTATAGAGGTGGATAGTTCAGGTCCAGGGAGTAAAATTCCAGACCAAGATTTTGTTTCAACCAACCAGTTGTGTATAAAGAGTCACGGTTACAGAGTACTCATCTGGTTGGTTGAAACAAAATCTTGGCCTGGATTTTTACTTTCTGGACCTAAACTCTCCAACTCTATTGAGCTTTTTTTTTGTTTATGCGACCTTTTAACGAGTCTGGCCATTCTCCTCTGACATCTCTCTTTAACTATTTCTTTTCACCAGCTGATAGGCCACTGAATGGATATTTTTTTTCTCCGTGGCACCAATCTCTGTAAACTCTTTCCAAGTGGTATGTGGGAATACC
>JAODJW010000046.1:2318552-2332453 GCA_026777045.1 Hyperopisus bebe
GTGTGTGTGTGTGTGTGTGTGTGTGTGTGTGTGTGTGTGTGTGTGTGTGTGTGTGTGTGCGCGTGTGTGTGTGTGCGCATATGTGAGCACAAATTTGACATAGAGGATGTGGGGATCCGGCTGGAGGGACTTGTTCGGGTATCTGATGTGCAGCTGGGAGGTTCGACATAGCTGCAGCTACAGCCGATCAAAGCTCCAGCAGCTGCCCCCCCCCCCACACACAGAAGATTATTACACCGTCATCACACCACCAGCCCTCTTGGTTTGTGTAGGAGAGTAAACTCAACATCAACAAGGACCAGGGAAAAATGTGCAGCATTTAAATATGCATTTCCACTGCTAATAAACAGAGGTGTTATGCCTGCGATATCACTCATAAAACTGCATAAGAAAACATATTAAATGTGTGTTGATTTGAATTTATATGAGTAGATCATTATCTCTGTATTTTAAATTGCTACTTTTGTCCTAAACATCAAGCAGGTCTTTCAGTTGATGCTACTATTTTACCGGAACCGATCCAGTTAGTTACTGTGCTTAATGTGAGCACAGCAGCTGCCTCCCCAGGGAAAGAACCAGAAACCATTTGGGTCCTAATGTCATTAAACCCCATGACACCTGCTGCAGATAAAAATGCATTACATGTAAATGTAAAAGTCTTTGGGAGACATGAAATTCCGGTGCCCCTGGGATGCAGGGCATCGCAAGCAGGAAAATGACCTCATCTTACCGTCAGCATCTGTCTGGTGCCACACGCCTCATAGAAATTTGATCATCGATACAAAATTCTGAGTCTCGCCAAAAACTAAAATAGTGAGAAATACCCGATAGCCTGAAACCCCCCCGATGGGTTTAACAAGGATACACACCAAGCTTTTCACATGATTTTAGCGTTAGGTAGCGTTAAGACCTCCGGGATGTCAGCTTTTTTGATGCTCGTGAGTATTAGCACCCTTCACATACTGAAGTTTTGGTTGAAGATGATTCTGCTGGAGGGCCTGAAATACAGCTCGGCTTCTGAAGCTCCATTCGTCATGCGCCACAATCTGAGGAGATTTTGCAATAATGTTTCATAATGTAACGAATTACTCCTTAGCCTAATGTGCCTTTCAAAGAAATCATTTCATGCATCCCAGGTTAAGTACGCAGGCTGGGTGACAGTTCCGCATATTTCTTGTTGCAGTTGAATTTATTCTGCTTATTTTGGATTTTTTTTTTCAACAAAAACTCTGGAGCCCACGCAGTGAAAAATCTGACCTCAAGAAAGTTGTATACTGTGTAGATGTTCAGGTAATTAATACTGTATGCAAAAGATATTGCTTTTTTGGAAGAAGTTCTATTGTGTGAGTATGCAGTGTCCTTACCGCCAATGAGATGTACGCCGGGCAGACGGCTCAGATGCTGAGATTGCGCAATGCCAGTGTGACATGTTTAAACAGCATCTCCCCACCTCTGTCTTCTCACCAGGCTTCTGCAAACATAGCATTTGTGCAAAGGCAAATAGCCGAAGGTAATCAGATCATTTTCAAAAGCACATTAAGAGGAAAGACCTGCTCTTGACACACGCCGTCAGACTGGATGCTTCCTGGCAGCATCTGGGAGAGCAGGTTCAAAGATCTCAAGAACTGTAAAATCCTGCAGCCAGTCAGCCAGGTATTTACGTCTGATTTATGGACTCATGTGGGCGAATCATGTCAGTCACTAGTGGAAAATTAGATTAGGAAAAGCAAATTCAAAGCTGGAAAAAAATGCAACAAATCTGCCAAAGCAATTCCACCCCAGGTGACTGAAGAAGCGGCACAGAAGCTATGAAACATGCAAGTAAACGTATATATTTAATTGCACCTAATCCTATATAATTCATGACCCATAGTCAAACATTTGTGATTGAATTAACCTTGTTGTAACTTAATTCAAAGTCGCTGTTAACTTTTCAAAATCTAAACAAAAGAGTTTCTGTGAAGGTCAACATTTCAAAGTTAGGCTATGTTTGCTCTTTTAGTGATGGTAGTATAGTGTTTTCACATTGTGTTTGGTTGCTAAATGAAACTAATAATAATAATAAGAGTAATAAAAGTAATAATGATAATGCACAGTAGTACTAGCAATTATTATAACAACAAATAATATAACAGCCTGCAGGAGGTGACATTAGAAATGTTATACCCGCGTTTCTTTACCCTTCATTTGCACCAATTTCTTTTACGTCATGCTATTCCGAGTTTAGTAATGTCCCGAATGAGCTGAAAACGAGCACTGTCTTAAAATGAAGTGCATCGTCGTCGTGCTCTCAGCAAACGGATATTCGCGTTTCTTGTGCACGACTTAAATACACCTCTACGTTTTGCTTTGAGGATGTATAGCATTTGCTGTATGTGAAGTATAAAACTAAAACTACGTAATATTGCACCATCCTACACTTTGGAAAAAAATAAATATATCACTATTGAATATAAGTAGCATCGTTTTAATAAAATTATTCGTCTCATTTATTACAGTAGGAAAACATCGATGACTACCGATTGAAGAGATCCATTATTTAAAATGTATATAGGTTGCCTATCAACATCAGTGGTACCTCTTAATTTCAATAAACTATTTTTTTCATAGGTGCCATGGCAAAGTTATTTTTATTGCTGGCCGAAAAAAAGATATAGCCTATAAATAAAGGCAATGATTGAAATAAATGAATTCACGGTCAAAAACAAAAATTCAGTTTAAATGTTTTGAGCTACGGAATCAGTGCGGCTCGGGGAAGTGCTGACCCCTAAAATGGCACGTGGGGTCATGGCTCGGTCACTCTGTCACTCTGTTATCAACAGCAGTTTAACCAAAACAGAACCTGAGTCTGTTAAAATGTGGACCATATGAATACATATGTGGAAATACACAATTTTAATAAAATACGGATATATTATTTCTAGTAGGGCTTTAAAATCTTGATTAATGTAGTGGGGTTTATTTTACATACGTCCAGGACCTAAGCCCAATGATTCAGGGTGTTGACTGACTCGAGGCCTAATTCCACACCATTGTCACAGATACAATGACAGTAACAATTTTGTTGGCGGGTCAAACACACTAAATTAGGCCTAAATGTTAACATTGACAAATCAGTGTATGACGCAACAATGTTTCCGCTTATGAAATCGATGAAGAATATAAAAAGGTTATTTAGCACTTCACGCCTCTATCCGATCAACAGCAAAAGTTTTTAGTTTTAGCTTTCGTAAAAGGTTTGGTCATTATTTAAGAAAAAATCTATTTCGTTAAAATTATTAAAACTAGATCTAATTTAATTAAAGTCTTGTATTCAACTAATGGATTATATAAGTCGATGTCATAAAAAACCGTGAAATGTGGATATGTAAGTATTATATTTATATAATTCATAGTGATACAATTATCATCAATGTTACTATTTAATACTGGTTATTTATATAACGAATTTTACATGCGTATACAATTCACATGTTTTCCAGACGAAAAAGTGTTACAACCTGTATATCTCCTTATATATAGCCTTGAACAAGTTATCGCAAATATTAACTACACTGCAATCACGAATTGATTTATCTTAAAGCTTGTATTTAATTAATTGTTGCGAATCAGAAAATTCTAACATTTAATGTAAATAAAAAGCTTACATTGATCACCATTATTTGTACTATCGGACAACAGCGCTACTAAATAACTAATCATGCACGTTACACACGCGGAATCTTAAGAATCAGATCATATAAACTGTATTAATACGTTTTAAATGTATTAGACATTGTAGATATGTAAATATTTTTACAATGATTGTTGTGTCATTATGCCACATGCCACAATATGATTGCAATGCCAACTTAAAACGTAATGCCGAATTTAAAATCACTTGAATTGCCTTGTAAAACAAGTTAGCACAGTCGTAAACTTATTTCAATTAATAATTTAATAAGAATGAGAATGCATGCATAAAGAAATACGATACAATAACTTACATATCTAAAACAATATCTGACGTGCTTTGTGAGTGTTTATAACAAGTTCCTTACAAGTATTTTAAGGTAAAGACCAAAAAGAAAATCTGAATCACTGCAAGCGAAACATAACGCTGTATTTCACAGAAAACAAGCTTTCCATTGACTTACAGCTTTCGCTTCTGTTCGTCTTCCGGAGACAGACAGGTCATATCTATTTGACCTGCATAAACACTTCTCCTAGCGTACAGGTGGATTCGAGGTAAAGGTGAAGTTGATCATCGGTTATTTACAACATAATAAGGAAGACCAGGAGCTATATCATTAAGGAACTTCAAGACGGAACACTTCATCCAAACGTTTAATAGCCCATGAACGTGTTATTTCAGCAATGAAGACGTTTCTGTTAAACTAGGAATTCAAGGAGATAAAAAGTAAATAAATCTTTAAAAATACGGTCACGACGGTAACAATAGAATAGTTAATTTTATTGTATAGACTATTCTTTAACAGAATTGAATGATCTGTAAATCATATTAAATAAACGCCCTATAATGTGTTGCCATAGAACCACACAATACTCTGTATAAGAAAGAAACGAAAACTTGCGTCAATTCCTTTTTCCTAGAAGCTCATTTTAAATAATAGAAACGCAACAAAACATAATGAATTGCATATATATTGTCATGTTTAACAATTTGAGACAAATAGATTTCTCTGTTCTATTTTCTAATTACATTTGGTCAGAGTTCTTTGAACGAGCATTTGACATGCTCTGCGTTTGTGGCCATTGAGCACTGAAAACTGAAGTAACATCAAACAAAATACTGGGAAGTATTTTGCTGAGACGAAAGAGAAATTTAGAACCATCCGCCAATGTTCTTATATTAATATATTATTGTTCAGTGTGCGTCATAATATTCCGGGTAAGTTTACATGCCTTATAGACATGCGGTCATACCTGTAGTTATTGTAACACTGGCACCAAAAGTTGCCACTGTCTTTTAAAATAATTTAAAAATGTTTAATTTCTTCCCAATGAAAGAGCTTTAAAAACATGTTATCTAAACGGCAATTATTGAAAGTGATAATTCCGATACTGAAATTGATACTGTCATCAAAGATTCGCGCTTGAAGTCGAAATTACAAACAGCATTGACATTCGTTCGGATGAAATCTGAACCGTGCTGATTATTATGGTATTCAGCATTAAATAGCCACAAGCCACACCGCTTTCCTGTCATGCTGCCTACATCCTTCAAGTTGCTGCCAGTATCGTTAAATTGATTGTTTGGTCAAATTTTGCTTAGACCTGCTCTTTAATTTACAAATGATATAGATAAATAAACCATTAAGCTGATATTACTTGGAAGATTAGCAGCATGAAATGTTAAATACATTTTGTCGAAGTTATTCATGTTTGAAAAACATGGATGGTTCTCCAGTAGTTTAATATTGGCAGAAATCCTCATAGTTTTTGAGTGACTTTAACCTTTTTATATACCTTTAATGTTTCTCATTAAAAATTAAGAAGAACATTTATTTTTCCATACTTACGACACTGACTGAGCAAGATAACGAACGATGCAGAAAATAACGAGTGGGTAGGCTCACTCGTTAACTTACGAACGAGATTACGAACTACTCTAGTTAGGAAGGGTTTCTGGAAACACTCGCTAATAAAAGAATGTTCTAAAGTACGAGAAACTAAGTGCGTAGCGCTACGAAGCTTCCAGGAAACACGCCCTTGGTGTGGCGACTGCTCCCCGCATTACTACACTAACTCCTGACACGGGTATCTGCTTTACGCCTCCTCACCTGCTGATCATAGTCTCTCTCTTTCCTTTATACAGAAAGAAGTTAGAGAAACTGAGAAAGAGAATGTATTGTGGATATTATGTATAATCATTACGATGTTTATCTCTGATTGAATGCTCTAGGACAATACAGTATGCAATTGTGTCGTTCTCGTTGAACTTCCACAGCTGAATGTCGTAGTCACGCTTCGTATGTTTAACTGAGGTGACAAACTTCAAGAATTAAGGTCCCTGCCTAAAAATGTGTGGGTCGTCCTTCAAGCTACATTTCCAACGACACGCCACGTTTTCCCATAAATTTAGAAACATTACTCTAATCGTTTAATTTCCGATTTGATGTTACAACAATAATCAAGTCTGATCCGGCAATATGATTCTCCTCGGATCTTCTTATAAGTCGGAATTATTTGGGTTAAAATGTGGCAGCCTGGTTAAGGGTGAGGGCAAGGCAGAATCAAATGTACAAAATGATAATATACATATTCAAGAGCGCTTTAATACATACATTGACCCGTAAACACTGCTGTGGGAAACACATTGCACGTGCCCTACTTTTTATGTATAATACAGACACTCCTGCTTTCAAACTGATAAAACTCAGTGTCCAATAAAATACATGAAAGCGTTGCACATCATGCAAACTTTACATAATACATTCATCTGGCCACAAATTACGTTTGAGACAGCAGCAAACAGGCTGATATTACGAGGTATTTAAAGACGTTTTCCGAGTTCAAAATAATTTCCAGGTGATTGTAATTCAGTGTACGCTTCTCAAATGTGGCGTTGTGGCGTAAGTGCGGTTGAACTTCCGCTACAGAACTGCACACTTCTGAACTCGTCCTCTTAAAGTTTTAATCGACTGTCACACGTTTATCGTACAACCTGCAGTTTTCATTCAAGTGTTACAACTCTACAGTATACCCAAACCACTTCGTGTAAAAAATCTAAAAATGTTAAGCGTCTGGAGTGAAAAGGCCAAGTTACTTACTTGCGCTCTACATATCACGTACATTTAACACATTAAATTAATAAAATGTTCCAGGCGAAATTACCTTGCTCTAAACGCCCTCTTAGTGCATTTATGTTCTTCTCGAGTTATCTGCATACGACATAAAGTTATGTACAATGCTGTCACATGTCATACGGGATAATATTTTGTGTTGACCCAGCAGGGCAGATGACAAGAATCATCTAGCTAGAGATGTAAGGGTCAGGCGCTGAAGATGTTGTAGACGAAGCCGGAGAAGGTGTGGACGGGACAGAGTGTGATTTTTCTGAGGCGTCTTCGTTTTTCTCCTCGTTCTCCACTTGTCCCGACGGGGATTTCGGCAAGATCCCTTCCTTCTCGCGCTTCTTCTGCTTCATTCTACGGTTCTGGAACCAGATTTTCACCTGAGTCTCGTTCAGCTGCAGGGCAGCGGCTATCTCCACGCGCCTCGCTCGCGTCAGGTACTTGTTGAAGTGAAACTCTTTCTCAAGCTCTGTAAGCTGTTTAGTAGTAAAGTTGGTCCTGACCGTATTCGGCTGTCCGCAGAAGCCGTACTCACCCGCTTTACCTATGGGCCGAAAAAAAAGACCAATGGCTGTAGTTTAACAAACTATTAAAATTTGCTTAGATAATTAATAAGGACAAAAATAAAATTACAAACCAACACCAAAACTGCCTAAAATGTGAACACGATAGATATATGTTGCTATTAATCTAGTGAAAATGTGTCTTCAATTGTGTAACACTCACCGGTCTTAGGGGGATTTCTTTTGACTTTCATCCAGTCAAATGTCTGCGTTGGAGTTGAGCTTTCGGACAGGGGCGAACAGCATGAGTCACGGTGGGATACCTGCAGAGGTGACAGAGGGTTCGTGAATCCTGCAAATGTGAGGTTGGACTGCTCGTGCGCGTAGGCAGCGTGAGTGTACTGAAACTGTCCAAGAGACGCCCCACTGTAACTTTGGCGATGCTGCACCATAGATGACGAAACGTTCCCAGAGTAAACGATGGGGCCACATTGTGAATATCCAGTGTTAGAATCCACGTCTTGGTTCAAGGTGTAGTGATTGTAATTAGCACAGAAACTCTGGGGGGCATAGCCAGAACCGCAGCCCGGATGGGTGGCGTATGTGATGCCCAGTGGGCCGTGAGGTTGGTATGATCCCGCTTGGTGAGGGTGTGTAGGAATGCCACCTGGTGAACCTCGACTGGCAATAAAGCGATCATCCCCGCTGCAGTCATTAGCTGTGACAGCACAAGACTGAAAAGTTGTAATTCCGTGGTCTGAGTGGTACGAGGTGGTAGAGCAGGAGCCGCCGTCTCCACTCATCACTGAGTAATCTAAGAAGGTGCTCATTGTAGCATTCTCTCTGTGACAGTGACAGACCGGGCCCCGACTGATTATCTCTCACCCCAGATGACCGTGCCAACCTGCCCGCTTCTCCCATCAGGCCAGCACTAAGCGATATGAACGAACGGAGGCGGTCACGTGACGCGGGTCAGCCAGTGAGTGCGCGTCGTCGTACACTTTGCCTTTCTCTCGGCGGTGATAGATCACCGTTTTAGAGGCATTTAAATTCCTAACGCTCTTCGATCAAGGTGACGCGCATCAGCATTAATGTATTGGCTGTGCAAACAATAGGTACTGCAGACGGCGACGCGCAGCAGTCGTGTAGCGCGTAGTCATTGTATCAGAGCAGTAAACAGTGCCTCTTCTAGGCGGATGTTCATGTGCTGCACGCATTCATACCCACTCTGCACCAGGGCGACCATGTACTATATCCACAAAACACCCCAGGTAAGAAGAACCGATTATGATTTGAATAATTTAGAAGTAACCTATAGGCCTAATAGCTAATAATTAACGTGTAAATGATTTAATGAATTAAATACGGGCTGTGAGTGCGATTAAAAGGCAGGGCGCGAAGTTGGATGTCTTGGTTTAACAGGGTTGTCAGGTCTGAGTAGCAGGGAGGCGAACTTCAAATGTCTGTGTTGACTGTTGTTGGTTCCGAGATCGCAAGCTCGAGTAACTTAAAACCTTTGACGCTATAGCAAAGTTCGCAAAGACCGATTTAGTCTGTACATGTCCGTACCTCCCATGGCCGGTTGTTTACACGGCTCTTGTAATACACGTTAAATTGAATTAGTTTTGTATTTGACGTGGGACTAGCGTGATGATATTTAGCAAGAATTTGTTCAAATACGTGTTCCTTATTCAAAAGACATTATTTGTCTGTGTGCCAGGGCTTGAGATTTACATAGTTTTTATATTGTCCTGGTTGCCTTCCATATGTATTTAAAGAGGCAAAATATTTTAAAATATTTTAAAATGCATGCGACCCGGCATAATTGTGCATTGATATGTAAATAACATGATTATGCGTACTCGAGGAATGACTGAATATTTGAAATAGTCCAATAAACCATCAACCTAGGCTCGTAAATGCAGATCAGTCTATTAACCAGACATAGACACATTGTAGCCCATGTCCGTGGTTAAATTAGCTGTTTCATTTGGTTTCCAAGTTGCTTTACCTGCTAAACCTCCAGCAATATATTTATCATTTTATTTCGTATAGCTACGCACAGCCCACACGTGTGTAAGGATGTTCGTCATGAAAATGCCCTGCGCCCTTTCTAGACATTAAGCTGAACATGCGGCCTTGTGGTCAGTCGCAAAATGGCTCCGCCGGCTGACTGCTGAGGCTACCCCCGCCCTCTACTCTCCCTGATATGCAGGCGGCTGAGCTTTGAATGTAGGAAACAGCTACTGTTTATTCAAGTATCTCCACTCGAAAAAGGCGCACGTGTGCGCTCGCAGAATTGTCAGTATTAATTTGCCAAAACAACAATTTAAGCGAAAGGGGCATATTAAGAAAAGCAATACATAATGCAACTGATAGTGCGTTCGAATACTTTTTCACGGGCATGTGCTGAATACATTTCACTCCGCTTGTAAAATATGCATTGTCTCTGTGGTGAGGAGAGAAAGGCTGCATTCACCGTCTGCGGACTATCTCGTTAGGAATAACCCGAAAAGTCTTCTTTCCGGGAGAGACAAGTAACAAGCGATGATTTTATCTCATGGTTTATTGGCGAAATGTCATGCTATAGGGCTGTATTGTGCAGTTATACCTAGTAATTGTACTCACCACACATGTAATAGGATCTATCCTAATTAGCAAGGCAAGCTTATAAACGTAATAAAAATCATTCATTTTATTTTAGAAAATGTAATTAAACCAATTTGAATGCGAGTGTGTAGGACTGCACGAAAGCTTTCGTATTTTAGAAAGAAATATGTTTTTATATTGTCCAAATGATCAATGTGCAAAAATGCCTTCGTCAAAAAACAATGTTTAAACTTTTCATGATATTAAGTAGAATAAAATACATATTGCGTTCTTATAGAGTCCAGTTAGAAATTAAACATTTATAGTGTGATTGTAAATTGTATAGTTAAACGTAATAGTGTTCAACACAGAATATATATATATAATTACGTGTTATTTATATGTTAACACAAGCAGGATATTAAGAAGGGAATCTTTCTGCAGCAGTCATTTTGAATTAGACAGCGCGCGGCGCCTGGTTATTGTGGCCACGCGCGGGCTGTAGGTTTAAACAGCTATAAAAATGAATTACAGCCGAGAGCCTAAAATAGCCATTGCTTTGGCCGGGAATCCCCAGTACCCTCCAAATGCGTTACAGGGTTTTATTTGTATATAGGCCTCGGCAATTGATCTCTTTGTTGGCATTCTCATTCATGAAAGAATTTGATTTATGACTTCGAGGGGAATTTCGCCCAGAATTCTTAGACAGACCCCTCACTTTACACTGAGCACAACAAACATTGCCTCGATATTTTCTAGGAACTGTTTATAATGTAGTTATATTTTAAAAAAACAGATTGTAAATGTTCCTGGGACACCTATATTTACGTCTACTAATACACCAACATATAATTATGCATTTAAAAGAGCATAAATTACTTTTTATTTGAAAGGAAACACGAATTGTTTGGCACAATTCAACTGCATGAAAGTAGGCGCTCCCGATGACATTATAATTGCTATATTAAGTGTATATTGCTATTTTAGATGACCTAATTATTTTTTTATAGTAGACTTTATGCTACCACATGTTCAGAAATGTAAACAAATATTTTGTTTCGTTTTTAGGTTGGAACCGAAGATTGTTTTTCCATTTCTCGCTGAAGGAGCTGAAGTTTCACTTACCGTTGAAGTTTGTAACTTTCGTGATCAAGAGAATGACTGCGACTACAAACTTTACTTTGAATTACAACTGTGTAAGCATGTTGATATGTTGTTTTCATTTTACACACTATAGTCACATATGTCCTTGCTTCCGTTTTTGAGAATTGTGTATTGTACAATAAACATTTTCTAGTTAATTTTATTTGTTTTATAAATTGTAGTGTGTTGCGTTTTAGAAAGTTCGAGAATACATTTCATATTTCATCAATAAATAATTAAATGACCCATTTTTAAAGCTACTTGTAGCAAGTCAAGTTTATTCTAACAAAAATATTTATTGACATTGTACCCGAAAGCGATACAAAAATAAAAGGACAAAGATTCATTTCTATTTTTCCTCTTTTTACACACAATTATATTGCTTTCGGATAGTCGCCTGTTCAAATTTTAATTCAAATATTATCAAACTAATTATTTACACAAATTATATGGTGAAATCTTACCTCTGCATGATTAGTTATCTAATCAGTTAAGCCACGAAGAAAATGTACTAATAATATATAAAACTCTGAAGACAAGAACCGTGTAGTTGTGTTCTTGGGTTTGTTTCAATTTCATTTTAGTAGTTCAGATGCTGCAAATCGATAGTTGTTAAAGTGTCCGAGAAAAAATAAAAGCTGTCCGTAGATATGTCCACGGGACTATCCAGAGATTCTGACAGACTGGGGGAAGCGGCATCTGAAAGATGTAGGCAGGAATCTGCGGAGAATACGTGAAAGTCCTGTAAAGAAGAAACGTCCAGGGCCGAAGGACTACCATTGTCTAGGCCAGATGCGGACTCCGGGCCCATTGTGGACATGCAGCCTGGAACAGTGGGTGACGGATTGGGAAAATTTTTAAGATTTTTGTCATTGCTGTTCAAAGGCGAAACAGTAAAACTTTGGGCATCTCCATTGTGGATGTTCTGAGGCTGTTGCGGAGTTAGCGAGTTTTGTTGAAAGGAGTAGGTCTCTCGTTCCAGAAGGGCCCCTGACGCGTTGTTTAGGGCTTGCTCGTAAAGAGATTTCTCCTCCTCGACCTGTGCTCCGTCTTCCATACGCTTCAACTTTCCCTCACTATTCTGGTTCTCCTTGCACTGGGTTTGTCTTTTATGTTTCATCCTCCGGTTCTGAAACCACACTTTCACTTGCCTCTCGGTCAAATCCAGTAAAGCGGCGATCTCCACCCTCCTCGGTCGGCAGAGGTACTTGTTGAAATGGAATTCTTTCTCCAGCTCCAAGAGCTGCGTGTTGGTGTACGCAGTTCTCAGCCTGCGCGATCCCCCGCTGCCACTCTCCGGAATCTCGGGCGACCCTGAATCAGCAATAACGCAACATCGCGTTACATTTCCTACAGTTTATCAATAAAATTGCAAAGACCGTCTACCACACGCACATTACGGCAGAATGCCAGTTATTTTTAAATGCATTAAGGAATGTTCCTTGGTTTCCGAACTGCTGCGGCAATGTTTAGGGAAATCGAGCAGCGAGTCAAGCTAAACTCCTCAAAATAGTACTACGTTAGTGGGACTCTGAAGCAGCCTGGCAGCTCAATGAACTCGCCAGCTGCACCATAGAGCTACAGCAATCTATCACTCCTCATTACTGTCAAATATCAAAACTCTGGCACCGGACAGCAAGGAAGGTCAGTGTGGAAATCAAATAAATCATTTTACATTACAGAACTTAGTGAAACTTTTAACGATACAGAGAGGTGCATACACTATACAATTCGAAATTATTTGCAAGGTTGGAAGTTAATATACGCGCTTCTCCAATAAAAGAGAGTATTCCTTAAAAAAACATTCCATCAGTATTTTCATCAAATTTTCAGCACTCACCTTTAGGCGAGAAGCAGACCGGTCCTGCCGCAGCGGCTGTAGACGTTGGTGTCGGCAAGTGATTCTTCTTGGAAGCTTTTTTTTCCTTCATCCAGGGATACTCCGGAGGAAGAGATGCGGTCGGCAGCGGACTACAGCCATTGGGGCTGTGCTTGGGCCGGCCGTGGCGAGGGTGGCTGCCGGGGTTTAGGCTGGGAATGGTCTGCTCAAAAGGAGGAGGAATCAGTGTCGAGTGTGAAAGCGTCGAGCTCTTGATTGATGAACTTTGAAATGAATCACCGACAGGGGGAAAAGATGTCAGGCACTCAGCAAGCGACGGTTGACTGTTGATAAAACCAGTCTCTCGCTCAAATTCGTAATTCATCTCCTCTCCCTCAGAGCTTTGGAAAGTTAGCTCTTATTTGAATTTTGTGGCCAGATTAAAAAATCATAAAAATCGCTGCTAGTGTTTTTTCTAATTCACTGATTACGGCCGTATGGGGACCGCGCTACTATTAAACTATTGAATTCATGGAGACAAGGTTGAAATTGGACCGAATTGCTTGTCACATGATTACTTCTGCCCAATGACAATTTGGGGTTTAATCAAAAGAAGCCACTGTCTGCGTGATTGATCCAAAAAAAGTCTGTAAGGAACGCCTCGTTCTGGGGGTAGTACTGTTTTTATTTACACGTTCTGGTCAGTTTGTCCACCGCCACGGCCCTACAGCATTGAAATATTTTAAAAACGCAAGCGTGACTGTGCATCCGCGGCGCGAGCTTCTGCCCTCCTCGTATTGTTACTTGATGTCAGAAGGACGCCCCGCGTACCACCAATCATTTCAGCATCTACTTGCGACGCCTGTAGCCATTAAGCGAGAGATTTACCAGAAAAATTACTATGAGAGAATTCATATACCCAACTGTTCGTATTAGGTCTTAGGCATATACCAGGTTAAAACGAAAACAAAGTCGCCGTGAGATTCACAAACGCATATACATTCATACAAATATACAGGTTATAAATACATCCTGAATATTTGTTAGTGT
>JAODJW010000046.1:2332553-2391328 GCA_026777045.1 Hyperopisus bebe
TATATATATTTTCTTCATACCCGTATCTTAGACAAGCAGTTCATTTTAACTGTTATAGCATGTTCTTTATGTCGTCACAGTTAAACTATGGATTAGTTTTCTGGGCCAATTCATTAACTCATAAAGCTGCATCTCTGTCTTGAGCGGAAACCAAAATGCTTAATGCTAAGGCCTATAAAAAGAAGAATTATATACATGCATTTATATGATAAAAGAATTGACCGTCAGCGGAAATCGTTATAGTGGGATGCAGCCGTGCCATTTCGTTTCTCGTGAATACAAATCCACATACATGAGTGAAGAAAGAATATTAAATAACTGGGTAGCCGGCATTGTTATCTAAGAGACCGCAATGGCAACAGTCCTTAGGATTTTCATTAAAAAAAAACTCCACGGCATCTGAGCGCACCGGTATTGTTGCTCACGCCGTTTTTTTCGGCGAGCATTGAGCTTCATTACTAACCTTTGCCTTGAACAGCAATAACTCACGACAGTAATGAACAATCAACGGAAATACCTCAAAATAAAATCCATCCTCCCAAAGCAGGGGTCTTTCTCTCTCCGCCTAGAAAAACATATCCATCCGTGAGAGCGATGATATAGCATCCAAAAAAAGGAGCTCCTTCTCAAGTAAAGTGCATGAAGCCCCGACTCCAAACAGAAAATGGGAACGTGTAATCAGCATCGCATAGCCAGACCGGGTCTCCGATCTTACTGGCACAATAATGCGCCGTATTATGCGTTCACTCACGTGGTGCTACGTCAACTTAGACCCTTTTATTTGAATCTGTGACTCATTAAAACATAAATTAATTGAGTCAGAAAAACGCAAAGAAGAAATACATTTAAACGAAGCAGCTCCTGTCAATTTCAAATGGAATCAAGTAATTTACTCTTATCAATAAACCTGCTCATTCAGGGTACGTCACATATTAGTCGATAGACATGTTTCTTCGATGCTTCAAGTGAAACACATTTGGACTGTGTTTTTATAACGGGGAAAGTATTGTTATGAATTGCGGGAAATGATTCTCGCGGCGGTGTTACAATTTGGACGATGTGAAGCGTTTTTTCCGCGAGGAAGCCCCTAATGTGCGCTCTGAGGATCATTCGCCACTCCAGTCGCCTGTTTTATAGGTTCATTGTGCAGCGTGCGCTCCCCCTCCCGTACGGTACAGTGGGGTTACGTTACTGAAGCACGGCGTGAATAGGTACCGGAAACCAGTTTAAAACGAACGCACACTCTTGCACAGATTGTGGAGACCCGGCGAATCAGCCTCTTACACAGCCTATTGCCTCGCTTGTCTGAGTGATGCTGGAAATGGCTTTGTAACTAGAACTCAGATCCAGACAAGATATTACCCGACGACTCAAATGGTAATTATAAGAACTTATGAGGTCAATAAAAATTACAGTAACGTTTAATTTTTGATCAAACACATTCGGTGCTATTAAATTACTATTGACAGTAAATGAGATACAGTGTTGATGTTTACGCGACATAAATTTGATACATTTGTGATCGTAAAGCAGACCAGGTACTAACATTGGACAGAAAGTGGGTACTAAATCAAACGTTCTCAGCTCAGTTTGCCGCTTGTTTTCGCCAACATGGGGTGGCCTCGCAGCTCAGCGCTCGACTGGGAAAGCTTACTAGGATGATAAATCATTTAACCGGACACCAGCCACATTACACTCATACTCTCATGCTCAACAGCCTTTGTCTTCACAGACTCTAAGCAAGAGTAAGTGTAAAGTTCTATAAGTCTCACAGGACGACCCATAATTTATTTATTTTTTTAAAAAATGCACGTGTGGACAGTTAGCACACGAAAGAATCGATATATGTTTAATTTGTATTTATGACTGTTCTAAACAGTCTCCACGTGCTGCGTTTGGATAAAATGTCCGTGATGGTAAAAAATGGCGTGTCGACTGACCTGCGTCGGACCACCTGTTTATAAAGGAAAGAAAACATAATCTTCATTTTGAAGTACCCATTTTCTGGCCAGAAATACAGTACTATCAAATCACATGGGCACGTGGACTGCTGTGTCTGGATGTTATTCTAAAGCGTCACTTTTTTTGTGGACGAAGAAAAGTGTGATCTCACTCGATTTTATTTCTGCGTCTTAGGTTTGACCCCCCGGAACATTAGCTGGTCGTTGTATGACGGAAAGAAAAGAATTAAATGTTGGATTATTGAAGTTCGTTTGCTCAGTGTATTATGTTAACATTTTGATTAGTTGCAAATAATAAATCTCATGTGAAGGAAGAAAGGGCAGCGTGGACGCCATTTCTTTGGACACGCGCCAGACGTTTGTACATATCTTCCCACAATGTTGACATTCAGAGCTATAAAAGCAAAGCTAAGGTTACCGACGCACTCATCTGAAGATAACTGTATGTTTACATCAACCATCAGGACGGTGAATGGGATCTTCAACGGCTACAATGAACTCATTCCAGAACATTTTTATTGCTTTTGAATGTTAATTAGGAGTACTATGTATCCGAAGTCGTTCTAAAACTTTTTTTATAAACTTCAAGGTACATGACTGTTCTTTGCTGCATATGGTGAAATTAAACTCGTTATCTCGGAAGTGAACTTATGCCGGTTTAATTTCCAGTCGGAGTATTAAAATAAGTTGAATCCGTGTTAATTGATTCCAGAGATTGAGGTAAGCAAATTAGGGAGCTTACATTTTCGCATTACTAAAGCTATTGCTATGATCATGAAAGCGAAATACGCTATCTATTAGGAATACCGCAACAAATGTACGGTTGATATTTTTTCCTCCATTTGCATGGTGTTAATTTATAGCCAGCTTCGTCTGTAGAAACCCTGTAAATGTTTAACAAGTCCACAACTGAACCTTTTCTTCTCCAGGTCGCCTTGCTTACCATACAGTTGCCATTTGGCATCTGGTGGGTTTGTTCACAAGCTCACTTAAGTGCAGAACTGCACTAAACTACAAATAACTGTTTATAATGTTCACGACAAAGACATTTTATTTCGAATTGCTTTTAATTATGTTTTTCAAGACTTCATTAGAACACATTAGGTTTACATGTATACGGGCATATATTGGAATAACACATCTATAAACAATGTTATTTTAATAATTTATATTATCAAACATTTTAAAACTATTCTAAATAGTCAGATTTAATGTAGGACCGTAAAATTCTGTTCCGCAAAGTCTACATTTATACATTTATAAGCTATATTAATGTTGCCGATGTATGTAATATAAAATATCTCTCCATTACAAAAATTAGACTACCCAGTGTTGCTAGCGTTACATTAAAATAATAATAATAATAATAATAATAATAATAATAATAATAATAATAATAATAATAATAATAATAATAATAATGGCCATTTATGATTACCGTTTTTACGGATGAAGTTTTAAGAATTATGCCTATCTGATTTCAGCTACTATTAAAAAGCAATGCCTCAGGACAGATTTACCCTCCATTTGAATTTAAAGATCATCTGCGCCCTGTAATGCAACTTAAAGAATCCTGATGTTGGATGCTTGTCAAGTTCTGTGCCAAGCGCATGTTTTTTTAAAATCCTTCCATCCTTTTCGTTTTCTGTTTTTTTTTTTTTTTTTTTTTTAGTTATCAAGGCTGACATTTAAACTTCAGTTGCTGAAGCATGAATTAAAAGCAATAATGCTACCGTTTCCCCAAATCATTCAGGTGTTTTGTAACCTTGCTTCAGTTTGCTTTGAACCGTTAAAACACGTGCCTGGAGCTAGAATTAGAAACTTTGGTTTCTCTGCGACTTTCATTTCCAGCACACACAGAACAAATTTATGGGAAATAAATTATAAAGTAGATCGATACGTCAAACTTAAAACACTAAAATTTGCTGATCATTATCAAAGTTTAATGGGAAAGGTTTAATAGCTAACAGAAACCATATCATTTAATGAAAAAAATCTGATAGGTAGTACACTCACACAGCAATGCCGATTTTCTCTCCCATTCCAGATCATCAGAGTAGGGAACACGAATCTCCCATCGCTGAAGACCACATGAAGTGAAAATACCGGCGACTTCGAATCTATTTCAGAACACGGGTATTAATTATTTAATGAGTCACGTGAAGGAGTAGATTAAAATTTTAGCACAAGAAGATAAGGGTGACCTTTGTCTGTATCTTTGATAAATTTAATCATATTCTGTAAAATAACTGAACATTCGCATTGGAGATATTGCGATTTCTCAGAATTATTAAAATCAGGCGATGGGTGGAGGCTCCGCCTTCCAGGAATATCGATACTTTGGAACAGGTGAGTCTTGCTTATTGTTAAACCCTGACGTGAAACCTGAAGTCTTATAACTTTACGCATCGTCATAAAACTTTTACGCAATAGTCTCACGGATGGACGTTATATCTCGGCTAAAATACAAGTAATGTATAGCCGTGGAAGACGGCTAGCTTTCCTGGCTTCTATCAAAACTTAGTACTTCCATTTAAAATAAATTATTTTTCTTTTTTCCTCATTTACTGTAATATTATTAGAATCTATGGAATGTTAAAGAGTTCTCTTACCCCTATTGATGGAAATAGATCGTTTTGTTGTTATATGTGATTTTGTTTCCGCACAGATTTTGTTTTTTCACTGATTTTAATGTACCTATTTTCAAACAAACGCGCATACATTTCACAGTTTGCATAATTAAAATAAATGCATTCACACATTTTTCCTGTCGTTTATGCCCTGAGTAGGGTAGGTCTGGACATTGTGTAAAAAGGTCAGGGGTCATGCAGCCTTTCAACTCGATAATTGGACAAAAACTCTGGCCTTTCGATGAACCCGAGATTCGTACAGATGAGACAGGTTCGGTCCATGTCTCCCACTCAGTGAGATGGGCTGGTGGCTGATACAGCGACTCCAACCACAATCAAGTAATAAACATTTACCAGTACCGGTTGCCTCAGAGGTTAATTAAATAAGTGGTCTGTGTATAAGAAATAAAATTTAAGAGTTAAGATGCAATGAATATAATTACGATGAAAAAATTAAGGAGTTCGACGTGAAACGACTAACTGAATCAGGACGCCCTTTGCTGCTGAGCTCCAAGAAATTTCGGAAGCAGAATCGTTAACAATTATACTTTTACGTATACGATTCGTGAAAACAGGAAACAAACAATATAAAGCCATTTTATTACTATTTATTGTTTAGACAATATCCATTGATCAGTCACCCTTAGCAAGAGTCAAGGTAAGTAGTATTTTATAAGGATTAAAATTGAAATGTCGCAAGTAAAACAGTCTAGAAACAAGCGAATACACAGTATAATTGCCAAACATTGAATAATATTACTTCATGGCAAACTATATTTAAAATGTTGCTTGATCAGGCTTACATGAACAGTGAGGCTATTTATATGTATCGTATTCTGTGCGTTGATGGCTGCCTCGCTAATTAACATTTTTTTATTTCATTCAAAATGCACTTGATGTTTATTTATTAGTAATTGTCTTGCAAACAATAAAGACTGGATACATACATACATACATAGATGCATACACGTACATAACAAATAAATAATACCGAGACACAGAAGCAGACATCTGTCAGGTAGAAAGCAGCTTGTCACCGTTCTTACAGAAAAGTAAATTATTTCCATACTATCTTTACGTGGTCAGCTTCTGGTGGACATTGCAGCATGTAAGCATACATGGCATAGCTTATTTTAATTACCTGTTTTATTTTTAAACCAGAGCGTTAATAGTTGAATCCAGTCGTCAAGATTACAAAACGCGTAACAGCGATTAAGTCAACTGGACACGAAAAAAACACATCAGGCCAGAAAGTCTGGACATATAAACATATTTTATTTACTTCTATTGTGTCTTGCATAGACTATAACACTTATTTTATTATCCAAAAAACTGATATAACGTCACAGTAATGAACACAGTTCAAATCACTGCTTCACAAAACTTACACTCACGAATAGGCCTAAACACACAAAATGAGTTTCCAATAGCACTAAAGAGCCATTATCTTCACCAAACATACATAATGTACATCTGGGAGACTCCTTTCTATTTACATAGGTCAGTCACCTGGACGTGACAGAAAAATTAACCTTAAAACAGTTAAGCTATCTATTTTCAAGAGTATATCTCAATCTACACAAAATGACGGTCAAGACACTAGATCGAGACTTCTGCGTCCTTTCAGTCTTTTCGGGATTTCAAATATATTTTGCGAAATACGTTCAAACCCGCGCTCTCAGCGATTAATAATTCAAACACGGACAGTGAGAATAGGCAAGTGGTCATCACTTCAGAATTAATGTCACATTCTTCAATGTATGTCCAAATTCTGCATTCGCCTCCTCGATCTGTTTGCTCAAAGGTTCTCTCTCATTCGGTTACTATAAGCTGGCTGCACAGGGCGCTGGAACAAGCTGTTGCTGTTGACGAGTGGGTGTTTTGATTTGTTGGTGTCCAGCCGTTGAGCTGGCAGAACGGACCTTAGTATTTGGCAGTTTATGGTCTTTCTTCCACTTCATCCTTCGATTCTGAAACCAGATCTTTACCTGCCGTTCCGACAGGCACATTGTGTGTGCTATTTCCACACGTCGACGTCTAGTTAAGTAACGATTGAAATGGAATTCTTTCTCAAGCTCTAGAGCTTGCTGTCGGGTGTAGGCGGTGCGGGACCTCTTGGGTACTTCCCCGGTGTAACTGGAATTCACTAAACACAAGCAAAAGCAGACAGGTGTTACTGCTAGAATACTTTTAGTGCCATCCATTAAATACATTTCACATGTGTGTGCAGAGCTAAAACGCGCGGATCGCGCAGGAGGCGACACTGTCGAATAGTCTGAACTATGCGCGTGCAAGATATTTAAATAATTAACAAAACTGGTGGTTTATTGCGCCTTGGCGACTGTCCAACCAACAGAGATAGTTTGGGAAACAAAGAATCACAAGCACATGGCCCAGACAGTGGAACAGAGCAATAAAATTTATGAGGGTCGTTAATTGTTGACCTAACAGTTTGGCGCTCGTAAATAACCCGAATGTTGGGCTCATTGCTACAGTGATTGTTAGCAGGTTCGGATGGATGACTGACGATGGATTCGGCATAAACCACGACATTAACTTACCGGTGTTAACGTGCACCTTTTTCATCCAAGGGTATACCACGGGTTCTTTCGCCTTCTGTATGTGCGTAAATGTGTCGTTGGAGAGACTAGAATCCTTGGTAATGGCTACGACACCTTCACTGCTCGGAATCCGCAGGGGATCCGAATTCTGACGACCGGACTGGGTCTGAACATGACCTCCTTCGGCAAAGCCGTCCAGTCCAGTCGAAGTGGCATTGAAGTCGTAGTTTGATTCCGTGTAGTTTGACCGCTGGTACGTTGCCTCATCGTGATTAGAGAAGCCTGGATCTTTCGGCCGTTCGTAGTACTCAGAAGGGGCAGGAAGGTATCCATTCTGCTGATATTCCTCGCATGGAGGAAAAGATGGTTCCATGTAGTTTGAGTTTATCAAATATGAACTCATGGTCATTAATTTGTGAAGTGCAATATTGCTAATTTTTATCGTGCTTTCGTTTTTCTGATCTCAACAAAAAACCCTCCTACTCCTGTCAAATGTACAAAGTTGGAAGATCACGTGAGACAATCCACCAATCACTGAATCTCCAGTGGGCATCGTGTAAAGAGACACCAATAGAAATTAGCTATGAACACAACGAAAAGACTAGACAGTCCACCTTTGCATGTTACTAATTATACCAAAAATTAAGGCAAATGCAATGATGAAAGATGTTCTCAGTATGTTTTGTGCTATATTACGTTTTGATGTTCTCTTTGCTTGCAAATCACTGCTGTATTGGTATGCATTGTAACATAACTGCAAACAATGTCACATAGTATTAGAAATAAACAACAGACCATTAATTTATCATTTTGGTCAAATGCAATAGTTAAATAATATGAATGTTTTATTTGAAGTAATATAGCATCTAGTAGCTATACACGAAATTGATAAACATCTTTTTCAGTGTTAACAAAGGTGACTTTAACTCAGACGAAGCAAAAATCCTTACGACACGAACCTGTAATATTGCCGTGACATAAATAAATCAATGGAAATTCCATGCCAATTGTTTTAAAGGCACTCAAGATATAACTACATTATGCACATATAAAATGAATTCCCATGAATTAATGTTATATATTGTCAGTTTATGTGGCAGAGTTAGTTTTCCTACGTAAAACCGCCCGGTGACCGTTTAATACATCCTGAGTTTGCCTGTTGACAGAAATTTCATGTATGTATTCTTCAATTAACCAATTTCTGAAATCTACGTGTATTCCGTTGGGTAGAACAAGATAACAGGAATAAGAAATGTTTAGCCTACTTTAGGAATGAAAAACTAAAAGTAAAATCAAGGTTACTGTTTCTGGCACACGACAGGAAAGAAACAGAGAGAAATAACCGTTTTGTAAGGTTTTTGAAAAATGTAAGGTTAACGTTGTTTACTTGAATTCAAGTGGTGTGACGTACAACTCTTATTAGAGTCCTTTGAGCAAATTCAAATCGTGAAACATGTATGAGAATGAACACATCTTCGCCCATACTACAATTCAAGAAAGTGATATGTTAAATTAAATCATATTTTTGTCCCTTTAATTCAACCTGTATAACAAACCGTCCCATATACAGATGTTTAAGATGTCTAGTATGGATTGGTTTAGTTAATCTTCGTTCCAACCTGTAATGAACCCGACGTTCCTGTTTTGGATATAGTGGTTGGAAGCCTGTAAACCAAAGGCGTGAAATATATATTTTTTCTTCTTTCTATGATTTCCGGTAATTTTAAGACAGAGCAGACTGAAGGCTACAGTCTCTGAAAATCCCATACGTAGAACTTTCAGCAACATCGTCACTATATATCACGTATGTTACTCTCTGACTGCACTAACCCAAAGGTAACAACAGTGTTTTAGGGCAGTCTCATTAAGAATATTAACTGTTATGAAATCTCGATTTTCCAAGTTCCCTTACGTGATACAGGGTGTCCGTTCCATCCTTTTCACGACCTGCTCCCATTTGACTGTCTTCCATTCGACTGTCAAACATGCTGCTGCGGAAGATGGGCAGCACTGCTCACGCGAAGCGAGCACTGTGACCGCCGGCAAGCCTCAGAAAAATCAAAAATTGGGTTCTGTATCCCCTTAAACAAGCAGATCGTCTCTAACTTAATACTGACCGAAAAGTGACACCATTCCCATTTTGTCTTATTAATCTTGGACATTGACAGTCTTTGTTAAACAACAAGGCGTGTCCGTCAGGAGGCCATTTTCATATTTGTTAGACGCAGTGACCTGAAATTCACCCCAGACTTGGACTTCGCTTTCCAGGGTCTATGGGGGGAGATACCGAAGCGATGGGCAGGGGTCAGCACCCAGTTGCTCTCAAAAAGACAAAAAAATGACTAAATGCCTTTACAACTCATGAAGTTGCGATTTCAAAGACATTTATATCCTTTCGTATGAATATGCCAGGTCTTCAGGATAAAAAAGAAAATACTCAAAAAGCGGAATTAACGCCCACAGCATCAAATCAACACCCCCCATTGGAGCGTTGCATGAGAGTTTACTAAATAGCACAGTACGCGTATTCACATATTTGTTTTACGGTTTGGATTTAGTGCCGAATGCAGATATTTACGATAGACCATAAATCTTAAGTAACTATTACTTTGCAATTATATTAAGCACTTGGAATTCTAAATATTATGGATACGTGCAAAAAAACATAACACGTACTCATACACACGTGTCCACCTTATTTTAATTCGCTTTCCCTGATTATAGTACAGTTCTTACAAGGGAAGGCTTGACAAGCTTCTCGAAAAGCGCTTATACTGTATCCTTATGTTTATTTTAAGTATCCATTGATCAAGACCTAAGTGTAGAACTCTATGCGCTTAAAGAAAAACGAAAAATATAATCGCAGTAAATGTAGCCATCCATATGTTCGGTTGTGTCTTAAGATTATAACGACTTAAGACGTGCTCTTCGTTATAAAACAGGCGTGAAATTGTAAGTTCGCCCTATAAAGAGAATCTGCTTTACATATTGAGGTACATATAAAGGCCCACGTCATTAGTTATCGTAATATTTTACTTTAAAGCAATATTGCGTCCCACTATTCATATGTTCTTTGATGTATAACTTTATTGAAATGGCCAGGGTGAAATCATGCAGTACGAAAAATTAATGAAAGGAAAATCATTTTTGCCAGTTGGGAAGCATAAAAATGTGTTTATTTTATTTAAAAACCAAAGCCATTATTTAGCTAACATGGTTTAAGAAAAGCTAAACTGAGTAATACTAGAGTTGAATAGTATTAAATAATATCGACTTTAATGAGAAATGATTGTAATGTTACTTTAATTGATCACAGTTCAATCATTATTATATCAGCAAAGTTATTCATTCAAAGTATATTTAAATAAATTAACTCACGTGTGTTTAAAATGATCCAGGTCAGTTCGGAGACAATATCCTTAACAACGTCAACCATAATATGTATGCTAATCCAAAAACTGCTCGATTATTCGAGAAAAGACCCATATATTTTTTTATATAGTTGGATTTATCACCAAATTAAGTGGCACTACTTAAAAAGTATTCCTTTGTTTTTCATAAACTCTAAATCATTGCCATTTTTTTTTAGTTCGGCGTAGTTAATTCTTCAAACAAAACAAGAATGAAAATGTATTCGTTTCGAACAAATCCGGTCAAACTGGAGCAAGTTTATTTCGTTTCAAACCAGGTATTTTACATATTCATAGAAGAGCTATAGAAAATATATATATTTGAAATAATGTAAGAATAGTCTTCATTTCGGCAGGGCGCAATTAACCTACTTCAAATCAAATCGTAAAATCTCATTTTATTTAGTTTCAGGAATTCATTATATAATTCTGATCTATAATTGTTTCGTTCAGGAATAAAGTAGGGTTTCCGTAGCTTCCGTCACCATTCCAAGGATGTACACGCGCTCCGAAGCCCACGCTACAAACAACACATTATTACGGACAATCAACATGATCTCAGACAAATAGATGCCGTTGCCCTATACGTGTGCATTTAATATTTGTAATATTTGTAATATTTGTTTATATGTTATTCTGGAAAAGAAAATACAGCCCCGGTTCGATTTCTGTTACAGATCAATATGGATTACAAACAACTGATTTTATGGAATTTCACGGAATCTTTTGAATCCGATTACAGAAAAAAATAATCAGCTTAATTAAAGGAATTCGTTCCCATATGACCTCAAAGCAAACCACGTTTAACTTAATGTTACGCTTACATGCAGTGAATTTTCACCAGTTTCGAAATTTAATATTGTGCGGCGTTAGTTTGAAGTTTGCGTTGTGGAAAAATAATAATAAGCAGACCACAAAACTAAAGTGTTTTCGAATATTTTAGCAAGATACCATTGTAACATGCACATTTGTCCTTTAGCATTTTCTATGTGTTTATTCTGACATTTATTGCTCACAATCCAGCTGTAAATGTTTTTAATTCCAAAGTAAATGTAATTAATAACTTAATAAAATGCAAAATCGCCAGCTGGTACAGGCCTGTGAGGGAGCCTCGCGCCCCGCGGTACATAACCCCGGGTTACCGCGTCTCCCGGGTTCACCTGGAGTCCACCGTGATACATGTGTAATTCAAAGCTATTTTATCTTTTGTGCTGGGAGTCAAGATCGCTATTATAACGCTGGCATCAAGCCTTGGCTGAACAGATGACCAGGACTTGTCCAGCGCGTAAACTTTTGACCCCCATTTTTCCTCACGCCCATCCGCCCCAGCACCGCGGAGTGGCTGGCAGCCCAACCGTGTCTGCAGTGGCTGAAAATGGTTAGTGGTATCAGCAGAATTGTAACGCCAATCATTAAGCAGTTTACGCCTGGTCTGAATTTAAACATTTGCAGATTTGGGGGCAGTTTTATCAACTTCAGGCTATACAGTACATTTACAATAATAAGCTACCTGTGGAATACAAAAAGTGTTAAAAAGGGGGCCAGCAAACTAAGTTAATCCAATATTGTGTGGCCTCACGTGTTTTTAATATCAAAGCACTCAACTAATTTCCGGTTCAGTTTGTTGCAGCGCAAGCTGATGACGGTGAACTTGGCCTAAAGCGGACTCTGCTGGTGGCTCTAAGGCTGTGCAGATTTATCTTACTGCTATTTGTGACCTCGCTGTGAACTGCGAGATGTGACGTGTTAATTTTTCTTCCCGTATACTAAATGCCAGTTTTCAGCCAGGCTAAACAGCGTCAATGAATTCTAGTTTGATTCAGTCGTTTAAAACGCAAGCATCCGTGATCTTGTTTTAATAGGCAACATAAAAGCAAGTTCGTATCAAGGAGCTCTGCTAACAGGTTTAAGTGGAATTCTGAATTGTGATGTTCTGAATAAACTATGCATAAAGAAACCATCGTTTGCTGCATGGACCGCGAGCCTAGCATTATATAAGATCAAGAATTATACGATAAAACATACGAACAAATGTTCCGGTGGCAAAGTAGATATATTACCCATTGTTTTTAAGTGCATGATAACTTGGAACACTCTACCAAACTTGTTAAAAATCAATGTTTGAAAAAATACATTGGAATCAAAATATATATATCAAATATTCCATTTATTAGGTTCGTAACCTTTTGGAAGCATCGGTTACATTTAAAAAAGCTTTGGTATACTTCTTTATTTTTATCCATAAAATCACGTATAAATCGCGTCTCTGCAAGACTACAAATTCCATACACATTAAAATATAGTATGTGTCTATTAAATTATCATTCGATCGCATTTTCATCTTACATGTTAATGTGAGAAGTAAAAATTGCATACTATTCAATTTTATTGTCCTTAACGGCATAACAAAAATAACGTCTTGCTGTGACGAAATCTGTGACTGAAAGCCTCACGCGCAAACCGTGGTGTGAAATGCGCGTGTGCTGTGATGGCGTAGGATTTCTACACCTAACGAAATTTTTTAAGAAATGTACCAAAGTACTTCTTCTGGGAGTCAATGTAGAATGGCAGCCTATTAAATATTACGTTCTACCCAACACAATTGTGTTAAGTTTTGTGGGAAATGAGGTTAACAATACATGTGATAGACAGACAGATAGATAGATAGATAGATAGATAGATAGATAGATAGATAGATAGATAGATAGATAGATAGGATGCACTTAACTTTTATAGAAACTTTTATAGAAAACGGTAAGATCCGATTTTGACTATGCATATATAATTGACAGTTATCAAAATACGGACAGTGTTTCAGCAGTGTCATAATAATGTTATTTCCTGTATATGAATGTTTAAATACCAACCCGTTAACTTATATGATAACTACAATTAAAATGCCTCATTGTGGCTACTTTATACCCAGCACAACACAGCACTTACATGCAAGTAGCCTGCAGTGTGTAACGAA
The DNA here is from genome assembly GCA_026777045.1 of Hyperopisus bebe. NCBI lineage: Eukaryota > Metazoa > Chordata > Actinopteri > Osteoglossiformes > Mormyridae > Hyperopisus > Hyperopisus bebe. The sequence goes on from JAODJW010000046.1 coordinate 2,346,087, forward strand.
ATAGAATCGATTTGCTCTTCAGTTTTAGTTTGAGTGACACTTTCAGGTGTCCTCTGAACTTTACAACCGAAGAAACCATCCAATGCTACAGATCAAAGGCTTTTGCCCATCAAAGGCAGGCGCTCTCGCGTTAGTTAAGCTGTTATCTTTATGGCATCATAAAACCTTCGCAATTGCACTGAGTTGTGAAGGGACACATGATTTTAAGGCTACCACGTGCAGCCGTTGGCAACTCATGGATACTCTCTATCTGCCTACTGTGTTTTAGTCTTACCGATCAGTACTCACACTAGCAGATATTCTAAGACAGTGGATTTACGAGTCATTATCGCGCCATTATAAAATGTATTTATAAATTCGACCCAACTTATCCGACAGCTATTTATTACGAAATCCTGAAATTGTCATGTTTCCCCCATCTGTGCTTCAACAGCGATTTGAGAAAACAAGATGTACTGGAAAGGAAGCAATTAAATATCCATGCGGGCACCCACCCATCTCTCTGCATTGATAACATGCTCAACATCTGCCAGCGCCAATATTACGAAGATTACTGTCGTCAAATCAGCAAATTAAGTAATCGTGGGTGCACGTTAGGCGCCCTTGCACGCATTTTGTAAGGGTGGTATGGGTGGCCTGGCTGGGCCCACGGGCACAGTGGCACAAACACTAAGTAGAACTGAAGTAAAACTTACCTTTAGCGAAATCGACAGTCTTCAAGAACTTGGCCTGAGCTTCCTCCATTGTACAGAACTCTGAAAGGAAGAGCGGCTATAATGGACATGGAACACTTACAGCCTGCAAGAGAGTCAAATGAAGCCCTGCGTCAGTACTATTATATGTTATGTGCAATATACTGTTGGATGTCAACTCCCCAAAACCATAAAACTTACTTTAATGGCACCACGTGACCGTTTATAGCCAGTAAGCCTATCTTTCTGTGCTGTGGATGATTTTCCGATTCATAGACAAAACCCCCATTCATTTGGCACCCAAATGTCGTGCAGCCGGAACTGGGATAATAAAGTTTATAGCTCCAAACTTAAATAGATTTTCAGGGAGTGGGAAGCAAGAGAAGGGACGCAGAAGCCCTCGTGTGGCTTATTGTATGGACTATTTAAGCTTCAAGCACGCGGGTGAGTACCGTAAATTCTAACAAATTTTAGCCTGTTGAATTTTACACAGCGTTATACAAAAATATCTTAAAAGTTTCTAAAACTAAAAGAAAAACATTTTTAGCAATTTAAAATGTAGAGACCAAATCACAGACCTTTCGTCAAACCGTTTCAGAGTCCACAGAAAAGTATACATTATACGAATATATATTACATAGTGGGCTACTTCCTAAAGTTTCCAAACGTTTTAATTTCTAACAAGCGACTTAGCATAACCTTTGAATGAATAACACAATGTAGCGCATGAAGATGTTGCAATATAAAGTTTATTATCATCCTTGATTTTAATTCCAGTCATTCTTAAAACATTTACAAAATGATCACAACTGGGCCTTACAGTCAGACGACAAGAGTCCACTAAGGACCTTCTGTCAAACACATCCTACTCGCTGCGCCCGGAACACATCTTTGTGAAGAAAAGGATACAAAGGCACAGCTATGACAGACTGGGTCGGAACCGTAGCTTAATCACGTATTCACAACACATAACATTTACAGTACAAGGTAGGTAGTATTTGTGATTACAGAGAAAACAGCCGTCTCTTTGACAGCTTAGAGCAATACATTAAACAAACACAAACACACGAGCATAACACAATTGTTCATTAATTCTTCACTTGTTCAGTTAGAGTGCAACACATAACTTCTGCTGGCAACTAAACGGGCTTTACGATTTTACGATTCACTTCTTTATTAAAACAGCAAATAAGTTAAACACACACCCCCATTTGTTTACACAATTACCAAACAAAGTTTTACAGGAAGCAGTTCTACTCACTCGAAGCACTAACACGGCCAAATAAAAAAGAAATGGCTTAAAATGAGTGACACGGGGTGCGTTCGGCCCCAGAACAGCCCATGGGAAGTCTCTCACGCGCCGTAGGGGAAATGTTCCCTTCTTCTGTCAGTACTTTTTGGAGCTCAAAAAAAATTATGGACGGTACCCGCCACCAGCTGCCCCCATACTCATGCTTTTGAGCTTATTGTCTTTTTTCCATTTCATCCTCCGATTCTGAAACCAGATTTTAATTTGTCTCTCAGAGAGACAAAGGGCGTGTGCGATTTCAATCCGCCGTCTACGGGTCAGGTACCTATTGAAGTGGAACTCCTTCTCCAGTTCTAAAGTCTGGTAGCGCGTGTAGGCTGTTCTCGCCCGTTTCCCTTCAGGTCCGGCCAAGCTGTCTGTCATACAATATTCCATCATTACTACTTAAATAAAACAATCAAACATGCTCAGAGTGACTATCAAATTAGTATTACCCTTGTATTGTTATTATTACTAATTATTATACATCGTACAACGGCAACTTTAAATGTTAGAAACAATAAAAAACATCTTTAAAAACCAAGTGAAGTAAACGGAACATTACCAGTACAATTTCAAAACACGCTTTATAGAGGAATTATAAAACATTAAAAATTTCACGGTCGTTCCCTTTAGAAAAAAATCAATGCGACTCACATGTATTTTCTAATTGAAGGATAATACTATTAATAAACCCTTATTTGCAGAAAACGATTCCCTTTCGGAATGTTATCACTACAATCATACCACATCATATAACATTTTTGCGAAAATCGTATTTACGCATTCTAGACAAAAACGAAATCATTACGGAAAAATGAAATTGAAACGGTCGATCGCTGCGGCTGAAAAAGCAGCCACATATCCGGCCAGTAGCTTTAGCTCTACACTAGTTAGGCAAATTCGTTTAGCTTTTAGGCGGTATGTGCTTTATATAGGCACTGAAATACAGAAACACGCTCAAGCTAAGAAACAGCAAGGAACATACACCAAAAGAAATAAGAATTACCGTGACTTATATGTAGTTTTCGCATCCATGGGTATATCTGGGGTTGGGCAGTCTCCGTGACGTTTTGTGAAGTTGCCTGAGCGCTTCCCGCCGGCTTGTCTTCCTCTGAGGCGGACGCCTTGGAAACACCGTCTCGGCTCAACAGCGTACAGCTGTTGTTTGAACTAGAGGAAGTGGCGGGGTTTACGATGGAGTTTTTAACAGCGCGGTGACTTTCGCTGACAGGAGAACTTGCGACAGAGGAGCACGGTATCGGGTCAGGTGGAGGCGAGTGAGACGCCGTCGCTGCCTGATTGTACCTGGTCTCAGCAGATGCGGCTGTCGCACTAGGTGTGTAGCCTGGAGCCCGAACACTTGCACCAAAGTGGCTGGTGGTCGAACGCCCGACACTGAGGTCCATCCCATTGTAGCCATAGCCGTACCTGCTGGAATGCATGCTCGTTGAATCCCTGTATTGCTCGTTGGCTGAGCTGTGATCTCCATAATTATGTAACTGGTACTCCGCGCCATTAGGATAGCGACCGCAGAATGAATTCACAAAATAAGAGCTCATTTGTTGACAATAATTATATTGTTGTTATTATTTTGAGCAAATAATATGTGTGTGCTTGATTTGTGGCTCTTGATGGTTTTGTGCGTCTATAGCACCCCTGCACAATTTATGATGAATTATGGAAATGACTGGGACATGTACTTGATTCCCTCCTACGTAGGCATCCAAATATGGGTTACGACTTGGAATCACGTGCTTTTGTTGTCCAGTCGTAAATCCTCCTTGATGACCTCCAGAGGTAAACTCGTTCACAAATAGGAAAGCTGGGTGGATGCTTGCGGGGGCGCGCGCTTCGGAGGAGCGCCCAGATCTCGACTTTCGGCTACGCTTATCGTCGTGCGCCACCCCCTGGAAGTATAGAGAAACTGTAGCCGTTGCTTTACGCGAGTGAAGACCGGGGTCACATAAAGGTTAGAGCATCTCCTTTCGTTTCTTCTGTTAGACACATCCAGACGGCGCAAAAGACGAAATAAAGACAACTTTGTAAAATTTCGTAGGTGCAATGAATATAAAACCACTAAATGACTCGTCAAGAAACAGTATATTTTGTATAGTTTTAAAACAAAATCGATCAATTTATTTAAGTATTTAAGCTTGGAACCTTTGTGCGTCGTTAAATATGAAAACGTAAAATAAATGAATAAATTTAACTTAGACTAACAGCATAAAGCAGACATAAGCTTAGTCCTCGTCTATAACCATTGTGTGTCGTATATTTCATGATGTATACATTGTAATCCTGGATACGCGAAAATGTTTGCATCGCACATGACTTTAAAATAGCTAATTAAATATTTTGAAAATGCATTATTTTCTTTGTATGCATTTTAGTATAAAATTCGTAGCACTATTTTAACTCCGGTATCTAAAGAAAATCTTTAAAATTAATCATGGAATTTTACTGAAGTACGCTTATTTTTGGTAGGTAAATTAATGAAACGGTTACGTCTCAGTACTGAACTGCCAGTAAACGAGTGTCGGGGCTTATGGCAGAATATTTCAACAGCATTACAATATCAGAAATGCTTGAAACTAGCCTTTATATTTATATATAAGACTTTATATTGCTGGGTTTAATATTAACAACGTAAGAAAATATAGAAATCAAAAGCAAAGGCGATCGCCACTGTTTCACTGTCTCAGGAAAGTCTGTATCACAGTTACGTTGCATTTAATCGTTCGGTTCACTCATTGCTATGATTTAGTAATACTTACAAAGGGAGTGTATGTTGGATTTTGTTTTGGATGTGTGAAACGGTTCGTTTTTCGTGTTTCCAAAACAATATATCTCCGAGAAATATGATTTTATTGAAATATAACTGGACATTAAAGATACTGTTAAATATTATCATAGACATTGAACATTTTATGTCCGTTATACCTGCATCAACTACAGCAGCAACTGTTACCGTTTTGTTGCTGTTTTGCGTAATTCTTATTAGGGGAATTTATATTCTTGGTGCCGGAAAAAGTGAAATGTTATTATTAATATATTAAAATTCAAATACGACTATATCTTATTATAAAAATATTGCATTAAATTGAGATATAAGACGGAATAGATCGCAGTCCTTTCATTTGTTTAGTTTATGTTTTACTGCGGATTTAGCGACGTTGAAATGCACACCCTCGTATATAGCTGTCTGTGACGTGCTGTTTGGTTCATTTTCTCCAAAGAGTTCATACATCAGATCGCTTGTTAAAGTGTCGACGTGTATTATTTGTATTCCTGGAATATTGTAAGTTATGCTCGCGGGTGACAAGGGAAGGCTTTACATTTTAAATAAATGTGTTTAAGGCCATTAGATTGTGACACAGAGAGAGCAGAACGGTGTACAACCATGAATTTATTCATAAGAAAGATTTCTTAATCGTTTTCTTAATCGTTATGATATTTGTAATGGTGGATGGTATTGTACCAATATACCATCATAAATTACATAAACAAATGCGAAAGAAGCAAAATTGATCAGCTGATTTGGCAGTAGCCAATAGAAAATCAAGTAAACCAGACAAAATCCGGTCCAAAAAATTATGTAAAAACTAAAGCGGGTTGAAAAATGTTTATTTGTACCCACAAACATAAATCAGGGAAGGCTTTAATTGTTCTGAAATTCAAATCCAAAATTACAATCCAAAAAAATAAATAAAATTATACCTCCAATGGATAGACTGAAAAAAAACACTTTTACATGGCAACATACTTTCCATTCTACGTAAACTGTTTTGGGGTCAAATCAAATCTACCAGATTGAAATGAAAAACGGACTGTTAAACAGTCATTTTTCACTATTTATATATAGATGTGTATATCCCATTGTACGCCTGCATATTTATATATGTCCATACCGACGTATTGAACTGTACTGTTCTGCATATTGTTTTGTTATTGTATCAAGGAAAACTTACAAATATACAATACATATAATTTTCCTTTGTTGTCTATTTTTTGTCTATCATCCTTCTTATTTGTTTCTACAACTAATAAAGACAGACACTGCTCCATTTCAGGATTAATGTAAGTATTGTTACATAAATGAATAAATGCACTTGCAATTTTTGTTGATTGTGTATAGATAGATAGATAGATAGATAGATAGATTACTATGTAGCATGTTCTATTATTATTATTATTATTATTATTATTATTATTATTATTATTTACACACTGTTTTATTCTATATATTGTTAGAATAAACATAATTGCCACATTTTGAACTGCATCATTTTATTCATGATTACTGTTTTTGGAACCAAATAGGCTTCCTAGTAAAGTTGTGGACTAATAATCTGAAGTACGTGTTTTCACTTGTGATTAATTTGTTTTATGTGCAATATATTAATATTGTGAAGGTAATGTGTTGAGTTGTATCAATGCATGAACATGCTTATAATAAATAATGCGAAATTACCAAAAAAAAAAAAAACAGTAAAGCCTCTGTTTTTACAGCACAATTCACATAAACCTTCTCTTTACCACAAGAGGGCAATATTGAACAAGCGCCAGACAATTACCACAAACCAACCGCTGCCTTTCATTTGTAATACAGCAGATATGCATAGCAACCCAAATGTATAACACCCCATAATATTAGTAAGACCGCACGCTGTTAAACAGCCACATCACACTCAATATATCGAATACGGCCAAAAATGAAAGTAAACTGGTACCAAGTAAGTATACAATTCTTTCTAAAAACCTTACCAACGTACATTATATTTAGCACAACACAATTCAAGTTACTGTAAGACTGTACAAAATGCGTTTTTCTATGTTCGAAATTCCAACAGTGCCGGTTCACGCAAACACCGTTTGTTCCACCTACAACCTCTACCAACCACATTTCGAGATCTGCTAAGCACGTCAACTTCGCAAATGGAACTTAATTTTAAAATATCGCGCACAATTAAGTTACTCAGCGGAAAATGTCATAAAATCTGTGGCCGTCTTTAAAGTACTGGTGCTCTTAAAAGTCAACTATAATTACAGCAACTAGCTAAAATATTTAAAAATTTAAGCTCGATTGCTATTTACGGAACAAGTAATAGCAAATAACCAAGTCTTACCGTTATGAAGGTGTTTGAATTCGACGAGGTGTTAAACCGACAAAATGGAGCCGGGGATGGGGGAATGACAGGTGTCGATCTGATGCATAAAACGAGCATTTGGTCGTTATGGCACCAGTTGTACCTCCGAATGAATCCGAGAGTTTTAGGCTGAGTCCACCAAGATTTAATATCCATATATTGTGCCATACCTTCCAGGGCATGAATTCAAAACTCCCATCACATGAATTCTCTGTGTGGCGCTCTTTTAACAAACAAATACTCCACATTATTCCCTGTTGTGAAACAAAGCACAAAAACAATGGGGTGATAGCACAGGTCCGAAGCAGAGGGAAGCTACAAAAGAATGCAGCTCTATTCTCGAAAGGGAAATAATATATATAAAAAAGTTCATGTTCACGGCTACAATCCACATGACCAGCGGCGGCCAATGGAGAGACGTAGCGCCTCGTAAAGTTGTATTGCAAAGTTGTAAATTTTCATAAACAACAACGGATTTATGGCTCTCCGCGCGAGGGGGCAGGTCACTGCTAGGCGCCATCTTACAGCGTAGGAAGACCATGATTAAGTTAAATATTCGCATGACGCTTGTCTTTCACATTAACTGTTTTGATTGGACGCATTAAATCGACTGCACATTTTATTACTAGGGCTGCCGGAAATGATGACTATTACAACATTTTTTAACGTATACTTTGTGTTTTGGTTTTATGCAGAATGTGGCGAGGATTCGCACTGGCTTGGATGCAGATATTGACAGTTAATATTCTTTATAATTATTTCATAGTTTTAATCGGGAAAGGCAGCCAATTTGCCACACTGCTCCTACGTACAATAAGCGGAAGGACAATAAGTTCATGTAAGAAGTGAATTAACTCATTTATATTGTGCAAGCAAAGTTTGAAAACAATTTATTATAATTTATAAGGTGACAAAATCAAAGAAAAATGTAGAAGTACTCTGGACTTCACCGGAATACACACAACATTGCTGTTTTGATGGTATTATTATAATCTATGATTTTATTTTTCCTGATACAAAATATTATAACAACAATGCTGTAGCGACTGAAACAGGAGTTATGCAAGAGAAGGCAGCTCGTTTTTTTCTGATGCGATTCAAAATGTATTTACGGCTATGAGACTCGTGGGTGAGAATATTACCGCCCTAATTACATAAGAAGAACACTAAGACCGTGAACAAGATAACACGCAGAATTAACAACGAATATTCTTGGGGAACCTACAAGTTTCACGTTTTGCGCATAACAACATCAAATACGCAAAGCAAATTTACAAAGTGCACCTAACACAAGATTACTATATATAAGCAGTTTCTCTAAATTACGTGGTCCTAAATTAAATATGTGAGGTAGGCATATACACCAACATCACAGATAACAGTACGACTAAGTCATGCTGACATGTATAGGTGTGTGACGGACTTCAAATCCAAACACTGGTCATTTGACAATACGCACTCCAGCGCTTAATGAATAAAACATGTAAGTTGACGCAAGCAGCTTTGAAATCAACGAGCAATGCTACTTCACCAAGTCACACTACTTTAAAGCAGTGTAAGGCATGTTTCCTGCAGTAACGCCATTTCCTAACCCCGTGAACCCCGGGGTTTCACAAAACCTGTGCATTAAAAAATCTTTAAAAAGAATGTTGAAGTTACTCGTCAAGCCAAAATAATTTCGCCGTTTTATTTTAATACAACTCTGTATTATGTTCATGCATAGGACTGCTCTCTGGCTAGAATTTCGTGACATGAATAATATTAATTATTAAAACATTAGAGTAAACGTTAAATAGGTAGCATGTGTTAGTATTGGTTCCAATCCCTCTTATTTTAATTTAAGGGACTGCAATAGGTAGCTTGTTTTTCAAAGTGCTTTGAAAAAAGTCTTGGCTCAAAATGAATAGCATTTAGCTTATGTTTCAAATGGGAATTACAATTGTAAGAGTGCCAGTTAATGTAATAGAAGTGAACATAAATTACTTTCAAAATATGCTTTACATAAATAAGAAAGTCTTGTTCCTTGTATAATTATACGTGTTGTTTGCTGTCCTCTAATTCCACGATGTTGTCCTTTTCTTTTTCAGTGGCCTGGACGCTAATAGAAGCTACTGGCTCACTCTCCTCTTCTTCAGTGACTTTGGCGACGGATCCTGCCACCTGACCATTATCCTTATGGTCCTTCTTCCATTTCATCCTCCGATTTTGGAACCAGATTTTGATCTGTCGTTCTGTGAGACATAAAGCATGGGCGATCTCTATGCGCCGTCTTCGGGTCAAATACCGGTTGAAATGGAATTCTTTTTCCAGCTCAAGAGTCTGATATCGAGAGTACGTCTGCCGGCCTCGCTTTCGGTCTGAATCTGTGAAACAAAATAAAATAAAAAATTAGCTTCCGTATCAAGAATATGACAGCAATAAAACGAAGATGAACCACACTACTTCGGCAATGCTACTGCTTTTGAACATATGCATTGGTAATTACCGCGATATTTTCTACAAATGTTTTAATTAATTTATCTCTGACAATAAAAGTACACGGTGCCCGTTATTCTGTTCTTAATTTTTCCACAAGACAAGAGTAGAAGGGGTTTAATGGCTTCGTTATAGTACTGAACAACAAAATATTTTTAAAAATCTTCTCTCGTCTCTACAGATAATCACGCACAACAACGACAGACAATATAAATGTACATATGTGTAATTTGTAATGTGTAATTGTTTCTGTTGTTATCTATGAAGGCCAATTATTTTTTTTTGTCCGAGGAGGCGGGAAAAACTACGTAATTAGCCTACTGCGGATAAAATATAAGGGAAAATATGTGGAAGAACAAAACAAAACCAGAAAGAGCGTGTTGGACGTTAAAGGGATGAATAATAATGAATTTACGACCAAAGAACTCATTACTTGTGTAATAAAAGTTTTATTATTCATTTCCATAGAATGCCGCAGGCTTTAGAATGCCGCGCAACAGCCTAACCATAAAGCCTGCTGTAAAATAGGTCTATAACACAGTCGCATGTCATCGAGCCCTTTCTGTGCCACATGAGAACCTACCTGAAGCTCGCATCCAAGGATACATGCGGAAGTGTTTATCTGTTGGCATGCTAAGGGTCTCGGGACCCGACTTGTCGCAGCTACTTCTGGTTGGGTCATTGCAGAGGAGGCTCTGGTCATACGAGTTTCCACGCAAACCGTAGGCCTCCGGGCACTGACCATAGCCGGAGGTAAACATCGAGTGACTCTGGTAGATTGCATTGTTTACATTGTAAAGTCCAGACAGAGAAGAGGAGAAAGCTGCGGTCCCCGGACCATACGTCGGTCTCTCCCCACTCGGTGCCAGGGAGTACGGAACCCGGTCTCCGTTTTGAAAAAGAGAATTCCCCGCCGTATACTTATTAAAAAGTCCATCCTCATAATACGAAGAACTCATATTTTTTCCGTGATTTGTTGGCCAAGAGTCCTCAGTGTCGTTTTTACGAGGTATTCTGATAAATGACAGCATTACACCCCAGATTTACACCAAGCCCCATTTTCCCCAGAACAAGGCAAATTTACTCACGTGATCACATCCTGTGACTCCAGCAGCCAATCGGCAATGGCTTTTCCAAACAGTGGAGGAGACTGGATCACTAGTAAAAAAAATCGTTAATATTGCCCACAAACACATACACACTCCCCTTTACAAGTCAGAATCATATCAGTGATACAATTACATTGAACAGTTGATGTCTTACCTCAAACGATTCAAAACTAATAGGTTCCAGGAGCTTTAAGTCAACCAAATTCCAAAGAGAAATTCCAAAGATTCCATGTACATATATATGACCTAGAAGGTCCACGTATATCGTTATAGACATGTTTTTGCAGGCAAAATGTGTCGATAATATTCTGAAAGCTGTTGTCGTGTATCACACGCACTAAAGGTCTGCTGATTATCTTTATATGTTTTTTTTTTTTTGAAGGAACGTGTTACGTAAAGCCAAAGTTACAAGTTAACAGTACATTTGACAACCGCAGCGCCACAAAATTCTGCATGAAGACAATGTAATATGTTTAATTCTGTTATCGCATCGAAGCAAATTATTTCCTGTACTTTTTAAAAATTGGCTAATTAGTAGTACTATTCTTATTCATCTTATATTGGATTTTGTATTTTATTTGTGTCCATCATTTGTTATCCGGTGCTAAAATTGAGAGGCTATTGAGAAATATAGAGAAAAAAATCATTTAGGCCTAATATAAATTATATATATATATAAATTGATTCATATTTTTGTTTCGTTTATCGCTGCTACATTCATATTTTTGGATTTCTTTGGGCCTGGTTTAGCGACGATGATAATTCAGTTTTCGTTAAGTGTGAGCATTCGACCCCTTTTACTTTCATTATACGATTCTTGTTTCTTGAACTAAAACTAATTTCTTTATTCGTATTGTTTTTGCGCTAAATTCTTTAATTCAGTGCACGAGTGTATTGTTTTCAAACGTATTAATGAAAAAAATCTACCAATGATAAAACAAGGAAGAATGAAACAAAAGAGTCTCAATGAAATCTGACGAACACGCAAATGAAATGAAATGTTATATATATATATATATATATATATGTGTGTGTGTGTGTGTGTGTGTGTGTGCGTGTGTTTGTGTGTGTACATGCGCACAGACATGTATGACGAACGTTTAAAAGCTGATTTTTTATTTTAGCATTGTCATTACTTAATTAACTTCGTATAATTTTAGTTAAACAATAAAATAATTCAGGTCCACCTAATTTGTGTGGTGGCATTTCCAGAATATTATTGTATTATCAGTAAAATAATTCCAAAATAACAGTGATATATTTTTAGACCATTTATATTTACCCATTTATATTGCAATTTTTCTGACAGAGCACTGAAAATTAAATTATAATCACAGATGGCAAAATTTACATAACGCCTACAACATTCGCCTTTTATTCGATAGCGTGTTTGATTGTCTGTATACAAAATGTAACTGATATATTTATTAGAGTATATGTGGGTCTGCTGTTTTGACCATCATACTGTTCCACTACTGCTAATACCGCTGCATAGGGTAGTAGACTAAGATGCAGTCTTTTTGCTATCGAGAGCTTAAGAGACGTAGTGCGAGACAAAAACGTCATTTTTAATGTATGCGTTTTTACTATGGAAAATACACCTGAGGAAAGAAGCCAAATAAAAGAATAATAGACAATGTTCTAAAGGGCAAGAGAATTTTAAACTGCAAGATATGCAACACGAATTATACTTTCGTATAGAAAAATACTACGATGCTCAGTAAATTCCCCCTTTAAAATAACAATAATAATGATAATAACAATAATAATAATAAGAAGAATAAGAATAATAATAACACGTAAACGCGTTTCGCCGAGAAAACTGCTAAAAAACGGAACATTATATGTACAGTAACAAAATTATGATAATGGAGTTAATTACATCCGTATTATGCCAAGTAGATCTGCTGCATACATCGTTAATACTGTGGTGGAACTCTACTGCCATCTATTGGATTGTTCTCAAAATACCAATGTGGAAAAGCGAGGACGCCGCTCACTTGTATTTGTCTTACACGTAGGCCTATTGAAGTAGCAGATAAAAAAAAATCTGCAAAACCGCAAAAACGGGTTTCGAACCATAACCGTTGGCGTCATATTACATTTACCTATGTATTACATTTACCTATGTATTACATTTACCTATGTAGCCGAATTGTGTAATTGCTGCTGCTGTACGACAAGCTTTAATCTGGATAAGCCTTTTGTTAAACACTTTTTAAATCCAATTTCCTAAATTTCCCAGAGCAGGTACGACAAAGAGATTGCGAGACATCCATGAGACCACAGCAGTCAAAGACGCCAATAAAGAGAATTATTTCCGCTGGCCTTTTGTGCGAAGAGCAAGCCGATAGAACAACAAATGGGTGCTTCGGTCTGGAAACTTCCTAATTGTGTCTGGACGGTCATAAACTCATTAAAAGTGGAATTCCAGACTGTATAGAAGAGCCGCTAGTGTTTTATTACACTGTCTCTGGAAAAAACCTTTGAAGTTCTGTCCATCTGCAGCGCAACACATCACTACAATCTATTAGTGCACGTTACAAGACCATTTTAATTTGCGTTTGTGCTTCCTCATGGTCATGTGTTAGGAGACTATTTTATTTAAATGTTTTACTAAAATGAATGAATATGCGCGCAATTAAATTTCACACAATCACTATCCTAAAATGTACGATTTGGTGGGCGCTCGTTAACCATTTTACTTAGCGTGTTCATCATTGGATTATGTTTCAAATGGTAAATTTATCCCCGCTCAACAGAAATACATACGCTGCAATATTTTAAGTTTCAGCTGCCGCGCTTTCAACATCTTTCTTGCTCTGTGTCCTTTCGCCTTCCAACGCTTTGCACCCCATAAACGGTTATAGCGGTAATTGTCTTTTATGACTGTATACAACCAGCAACATCCTTTGCCAAGACCTGCAGCAAGGCTGCGTCGGCATGTCTATCCAGAATCCAAACACGTTTGATAGAACTTTCAAAGCGCCAACATACTTTCCTTTTAGCGCAGATTTGTTTTGAAATATACGGCCATATCACCTGAACACAAAGAATGCGCGACTTCTTTTTACGTCAGAAAACAGGAGCTTGGGAGTCACACCAATCTATTTCACACTTACATGACAAATAGGCCTGTTCTAAATAGTATACTTACAGAGTGTACCGCACTTATAGTTATGAATTCGCTATATTACATGATGGATTAAACGAACACAAACCAGTCAGTCCTTTCTCAGGCTTAAATACGTCGAATAATTGACAAGCTAAGCAAACCATTCAAGTAAAGTGAGTACAAACTATAATTAAAATTCTCAGTGGAACAGAATGCAATATGAAATTGCATGTTTTTGCATAAATATTTATTAAGAGACAAAAGTGTCAATTTACAGTATTATTTATTTTTTTACTTGTTACTCATCATACAAATTACATCTAGGGAAATAAATGCTTGCTATCACAGGACATGAGGTATTCATCAGTGTTTTATATTCTCTTTTAGGTTCGAAGGTATTTTAAGTATCTGGTGTGTTTGTAATAATGTTTAAAAATTCCTAACTATAGGTAGTTGCGAGGCATATAGGTAGTCAATACATGAACATAGGTTTAGACATGTTTTCCATTTAGCAAGATACGCATTTTAGGTCATGCACCTAATTCAGTGTTAGCATTACATGGCGTCGCCAACGTTACACTATGTTATAATGCATTTCTGTAGAAATCATACACTTCAGTCGACAAAATAATAGCATCAACAACGAGGCCACGACCAAACTGAAATGTAGATAAACAGCTAAACAAATCTAATACATAATTCGACATACACTCACAAATAAACACTGTGCGTATTAAGAAAAGCCTCATATATGACAGCGAGCTAGGCCGTACGATCTACACCACTGTAACAAAATGAACACAGTGCCTTCTACAGACCATTAGTTTGTGCAATACAAGGTAGTTTATAGGAGGGACAAATAGAGATTAAATCCATCAATTGAGTCAAACGTGCGGACATCATTTTCATCGTCTGACCTGATGATATATAGCAATAGACTATATGAGAATTTGTTAAAGTGTAAATAATTCCAACACATATTATTTCACAGCGAATGATTTCAGTCGTCTTTCGGTCCATCTTTATTGAATTTCTTCATCTTCATTCTCCTGTTCTGGAACCAGATTTTAACTTGTCTTTCAGTCAGATTGAGGAGTCTTGCCACTTCATATCTACGGTCTCTGGTGAGGTACATGTTAAAAAGAAACTCTTTTTCCAGCTCGAGAATTTGGTGCTTAGAGTAAGGACAACGTTTTTTTCTCGTAGAGCTCGCGTGAAGCCAGTTGGACACCGGATTATCTGCAAAAAGGGGTCAAACGTGAAATAAAAAATTAAAAGCTGGTGACCCGCTAGAGCCCATCGGTGGAACTGGGACACCCTTACGAATTTTGACGTTTCACAAATTAACATTAACAGTCGAATAACTCAACAGCGAGTTTTCACGTTCGAATTTAATATATAGGCCTATTAGATGTTCTCATCTCCACTGGATAAGACGCAGAGATAATTGTTTCCTTATGGGTTTTACTTTGTATAATTCTAAATTAATAACTTAATTAATTTTGAAATAAATGCAACGGCACTCTCGTTTAAGTACACGCAAACCCAGAAATCCATAAATCGTTAAGTAAAATTGTATTAATACGTTATGGGCAAACAATATTTTAATATATTAGAACTAATTGGAGATGTTGTACTTACTTGGGTTCACGTCTGGTTTATCCACGGACATGTTCTCTTCGTTGGGCTCGGAGTATGAAATCTGGCTTAAGAACCGATCCTTTTGCCCAGGGGAGGACCCCTTTGCAAAATCGGGCAAAAGCAGCGTATGCGAACCCAGCATTGTACTGTCATCTCTGACCCCGACATTCTCAGGTTTGATACCACTGTGTTGGTTGGACGGTAATCCGTTGAAAGGCAAGGATCCAGAAATGGGTTCTAGCACCCAGGATTGCATGCACCTTCCATCCGACTCCCCCGTGCCCTGAGAATGTGTGTGTGGGTGACACATACTGGGCATTCCGTTTGGAAACTGGGCGGGCACTGGGCTCCAGGATGAACAGAAAACCGACGGTTTCGTCTGGAAAGTGCAAGAACCGAACTCTGCATGTTCGTTGACCGGAATTTGTCTCGCATGCTGAAGCCCTGAACCGGGGTATCTCGCTGCAAAAAGATCCTCGCTTTCAGAGAGAATGAGAGAGTCTACGTAGTAACTATTAAGTGTCCCTGGTGTCGACATTGCAAACGCACATTCGTAAACACACACACACATAAACACGCCCACAAGTACACTGTACTATCTTGAGAAAAATAATCTGTAGAAATCAAGTAGCAACTTGGCCTCACAAAGAACTACAGTCGGCTAATAAGTTGAACGTTCCTTGCCATTCGATTGGGCGACAAGCGCACGTGATCCGGAGGGAGAACAATAAAAAATAAATCAGTCCGCTCGCTATTAAATGGTGACTGTTTTCCGTTTTAACGCTTTATAACAAGGCCTTGTGTTTTTATGCAAAGATATATTATTTAATACGTACAGTAAAGCTGGTCGTGACTATGGCCACGACCAAATAAAGCTAGAGTGCACGAAGCTTCGTGAGAAGCTGATTCTAGTCTGCATTAATCACTCGATCAGAGTATTTTCTGTCTGTGAATGTGATGAATATATATGGATTGTAAGCGCTTATACTGGGTAATATTCAATCAATATTATAAACTACAGCTCAAAAATACCGACTAATTACCACTGAACTGGTAATACAAATGCAAAAATGACTTATTTTTACTTATGCTTTATTAAATCGAGTGAATTGGCATTATTTGGATTAACTGAAGATGAGAGTAAAAACGCGCACATTGAAGTTTTGACTTTGCGATTAATTTTTTAAATCAGCCCCCATAACTACCAATTCGCATGAACGAACTAATATGTGTGCCCCAACGATCTAACGCTTAAAATGTTCCTGATGGTCCGAGTCCAATCCAAGAAGCAAAGAGCAAAATAAGACCCATATCCTGCCTTTCACAAATCATGAAACATTGCAGTTAAACAAGAAAAAAGGAAAAAGTAATGAATTAAATAAAGCAATAAATAACTGAAATAATATTGCCAATCGGATATCATTTGCGAGCAAATTAGAAGACTAATGTAATGGTCATTTCGCAATGTTGCAAATGTGTATCTACTTGTAATTACTTAAATGAAACTGATGTTTCTATTAATAATTCTATTAACTTTAAGATCGATAGAATAGTGATTAAGGTTACATTAGCTGTTAGATTAAATGTAAAAAAGGTGAGAATAATACAAGTCATGAAAAATTAACACTTTGAAATTTTTAATACATATTGTTAATAATAGTGGTAATGTAAAGTGTTAAAACATATTTTTTATAACATGAACAATATTTCCGTCACTGGTAAAAGCGTCATTCTATCTGTTTACTGAACTGACTGCAGATGAATTGAGTATGATTTAAAAATCCAATGGGAAATTGACAATAATAAAGCGAATTTGTGCTAAGAAAACAAAAATCAACTGTTTCTTGGGTTTAAATTTTAAAAAATACAGCATTTCCGTATGTTCTGGGATACTAATAATTAAAAAGTAACAAACGTAAGCTCCCATTTAACTTGTATTTTAAATAAAAGATACTATGTGACTTGTGTGATTTTTTTTCTTAAATTGTAGTGCGCTGATATGTAAGTTTTAACCTATGCCAAATAATAGTAATAACAATAAAGTTTTACTGCATATTTGAATGAGATATGACTAATGCATTTCTAGAGACGACCTGCTCATAACACGTTTACTATTTGTGATAAGAAAGCAACAATATTTTAATGATTTCTTCTTTTTAGTTTCAGTAATTTCAGTTCCAGTATAAAACCGAACAGTTGATAGCCTAAGAGCTACTATGTATATAAATGAGAGAAATTAAATGAAATAGTAACATCGGAGATAAAGATAAAAGGATTTCAAATGCATATATAATTACAGAGAAAATGAATGCATACAAATACACAGCAATTCACAGTTATATTTTCATGAAATACGAGACCTTGCAATAAATATTATTTTATATATATATATAGTCTATATGCATGCATACATATATACCTAAATAAATAACCAAATAAATATGTACACGTATGACACGTAAGCTCGCTTTCACCAGTGTTGTTTATTATTCTTAATTCAGTTTGTGAAACTACAGAACGTTAAAATATTTTTCTGTGGACAACACACCATGTGGTTTACTCGTCGCTTTTTTTCTTTCTTTCTTTGAATCTAAGAGCTGGATACAAGCAATAGTTGCGCGGTTGTAAACTGAAGGTGGGTGTTGTAACAGGGACTGAGTTTACCACGGGGGCTATTTACTTCTTTTACTCCAGATAACAGGCTGTTGGTCTGATCTAAATATCGCCACAAAGGCCTCTCCTGTCTTTGTGTTTAGTCTATTGCGCCGCCGGAAGCGCCCGGTGCTCCACTGGCGCGCCGCTGAGGTCGCTGTTGCTTAAGCGGATCGAGTAAGACTGCAATGGTCATAACCGAGGCCTTGTCGACCCTTTAATTTCCGTGTAGAGGTGAGCTTTTAGCAATTTTCAAGTCCACTGTCCCTCTCACACGTGTTAAAAGAGTTTGGTTATTTCAAGTTTATTAGTTAAATACATTTTCGTTATCACATATGGAAATTTCCATTGATAGATCTCAGCACATTTGCCAAAAAAGACAGGACAACCAAATTAGTTCATGCATTCACTGCAGGACACATGTTAAACTTAGGTATAAAGTTATTCGGTATAAAGAATGATATTATAAACTCCAACTAAACATTTCAATGTAGATCAAATTGTTTATATAGTACACTATACGTTAGAATGTCCGCCCGGCTTTACGACGAAGTTAACTGGGGTAATTAAGACAGTTTCGTGTTGTAGAGGAAGAAAATGTAGCCCAACAACATGAAACTACCTAAATTACTCGACAGTCCATAACAGTATTGCTCAAAATAAAAAACATTAAATCTTTTGCAATTAATCCTTGTTAGTTAGAAAAAAGCACAACAGGAACCTCATGGTCATATTGTCATCTATGGTGTACATGGTAATGCGTGTTGTTTTGTTTCTCTTCTAGCCGCAAGACTTAAATATATGACTCACCATATTTCCCTGGCACTGGATGGATCATTTTTTTCGCGCGCTAATTTCCTGCTCAGCGGAGAATCCGCAGGAGCCCTGAGTCCCATTGCCAGTTTATAAGAGAAATCATTTGCTTCCTGCCCGTCGCACTGCCAGCCGCCCAAGTGACCCTGTCAGACTGCTGCAGCAGCAGTGCACATACAGCCCGCTAGCATGTCATAAAACTCGACAAAAGCCGACAAAATTGCAACACAACGCACTATTGCTCGAACAAAAATATGATGGCGCACACAAATTTTAAAAGCAGGCCTAGAGATTATTTAACGTCTATGATTGCTTTTAAAAGAAACACAGCCCATATTCAGGTTAACAATATACAAAAATATACACAAAATAAAAATGAAACCCGAGGAATTTTTGCACCGATAATTTATTAATAACTCAATACACAATTCACCAATTCTTTAACTAAAACACCAGCTTGCGTATATTTACACAATAAAAGTCCGTTTGCTGTTTCGAATCTAATCTTCATTGCCAATCGAGTATTACTCTCCCATTAATTTTGCAAGGCAACCTGAAAATAGTTGCTCTCTTTCCCACATTTTAATTAGGATATTTCACCAATTATTTTTCTTAAAGACAGAAGTTATTAAAACAATATATACAATCTCACAAAACGAGATGTATATGAATATCTACATCAAACAGCTTTCCATTAAAAAGAGGTAAACGTAATACAATAATTTGTTCACGAGTGCGACTTATTTATGTACATGTGCTGATAATAGCATTTATTTTTCGGTACTGTTCACATTCCTAAAAGCTTGTAAAACAAAGCAGAAAAGTCATGCAAATAATTTTTATGCCGACTTTTTATCATTACAGTAAAGTGGTCAATATGCCTACGTCCAGAATTGTATTTTCATTCTTTTCTTTCTTTGTTTTCGTCAACCTTTGTGCTCTAAACCAAGAGCGCGTTTTTATTTCACACATCACAGAATATCATATCACTTTTCCCTCACGGAGAAATAATGCGACAAAATGAACACGTGAAACTGTAAACAAAACAAAGGAACGACAACGAAAAGGAAAACGAAATGAAAAATATTCATATATTACTAACCAAAAACTTTATCTATTTATATTAGCCCGCAGAAACAGAGTTTCTGTTAGACCGGTTGTGCCCCTCGCGAACTTGAAGAAGGAAGACGTCCAATAAACGCATAAATAAAGATTATCAAGAAAAATTAAAATTCGGCGTAAGCTCCCGAATTCTGTTTTCGCGGCTCATTTTCTTCAGTTTCATTCTGCGGTTCTGGAACCAGATTTTGACTTGTCTGTCAGTCAGGTGGACACTGCGACTGATCTCTAGGCGACGCTCGCGAGTCAGGTACATGTTGAAGAGGAATTCCTTCTCGAGCTCGAGAGTCTGGTGCTTGGTGTAGGGGCAACGTTTCTTCCGGCCACTTTTCGCTGTTAGCCAGTTGGCTGTATTTTCACTTTTTGTATCCCCTAAAGGAAATGGCAAATACGTATACTTTAACTGACAACGCACGAAAAAAAATATGGAAATATCTGCACTGGTGCATATTGCTTAAAAGGACTGAACTTGAAGTTGGTTTTAAATATTTTTAAGGAACACAGCTTTGTCATAATTAGTTACATTGCTATAGTTAAATATTTCCACATTAGACTAAGGGACACAACAGCTCTTGAGGAATTTTTATTAATTTAAAACAGACCTGTCATGCAGCGTAACCTTATGTATACATTGTAGGAAACTCCTTTGATATACTAGATCAGCTTTGTTAGAGTTCACCTTGAACAACTAGTAGTATAGCTTTTGTTAGCAAACATGTAACAAATTGTTAGTCAAATTAAACTTTCCAAATACACAAACTGTTACAAGATACCCAGCGCTTAAAGGTTAAATACAGATACTACCCCGCAAAGTGCGTAATACATCAAAGTCCGAGACGCCACTCACACGCCTTCAAAACTGCAAAATACTCACCTTTTGTGGCTTTCATTGAACTCCCTTTTTCGTTTTCTGGTGGTTCCGGTGACGACGATTCTGCTGCAGATGACATTTGCGTGTCATCGTCTCTTTGCGGCGGACATGCTGCATTTACGGGAGACGTCTCTTCGTTCCCTTTCTTGGCCGCCTCTGCTGAGATGGAGGATGAAGGCGGCGAGTCGAAGCCATCCAGCGGTTGCAGCCCAAAGTTTGTAGAGTTCGCCTGAACACTGTGGTAAACCTTAGAATGTGTGTGAGTCTGAGACAAGCGGAAATAACCAGGTACAGGAACTGTGCCGTTGTCACTGACTGCGCACGAGCCAGAAGTTAGTTTGGAGTAGGAGAGATCCTCCGCAGTCGACGCCTTTGGACACTTCTGCGACTCATAGAGACAGTATGCGTTTTCCTCTTTAATGTTCGGAGAGAAAGAACATGGTGTAACCTGCTGTCTCGTAGGTGGATCCATACGGCACGACCTCGGAGCCTCTAACCACATATCCATTCCAGTCATGTATGGACTAGACGTCGGGACCATGTTTTGCGGGTTATTTTCGCTCCGTTTTCCAAAACCTGGAAAAAATCCACAATTCGGTAGTCCGTAAGGCAACTCTGTGCCTGGTGGCAAGCACACGCCGCTTCCTTGATAGAAGGCTCCACTGTTTTCGGTTCGGGCACTGATCAAGGAGTCTACTAAAAACGAATTTCCAGCTGGGCTGTCCGAACATGACATTGTTGTTGTGTAATTTGGCGAAGGGAGAAGATAGCCCTTTCTGGCTGACATTTCTTGTACAGAACATGCTGAATATGATTAGAGATACCCCCACTACAGTGTGCAATCTAAAAGCCAATTGAAAGGCCTGGGCTCTGTGGGCTCCGCCCTCCGAAATCTACGTAATGACACGAGGGTCATTTCCATCTCAGTCTTAAAAGGAGAGGAGAAACATCAGTGCGTTCATAACCCATAAGTTAAATCCAAATAATAACGTTATATGCCAGAGAAAGTACATGTGGAGTCTTCGCATAAAATGTGGCTTGACTGCGGGCGCGCGAGTCAACATTATATTACAAAACTAAACTATTTCAGTCACCAAACGTCATGAAAAGTGACTAAGATTATATCAGTTCTCCATCTGATATATCTTAACTCACCACCAGCATTTGGTGTCAGATGCCCATATACGACTTGTTAAATATGAAATATACTCCACTTGTATAAAGACGTACTCACCTCAAAGTACTTTGGAAGTGCTGCAGAATTAGTACTGCAGTACTGCAGAATTAGTGACATTGACATACAAAATACCATCTCTTTCGTGAATTGATAGTATATTACTTGGCCAACATTATTTTTCATTGAATTAACGTCTCAGTAAAATCAATAACCAGAGGTCTCCGTCATGAAAATCAGGAAAAACAGAGGAGGAACATTTTGTTAGTCCGAATAATATATTTGTATGAAATCTGATTTGAATCTGGCCTTTACAATACATTTCTACGGGAAAATACGCAGTGCGCGTAACCAAAAAGGGACGTCGTTTCGACCCTTTTAGACGCGAAAGATAATTTAATAATTTTAAATTTAGCTTTAACGCAATTTAACGTTATGAATTTTGTCAGTATTGCTTCACATCGTTGTTATATCGCACGTATCATTCCAGTGTTTATAAACATCGTATATTTACTACGATAACATGTATATGATATGTAACAGGATAAAGACATTTAAAAATAAAGAAAATAATGCAACAATACAGAAATATTATGATTAAGGTATAAGTCGGGGTATGGAAACAAATGAAATCGTCATTAAACAGTTTTTGTATTTTTTTTCTTGGTCGTCTTCATTTGCATTGACTATATGCGCGTTAAACATTTGTTTAGCTTTTTAAACTATTGGTTAATTTCTATATTTTTTCATGTGACACAGTCGGTCGTTTTCTATAGATATATACCTGTTTATGATTGGTTATTTTTGTCAATGGCTGAGAATTCATCTGAAGATTATTTCATATTTACTACCATGTATACTATATCCAATAATCCAGTGTCATACCTTGCTGGAAAGGAATCCAATAGTAGACAATGAATTATATAAGTTCATACACACACACACACACACACACACACACACACACACACACACACACACACACACACACATACACACACACATATATATATATATAGGTGGATTGGGATTGGGTGGATGGAGGGATGGATGGATGGATGGATGAAAAACACGTGATTGAATTACACACACTCCATTTTGATGCCATTTTCAAACATTGCGCCAATACGTTGTACATTTCTTGGGCAATGAACGACGCTTCCCCAAGTAACTGTAAAATGTCGGCTATAGTTTACCTAAAATATCGGTGAGTTAAAACAGGGGCAATTGCAACAATCAAAATGTGCATTATGGAATATCACTTTAGCTACATTATCTACACACACATACATACGAGTATTTCGGTGTATACGTGTGTGTATGCGTGTGTGTATACATACGCACACGCATATGTGAAAAGTAACCGCAACCCAAATGTAACTTCCCAACTTCTTACTTATTTTCTGTATGTTATCATTTTAAATTCAAGACGAATGACTGCAAGATTAACTCTCATAATTTATTTCATCAAGCAGTGTTAAAACTCCGACAGGCCGTTCTCACCTATAACCTATGCGGTTATGTTCGATAATACTTTTTATTACATCCAGCAACGGTTTTTATTTTTCACAAGAGACCGTGCTGATGGTTAATAAACACCGTTTTCGGACATCTAACCCACTTTTATTTCCCCGAAGAATAACAAAGACGGGGTTATCCTGTATTTAATATGACTAATATATTGCGAAGAGAAATTCTAAAATGCATGTATACATACCGCCCGTTGTGTACGTTTGTGTTAGGCCTACTTAGGCCTGCTATAGTAGTTTGAATATGTATTGTACACGTTTATATATTTTAAGTAGGCCTAAGTCATTATTCTGGTTTTAAATATAGTAACTATTATCGATATGATTTTCCAGAAATTCATGTTTGTTTATATATTTAGCAGTTAAATTGCTTTCCAAGCGGAGTTACGTGTTGCTTCTCAGTGAATTCTATGAAGCAGTCTGACTGGTAGAAATGTAAACTGGTTAGGCCTACGTCCAGCTTGGAGATTTCCTCCAAGTATTTCAGTGTATACGTGTTTCTGAAGAGTCACAAAGTAGTCGATTACCTTTGAAAATCGGACCACAGTGCCCCACAACAGCATAGCATTTAAAACGGTATCGGTAGAGAAAAAATCGCAGCGCAGTGAATTCAGAAAAAAATCTAGTATTGTTTATTGACTTGACAACCGCAGACAGCGGCCGAAGCGACTGTATAGCCTTGACATTTAATATATTTAAAAATTACAACAATATTTCAGAAATCATTTACCTGTGTATTCGTTCGATAAATGGCACGAGTAGGAGCCGGGAAGGATTTGGGTGGAGATCCTGCGGGTGTCTCAAGATCCACGGCAATGACATTGATCTAAAGAGCGCCGCCCTGTGGAAAAGCATCCATCCGGATACATTAGGCCTATTGAAATTTTCTGCCACTGCAGGACGCTCGAAGTGAAGAATGAAGCCGGAGCTGCTGGTGAACGCTGCCTTTCTGTCGTGTCAGTGATGGTCTTCGGCCCATGGTAACAGTTAATAACCTTGGTCTCAGACAGTTTATTGCACTGCACTCCAATTCTACAAATGCTCCAGACGCAGACAGATTTTATAACCGTGTTGCCACAGTAACAAGGAGGATGTGTCGTAATTAGGTCGAGATTCCAGAGACACTCAAAGGATGAACCAGGCTGGGAGAGCGGCGATCATAAACTTTGGGTCATCATTGTTTATTGGTCTATTGACTGTCATATGACTGGGCTAGTGTGGTGGTGTTGGCGCTTGTAAAATGCTGAGAATAACATAAAATACTCGGATTTTCATGAAATAAACCTGGATAAATAAATATTTATTTCTAAATCAGAGGGCTACGACAGCCGCTTTGAGGAAGTCAATCTGGACAGCTGTTTTTCCATTTTCTCAAGGTTTCTAGGTGATGATGAAAAACATTAAGTTCAAAGCCAGTGAATGAAAACAATTATCACAAATGCATTATAAGATAAGGTATCCCAAAGTATGCGTAATATACCATTACAACAAGGCGAATAAGTTGCATTTTACAATAAAAAGAAAAAAATGTAAGACAATCAAATAATATACCCGACAGCTGCACAAACCCTGTCTGATATCACGAACAAAATATCGCGCGAATATATTTAGTGATAATTAAAACGGCATCTTATAATGCTTCTGATATATCTCAAATAGGGTCGTTTACCATAATATGGTAATAACAAATAACTGAATGTTTAAAGTATCTCAGGCTTGGAGATTTCCCCTTTAGCCTACCAGGTACAGCTAATGTTTCATTCAAAACATTCACACCTTTTCCTCATCTCCTACATTTTAACTCCGTCGGCAGTTCACAATGCCCTTTCTTTCTTCATATAATACAGTGAAAAAATTAAAAAGCTACGATTACGTGTTGGCCGTGTTTGTCTAACGTGTTTTTTTTCATAAAAGATGCGGAACGAAATTAAAACATTAGAGACTTATGCTGATACAGCGATTGACTTTGTTGACGTGATCAAGTCAAAATGGAAATCGCCAGCTATATTTTCTGTATTGCGAAAAATAGTTATGTAAAATATTTTTCACAGTAACCGAGATATACAAAGTCTATCACTGATTCATACAGGTACGCTTTAGAATGCAAAAGTTTCGTGTTTGCCATTAATACAGAAGCTTAAATTAAATAAATTACATTGGATTCGAATATGTTCTAGGGTTTCATCTGACTGCAAAAAAACAAAAAAATTTAAAAATCAAACGTCCGTCTAATTTAACTGGAGCGATTTTGCATATCCTTGCACGTTGCGCGGTCGCTGTATATTTCTTGGAAATATGAAAACACTGGCGAAAACACGTTCATCTATATATCCTGTAAAATATAAAATATATATTTAGGCCTACACCACAATTACAAGTCCAACAACGGGGTCATGGACGACTGGGGAAAAGACATTGCATGCCACACCGCTCTTGAAGTTGACAGTACAATCTTTAGATAGCAACCTTAAACTGATTGGAATACAGACTATATCAAAATAAACTTGAGTGCATAAATATACGTGTGACAGAAACATTGTATACCGCATTCACGTGCAGTGTGTTCGGTTTGGTCACAGAGAAGTTATAAATTGATGAAATTGTATCGCATCGTATTTTCTTCTCAGACCGCGTATCTTATTTGATCTTGTTTATAACTCAATCGTAGAAAAAAGCATAAAAACAATTATAAAATACAAAGTTAAAAAACGAGCCAAGCAACTTTAGACTTTAATTAACAATATGAGCAGAATGCTTGGCGTCACGACGTTCGCGAAATACATAGTTGAAAACGGACATTGAGTGACGATGAGGGATCCATGTATACTCATATTTACTGTACAACCGTAAGATTGTCCTCTTTATACACATTTTGCAGTATGCGGTCGAGAGTCCTCGAACTTGAAATTAGCGATTATGCTTTGGCGCCGCTGTCAAAATACCAGAAGGATAAACGAGTCCAAAGCAACAAAATCCTATAGCAGAGGATTTGTGGTGTAATATTGCAAGCGATCTCTGTTCAGTTTCTTTTCTTTCATTCTCCTGTTCTGAAACCAGATTTTAACTTGGCGGTCTGTTAAGTTCAGCATCCGTGAGAGCTGCAGACGTTTCTCTTTGTTGATATACACACTAAAGAAGAACTCCCTCTCCAATTCCCTGATCTGGTATTTTGTATAAGGGCATCTCTTTTTGCGAGTCCTCTGGCCACCTGAAAAACAGAAACAAACACCGAACATTAACTCGACAGCAGAAATACAGCGATTTTTTAACCAAGCATGCTTGCTTGGTCGTGTTGAATTTTTGAAATCCCCGATACATTAAATTACGCTGAACTGAAAGTTGCAATGAATGCAAATCAATTTCACATTAAGAACTATTTAAATGATCGCCGTCACACACCATTTCATCGTATATATACCAAATACGTCGCAAATATTTTATGATATACAAATAAATTGCAATGTGTAACCATTGTGAAAATTTAAATTGGGCTAAACTAATATGAATCATTTATCAATAATGTGCAGAAATTATTGAATAAGTAATGTGGCTAAGACAATTTTTGCGGTCTCATTCTTTTTCATCCTTTCCATTTTAAGATAAAAACTTTATCAACCTAATTTCTTAACTGCCACATAGCCCGTTAAGACCCGGTAAGATTTTTACAGGTTAAAAATCATAATTATGCAAAAAGCAAATGCACATACATGCATCATCGTAATCAATGATAAATATACATTTTAAATATAAAAGACGTCTGGTCCAAAGTCTTTCATGGCCAATTTCAATTCCAAGCACGTGATCTTGCCGTTTATAACAAAGTTTTGTTGGGGAAATCTACAGGCCCTCCATAAACCTTGTACGCTTATAAAACAGCATATAAAATTTTTAACAGCAGCGCGCTAGATTGCAAACTTTCTCTCATAACCGGGGCGCTGTCTTAATACGTACTGCTGCTGTTAGATTTTTCCTCATTGTTGCCGGAAGAGGACTCGGCACTGCTGCTCTCATCTCGTCTTTCTTGCCCTTCGGTCTCCCGACACGGCTCGGGCGCTGGTGCAGCAGGCATCTTGTTGGAATTTTTCTCCCCTGAGTAGTCATTTGGTGGGTTTTCTGCATTCCCATAAGCTGTTTCGAAAAACTGATCAAAAGCTTGGGGCAGCACCCCGTTCCTGCCTACGTTTCCGTAGAAACTGGACGTGGAACCGGAGCTTGAATGGTAGACAGCGGAATTGTTTTTCCCGAGCATTTCCCCCATTGAGGACGGAGCAGGCAGACAGTCCCTGTGCACAATTTCCTCTGCTGGGTAACAGTGGGTCAGATTTCCCCTGTGGTGCCATTTACTGGACGCATCAATGGCATAGTCCCTGAAGGTTACCTCTCTCACGGGCTGAACCTGCGGCAGGTTCGAGGAGTATGAGTATGTCACTGGGCGAGAAGACTGGGTCTGGGATAAGAACGACGGGAGGCTTGAAAAGTCTGCCCCCGAAACGTAGTACGTGCAACTGGGCAAATACATATTCGACCCAACAGGGACCCGCTCGTCAAAATCCATCATTACTTTATCTGGGCTTCGCCTCTATTGCAGTCCTTAACATGGTTTTCCAACGCTGCAACTCCTGGCTCTTTGAAGCTGATCCCCGGAGCAGAAATTCTGAGACGTAAGCTGACGTGGAGATCTATCTCCGTCCATTCCAGAGAGGCGTGGGTCATGTGACACAGAGCCGAAATTGACAGATTTCTCTGCTAGTGCTGTGTGCTTTTATATGCTTGCACGGGGAAGAGCGAGCGTTATCGTGGGTCCTGAAATAATGCATAAATACGATTTATGAAAGTTAATACTTTTACATTGTTAAAATATCCAGTTTTAAAATCTTTCAAAAGAAAAAACAACCGCACACTGAATATGCGTAAAGACTGCGGTAGTGCGGATTTTAATATCGATTTAACCAAATCCAATGTGAAGGATATATGAAATTAATTCTACAGCGTCTGATTATTTTCATTTTTATATGATCACTTTACTGGCGTAAAAACCGTCGGACGGGCTTTTATAAATATTATTAACCTGCATACTGCATAGTTATGTTGCATATTCGCTATATGGCACGGCTTATGTAATGTACTCTAGTATATAAGCGGGAAGTCTGTACATTTGCTAAATTGATCAGTTTATCCACTATAAAGTTTGCTTTAGTACACAATGCAGTTTATGTGGCAACGCTACACTAATGTACCTGCTGTATTTGAAAGAATGTTCAATTTTTTAAACATTCTTATACTCGGGAAATATAATGCGTATGAATATCTGGATATTACACACAACATCGGGTGGTCTATATTTGTTTGAATCCACCGCAACTTTTTGCGTCGAGGGGCGAGGTTCACGTTCAGGTTTATTCCGGACGTTTCGTGGGTTTTCTTCTCAATTGTGAATAATTCGAAAAATGCTCCGCTTCGTTTTCGCGTTCCCCGAAGCTTGAGTAACAACATAGTAAAATTACGACTGCCTAAACAATTCCGGGTGAACAAGTCTGACTAGATAAACATGCGCTTTAACGCGACCACGAAGAACCGCGGAGTCCTAAGATTTGTATCGGGCTTATTCATAAATAAATAACATTTTACACAAGTTAAAAAACTGCTAATTGAACTGCAATATATTGAATGAAAAACAATTTCGTAGTAGTCTACAGTAGTGGACAAAAATGTGCAAAAAGATCACTGACTATTGGGAAAACAAATATTTTCACCATGGCCATCCTCATCTTATTAATTATAATAAAACCAATCACAACGTGTGTATAATATCATTGAAAATAAACAAGCCATTCTTATATTAATGTTTTCTTCAAAGGTTATTTCCGAGCGTTTCCATTGCTAACGTCCAAGCAACGCAAAACGGGGACCTTTGTAACGTTCCGTGATGTAGCTTAGCATGCGCGTAAAAATTAGAGCGTAGCGTTAAAATAAATCGTCCCTTTCAAAAATATTTGAGGCATAACACATAAAGCCAGAGAAAACACATATTCCTCAACACCGGAAGGTCTGGGTTTAAGCTGAAACGAGAATACGATTTAGAAGGGAAAATATAAGGGTCCATGGTCAATTTTAAAGATCTAGGTAAAGTAGGCCTAGTATCGAGGCATGAAAAATAAACATTCTGAGGTTTCAGTCAGTTTTATAGTTTTCTCTGGACCTTTACATACACATTGAAAGACAATTTTTATGATGTATAAATTATACATTTAGGTCGAAGGTACTACAAGCATCGTATTCGAACTGGTTATTTGCGCATCAAGTTTTTATTCTACACAAAACGATATACCGTACTCCTTTCTGATTTCTGATTGGGGTTCTTTAGAATCTTACCTATTCTCTCCTTACAGTAACCTTTTGTGTGTGCGTGTGTGTGTGTGTGTGAGAGAGAGAGAGAGAGAGAGAAAGAGAGAGAGCGTGTGTGTGTGTGTATTGCGGTCGATTTAGGCCAAATAATTAAAAACTACTCAGTATAAGCGTGCAGGCTAGTAACACACAGGTGTTATAAATAAAAGAGTTAAACAAGCATTCAGACAATAGAATGCGTACATTAATTGTCGTGACGCATTTACGTCTTTCAGGACTGTAAGTTAGTATAGCAAAACAATTTAATTGAACACATACAAGTGCTGGCCCGATTGCATGATGTTGCTAAATATACTTTTAATCTTCTCGAGAACACCTCAGCATTATTCTGGCGCTCCATGTCTCATTAACATGCTTCACATTTGAATAATTGTAACAATGAGCCAAGTCTAAGCCTTCGTGGCGACACGCTCCGCCTCTGAGTCAATTCAGACAAATTCTACCACTTGTGTTGGGGCTTTTAAGCCATAATTGAATGCAGGATGCCCACGAAAGCCAAAACCAGTCAGAGACTGACCTGCGGTTTTATACCGCTTCTGGTAGTCAACTGAGGGTTTTTTTTCACTGTAGACATGACAAAACTGACCAACCGTAATCGACATACGCCACCTACGTGGAAACCCACGATCTCTGATGAAATTAGGAGCCAACACTAACCGTCGTCAGTGACACAAAGCCGATTTATGAAAGGTAAGGCTTATCAACAAGAATAACCATGTTAATGCGCGCATTGTTCGTTTTTCATGGATGTAGTCATCCAAAAATCAATGTATTTACTCATTAATTCAAAATTTGTGTATATTTCTGTGAGTGTATTTAGCATTTTTCTTCCTTGGTCCCGTGCTCTTTTGGCTGCTAACTGCAAGCGTTACCCCAGTAACAGACTTCTGATGATAGACTTCAAGTTCGAGGAACGAAGAATGTTTGTGCCCGCGCACAGAGCGGATAGAAATGGGCTGTAACACCATACATGAAGTACTATAGCCCGGATAAAGTTTTCGTGACTGCCAATGACTCACCAGTGATCCAAGGACGAATACCTTGCACCGAAACAGCGACCATCTGAAATGCATTGACAGTTCAAGATCAATAAGTGGCTATGACATTTGAATCAGGCCTTAAAATGAACTTCAACTTTGCTGTCTTCCTAGAAACTGCATATACAGTCGTGTTGTCATTTTCCACAGACCTACACGGACTATCCTGACAACCTTGTATTTATAACCCCCTCTGTAAAGACAGAAACAAAGACAATAACATTCGGAAGTTTCGATTTAAGAGAACTTAATAATACACAGAATGTTATGTTGATATGATGGTTGTGGTCGCTGTTGGGGAAAAAAATCACACAGAAATGTTGCTGGTTTGAAATGTGGTTTGTATTTTTTCTAAATTAACTTCAAGAGATTGATAAATTACGCGTGGTATGGTCATATGCTGAACATTTTGCCAGCTGATTTAAATCATATATCTGTGTAGAAAGAAGATTTGGTATCTAAGCTTTACTGACCTGTGTTTTTCCATCTGAATATGTTGTTTACTATTACATATTGATGTTAGAATGAAGCTTCAAACATTCATTGCTTGAGGTGAAAATATCAAGGGATAAAGTGTAACATCCAAATAACATTAATTTTACTGTGTATTTACTTCTAGCAGCCAAAAGCTGAAAAAAACTTTAACGTGGCACCAGAACGATTTTAAAAATAGTATTCGGAGAATCACATTAATTACTCAACTTGCCTCTCGTCTTTATTTAACCTTGCAGTCTAATTGTGGATGTAAATGAGAAGAGAATATGGTAGGAATCTCCGTACTTGAGTATTTTTCTCAGGAAGCAGCCTATAGTATCGGTAGCGCCGTAAGGCAGAGAAAAAACGTACTTCACTTTAAATTCTCTATGACTATTATCCAGTACATGTGTGCATGTGTTCAAGTTCAAAAGAGATTACGAAGTTTGACATATTTAAATAAAGTGCTTTTCACATCCCATCCTCAGCCTAAGCATAATTTATTTTTGAACTTGAATTTTACTCTCATGGCTTTAGAGGAATAAGATATTTGGTTTGTTAACAGGAGGCTTAGCTCACGCAAAGGTAATTTCAGTCTTCACACTTCTCATAATGTCCTGTTTGTTTTAAAGATATCAGTTCATTACGCATCTTTTTTTTCGACGGATCCTTTTCTGCAGGAGAATTGAAGGCTGAGACAACGCGCAAAGAAATCTTCACAAGTGAACTCAGTGGCTACAACTACTACAAATTGAAATGATCCGAATTGGTCTGAAGAATTCCAGGAAAATGAGCCGGAAACTCCTGGATCTTGTGGGGCCACCGAACGTAGAGCCCCGAACAGTACCCGTACCTGTCAAAGAAGCATTATATATAATAAGATTGTTATGTTTTAGGTAGCAAATGCAACTCAAATATTTGCACTTGTTATAATAATAAGTATCGTAATTAGCATAGCTATTTTATATCTTAATAATAGGTATCATACGCAAAATACAAAATACAAAACTTTGTAGATAGTCCCACTGTTTGGAAATATATATTTCCCGTTGTGTAATGTGTTTAGTTTAGATCACAGTATAAACGTAGAAATATTCGGCCTTTAAATGCGTTTGGTCAATTGAATAAGTGCCAAAATTTAAGAAATTGCATGTGTAACAATTGCCCACCGCCGAAGGGTACTGGGCGATGCCCAAACTCTGATTATTTTACTGAAAATTTAAATATTGTGATCTGAGGGCAAAGTCGTTATTGCCGTTATTGTGTAGGCGGTACGCGATTATTTTTTGTTTTCGTTCTGAAACTTTTTGGAATATTGCTGTTGTCTTCGAATCGCATGGACTATTTTCTTGGCATTCTGCGCCACCAATATTTACGTGTAATATCTTTTCAGGTGTTAGAAATTAACGTTATTGGTAAATATCAGATAAGCATTAATATGTCGGACAGAATGTATTGTGCAGAATTTCACAGAACTGGACCGGATATATAGATTAATTTGCGCAATTGTAAATAAAACTATTTTATTGTCTATTCATTGCAAATACGTAATTTACAGGTTTAATATAACCAATAAAATTATTATTATTATTATTATTAGTAGTAGTATTAGTATTATGGGTTTTGATAATTGATGTTTTTTTTCGATGGGTACATTTTTCATTCTAACAAAAATGCCGAGCTCTAAAGGCAGTAAACAAAGTTTGTATGCCTAATGAAAACGCCAAAGCTAAAATTATTTTAATTTTGTCAACACAGATTGTCCATGATCAGAAGTAAAGAAGTGTGATTTTAAAACGGTGATTGTAATTAAACATTGTCTTCCGCTCACGTATATGTCTGAAGGTAAAAAAAAAAACCGGCGCGGGGTGTCATGGTGGACTGCGAAGGTCAACGTCAGATGACCTAAGCCTGGCAAGCTAATGCTTTTACTCCACCATGTTTTTTTTAAGAGGTTTGGCTTCCAGTTAGGAGTCGCACAAAGCCTGTGTATGCCTGCTGAATTATTTAAGAAGATGACAAGCAGAGAAAAATAATTTCCTGTGTACAAACACAAAATGGGATAGTCCTTAGAACAAAACGTAGTGATCGAACACTTGCAGAGAATCTGCATATATATATAATTTGGTTCACAAAACAATATCAGTTTATTGTTTTAAAATAGTGATTGGACGTTTTAAACGATTGCCGTTTTTAGTGGCAACAACACGCAATCCTCACTATTAACGTCTTTAAAGGGTACATTTGATCTGTTTGCTGCACCGCTAGAATGTTTGCACTGTCGTTTGTTATAACTCATTTTAGCCATTAGGTGGCAGCAGATGCTTCAACATGAGATTGCAGATGTTTCTGACAATTTGCTCACGGCTAATTCCAGTTGTTGGCATTGTTTGGGTTGCTCTGCCGTTTTTCAATGGCGTGCGCGCAAGAAAGAATGATGCAAGCAACTAGTGAAAACATAATTGTAGTATGAGAGACAGGTCGTACTGTAAAATAACAGGCCGTTTTCATTAGCCTTCAAAGAAGCTACTAATTACATCTCATGTATAGCCGTTATAGTGTAGGAGGTAGACCCATTCATTTACGTCGTTCAATAATATAGATTTTCATTCAAAACAGATCAAATCAAATTATTAGAATTCCACATATGCCATACAGTAAAGTATACTGTAACATTTGAATAAATTTCATATTGTACGTTTTTGTAATATTAAAAAAATTGAGCATGATCATTTTTTATTGTTATTCCTCTTTTAGGAGGAAGTAAAATTAAACGAAACAGCAGACGTTGGTTTGCAAACGCAGCTGTAGAGTCATAACATCGGGCTTTTGCTAAACCATTATAAAGAAATTTGCCTTTATCTTGTGTTCACCATAATACATCCGTTTGTAGAATTAAGTAAATCACTATTATTTATGTTGTTGATTATTAAGACACCGACGACAATGACAATGCTTTCTGTAGACTACTTGTAAAGGTTTTGCATCAAAATTCTAAAATGTGGCATACCAGTTTTGGTGATTATAAATAGGCTTTGTCGTCGAAGAAATGTTTCACCGTGATGTGGTTAGTATGGTATCGCTGGAATCAGTATCTTTTACCCATCTGAAGCCCGTGAATGTGTTTATTGATATGTCATATTAGCCATACACATTTCTACAGTCCTTACCTCCATATATTCGAAGTATCTAAAGAGAATAAATAGAAGTTTAGTCGTCCCTTTGCCGATCAACAGAGAGCTCGGGATGGCCGCGAACAACAAAGACGAAAATCCGCCTCTTTTCAGCAGACGTGTGGTTTTTGTTGTCTACAGCTGATATTTTAAGAAGTGTGGAGCAACCTTAACGAGCAGGCGTACCAATGTATATTTCTTGATATGACTATTTAAAATAAAACGAAAAAATAAAACAATAATGCTTGTCTCTTGGCATTCTTCTGCTTTTCCGGTGAAAATAATTTCATGAGACTCACAAAGTGTACCGCCGCAATGACTGAGAACATTACCGAATATTATATTAAAGCGTTTGAATTCTGTTCACGGACAGCAGTATAAAATGTGAATTCATAATCTTAGACGTTTGCCTAATTTGATCATAAAATCTTTTAGTAGCAGAACACAAAAACGATCTGTTCATGTAATAAACTGGTTAAAACATGTTAACAGCTTAGGCAATGTCGCAGCATAATTTTAAGCCAAGATATGAACACACACGCACACACACACGGGCGCGCACTCACACACACACACAAACACACACACGCACACACAGTCTACTTATTCATATCTTAATGGGGACTCTCCATTCATTTATATGGGCAAAACCCTATTCCCAACCAAGACAACCTTAACACATACCCAGCCCTAATCTTAATCATAAGCAACCGAACAAAATACAAGACTTCGAACATTTTTAGTTCATTTCATTGACAGATTTTTTATAAAATTGAGGTTACCTTTGGGGCACTTAAGAAATGTCCTCACAAGGTAAAAAATTAACAGGATTTTATCATGTTATGGGGAAATCTGGTCCCCACAATGTAATAATAACAAAAACTCCAACACACACACACACACACACACACACACACACACACACACACACACACCATGTAACGTTGCAGTGTATTTGGATTTCACATGTAAGGAACAGAATATGAACAGCACCAAATACACGAGCGAGCCTTATGAAACAGGTCTACCGTTAAAACGGCATTTTATATTCATATTGGAAAGTCCCACAGGTGATAATATAACACATGACATAACAGAGACAATAGACCTATTTGATGAAACGTGAATTTGTAATGGGAAATGTAATACAGACAAATTCAAATGGATAGTTTGACGTGCTGCCATTCCCTTTGTTCCTCAATTTTTTTAAAAAATATACAACATTCAGTTATTTGCTGAACAGCATAAATCAGTCTGCGGTCATGTTTGCATTTTTTGCACCGTAAAGCGGAAAATCAACAAAGCGGTGATGTAATGACACTTAAGGGGCAGAGCCAGATGATGGATTTTAACAAAGCTAATACTGAGTGCTAGTATTTCTGGGAGTTCATTCGTTCAGAATTTTAAAAATGTTGTTGAGTGTTTAAAATGGCAAATTTGATGACTCTTCGTCGCGTTGTATGGACTTCCATTACACATATATATGCCTCCTGTCATTATTCGGTAGTATTGTGGACCGAGCACATTACACAAATTCGTCACAAGATGGCAATGTTGGTCCACATTACAAGTTGTGAAGGGGGGTGGAATAAACTGCAAGCAATGATAATCTTTCCGCTTCTTGGTCTAACTTTCTATCAGAATTACGAATCTTTCTTTATCAAATGATAAAACCGGTAATCATGAAACAGAAGCATGATTTTTACGGACCATTTAAAGTTACATCTTGCAAATTTAATTTTGCTTACCTTAGCATGATGCAGCACAGCAAAACTCCTCCTCTTTATTAAACAGTAGAATTAAAAACGTGAATATAAAATACAATTCACACTGAATGAATTTAAAGGACGTTGTTTTTTATTTGGTGTTTGCAGTAAAATCCCTGCTCGTCAGTTGAAAGTGAATGTCCGTTCATTATAAAAAAAAATAAAAATCACAAGTTAGCTCAAAATTTATAACCAGGGTTTATTAGAATTGATATTTTGTCAATTAACAACGTTGGCATTAACACTTATCGCAAACACAGGTAAATAAGCGAATTATTCAATAGTTTGCACGCATATGTTACTTTTATATACATCCACATTACTGCAATTACAACTGAAAAGATATATTTTACATACAAATGTTTCTTAGACGATAAATACAAGCAAGATTGCACCAGGAGTTTGGTAATACCGAGAGACTGCAATTCTGGAAAACACATCATTAAAAACCTTAAGGCAGGGAGTCCATTGATGTGAAGAAACATGTAAGTTTTGTTAAGAATTTATTAACAAATGTGTTTTATTATACAATGTAATACTTTTCATTCAACACCGGCTCTTCAAATCAACTTCAGTACTGTAGGTAATTGTCTCGACGATCATAAATGTTTAAATGCCGGTCTACACGTTTAATTTTTCCTGAGAAAAGATTTAAGCAGGTTTTATTTTAGCATTTTACATACACCGAAGCGTCGTATGTCAATCTTCTTCATGCTTTGGTTGCGGTAATGATCTTCAGCTGATTTTTAATATTAACATGAGGAAGAATCGTTTGAAATTTTCGTTTTCAGTGCTTTCAAATTAACTCCAAGTAGCCTAACAGATTTTCTCGCCATTTTTTGTGTTCATTTTCTATCTGACAATCCACAAAGGTGAAAGATTTCCAGATATTACATATATAACTCGTAAGTAGTTCATTTTCCAAATAAAACAACTTTTAATGTATATTTATATATATATATATTTTATTTTTATATTTTTCCATTGTCTTCCATGAAAGCTAACTTGCGCTCTTCACTTTGTTGACGACTTTTTTCTCCTTTACTCGCCTATT
Source organism: Hyperopisus bebe (assembly GCA_026777045.1). Lineage (NCBI taxonomy): Eukaryota > Metazoa > Chordata > Actinopteri > Osteoglossiformes > Mormyridae > Hyperopisus > Hyperopisus bebe. The sequence goes on from JAODJW010000046.1 coordinate 2,383,624, forward strand.
CTGAAACCAGATTGTAACCTGTCGCTCCGACAGGTTCGTCTGGGCTGATATCCGTCTTCGTTTGTCCTTTGTAATAAATTTGTTAGTGGCGTATTCGCGTTCCAGTTCTTTCAGCTGTACCTTGGTGTAAGGCACGCGCTTCTTTCTTCCTCGCCGAAAAGTGCTGCCGTCTCCTGCGTGCGACACCGCATCTAAGACAACCAGAAAACACACAGTTAAGCTTCCATTACGAATGCAGACCTAGGACCAATGTATGCTATTAAATTGCATTGTGCATGACAATGACTATAATGAACTTTCTCTCTGTTAAAAGTTAAACACATTTGCGCTGAATTGTGAATAAAACTATGGCAGTGCCTCCATTAATTATGTGCAAAGCTTAAGTTTCTAATTAAATGTATTCAATTTTAGCCAGGAAGCTGGCTTACTTTAAAGGAAAAGCGCATATTTTTCGCGTCTCCGTACAAATGCCTTCCCCTCGCGCATTTACACCAAATATTTATTCAGTCGAATCTCTCTTTACCTTGAATGGATGACTTCCACATATGGTTTGGCTGCGCCTGCTCTTTGGCGCAGTAAACCTGACTGTTCCAGCCGTTGGTGATGGCCCACGGCTGGTAGCTTTCCATGGGCAAGAGGGGCTCGTGTCTTGACTCTGCAGGGCCGCTCATGCCTGACACGACAGGCATATCCAGATAGCTGGTAACTGGCTGGTAAGGGCCGGTCGCGTAGCCTTGATAAAAAGCAAATTCCTTAGCTCTGGGCGTGAATTCCTCCCCAGACACGGATGTGTCCATGTATTTTTCTCCATATGCAGAAGAGGGTTGAGCGCAAGACTTGATGCTGCTGTGATGTGACATTCTGCATGGATAGTAGCCGCTGCCGAAATAGCCATATGGCAGAGAGGCGCTGGAAGAGCTTTGGGCTGCCGAACAGGGGCTACACTGTTTGACAGGGTCGCCCATGCCAGATACTGGCACTTCAGTCGATGAGTATGTAGTGCTAGGCGCCAGTGATGCCGGATGGGCCATAAGATTCCTACACTGATTTGCAGCAAAGTTACCTCCCGCAAATCCCTCCATGTTTTTGTTCACTTCATCTGAACCGTTGTCGTACAGGAACATCACCGGGTCAATCCAGCGGGGACGCAGCAGTAATGACGCTGTCATAGCACGTCCAACATTGAGACTACTGGCTCTTTTAAAAAGGACCCAAGACTGAAAAAGAGATACTGAATCTGAGAGAGTAACCGAGTCTGACGTGCCTGTGTGCACCAAGGACGTGTTGTTATTGGCTGACGTGAGTCACGTGATATGCAAAGAAGACGATAAACGTCTTCAGGATAGACAATTAAATCTATATGAATTGCGGTGTTGTGTGATAGAACGATGACCGCATCCATTAAAGGATCTGCCTTTTTTAATATTGTCAAAACGATGGAGTCGTGAGTAGATCTCAAATTCAAGCATTTTAACCCATTTATTAACTTTGTTTCTGTCCGGTCACCTTTTAACTGCCTACTCTTTAGCGCAAACCGCCTTGTGTTTTCGGGTTTAGCGCAGGTCATGAGATACACCAAAAGGAAAGAGTATGTAATTATATTAATAGTCATATTGCAGGCTTGTGTCGATTCAGTATACTGATTGTCTGGAGCCACAAGGCAACTTAAAACAAATTCATGTCTTTAAGTTACTTTCCTCGTAGACTTCTTTTTAAATCCGTTGTTTCATGAAGTATGAATTTGATTGGTAAAATTAATTTCGCATGTTTTTTATTTGAACTACAAATGGTTGTTTTAAAATTAAATACACCAAATGAAGCATGAAACATCTATAGCCTAAACGAAGCACAAAAATTCTCTTTAAGGTCAGAAGTGTGAAACGGTGTGTGTGTCTTTGAACTAGGCCTGCATTATACAGTCACATATCACAATATAACGGAGTGTTTATCCTTATAATACGGAATCGTTCAATACAAATATTTTATACATTGAATAATTAATGTATTGTTGAAGGTGCATATGCCGTTGGTTAGTCCTATATATGCTGATACAATACTTATTCAAAGAGACTTTTAATTAGAAACCACTGTCTCGTGGTGTGTGCAATTAAATTTTTGAATGAGAAGGAAATTAAAGAGTATTTGAATTTTAAAAATTTAGACCTATGCAATGTTATCGACCTGCCTGGTCATTTAACATATCTACTTTTTTAAAAGCAGCAAAAAATTACCCTGCGATCGTGATAAATAAATGTTCTCTGCAACAAAAGTCGTGGCACAAGCAGGCATCTTAATTCCTGCCCTTTGAGTTTCCGGTGTATTTACAACACGCGAAGACAGAAAGCAGTCGGCAATTTGGCAGCTCTGTTTTACATACGGGTTAGACGAGGCTCGAGGCCAAGGTCAAGTTGAAAGTTGCAGTCTAGCCACTGAGCTCGTTGTCATTCAGGCTTTGACGGACCTGTCTGAATTCCTTCAACAGTCGAGGTGGTGAGAAAAGCTAAAGAGCCTCGAACCGCTTTGTGTGAAATATGATATCATTCACGCTTGCTATCATTTTGGTAGGCCTGTTTGGGACTTGCTATGTTTAAAATGTTGCTTTTATTTGCTTATGCTGCTGTCACGTTCTGTTTCTAGACGTTCGGGGTTTATTGTCTTTCGAATTTTAGCTAAGATGTGTGAAAAAGAAGTGATTACAAAGGCGTCTCGTGGATAATGTTATGGTAGCATCCGGTCTCCGTGTTTCCGTTTATTGGCGTGGCTCTCTTCCAAAGCCAACAAAGGCACATCGTCTGCAAGAACTTCATATTAGGCCTGGGTGAAAATGAAGAACACCAAATGACGACGGTAATTTGGGTCCTACCGTTTAAAGATTTGGTTCGAACAGAAACGGTGCGTTTAGACGTACGTCGTCATGTATTTATTTTCTGCAGTAAAATAAACATTCCAAACAGTTTCGCAGACACACATACATAAATATCATTTGGTTATTCTGAAATACTGCCCCAAACTTCTCTTTTAAGCCTCTACCAAGTAGCATTTAAAGCAAACATTAAAACAAAATTAATATTGTACTGTGTTATGTTTCTATCCTTGATAGATTGATTTTTACAGGTTTTATTTAATTTAAAATCTTAATAGCCCAATTCATTTAACTGTAATATTAATAAATATAAAACAAAACGTATTTCCAGTAATTGTAAAATACAAATTCTTCTAGATTCGTCTGCTGCAGAATTGGCGGGTTCCCACGATAATGTTAATATACATTATTTGAATACTGACCAACAACTTTGACGAGCGATTTGAAAAGAGACCTGCGCAGTATCGTAATCAGCGTAAGGTATATGGTGACTTGGAAATTCAATTTATTAAATACATCTATGAGATATAGTTACCCAGGGCGTATGAGAAGGTTTGATATTGGGGGCGGGGCACGACATAATAATTAAAAAACCAATTGGGGGGGGGACACACACCCCCCCCGTTCCATCGCACCTGATTGTTACCAATCAGGACAATGTTGTAGATCAATCCTATTGTAACAACGAAAGATTTGCTCTGAGTCATGCAGACGGCTTTGGAGAATAGCATATTTACCAAAAGACTAAAACGTATATTAAAATATGTAGATATAGATACTCATGCAGAAACGAAATGTTCAACAAAGACGTCGGAAGTTATACTTTCGTTGCATTTCGCTTGCCATTAAACACGACTGCGCACATACGTTGTATATATGTGTGCAGATGCAAACCTATGTATATCGCATAACTCGTTTTTTTACATTTCGTATTTTCATATGTATTTTGAATATTTTAAACATTTCATTTTTTCATGTTATGTTTACATGTGTGTAAAATGTGTGTTAAGTGTGTAAGAAATGATCACCGGTCATACCTGACAAATTCAGGTGCAGACATGTAGGCTAAGTGTATACCGTTCCTCTAACGATTATCGCTTTTACATTTGCGCTGCAGTTGTATGCGTACTTAAATGGGCCTATAATAATATTCTCATATGTCGACAAATACAAAGAAATGGTACCATTAGACAGTCATGAACGACAGCTTAAGATCACGATACACCGCCGGTACTAACTACTGCGTAACATGTAACTGAAGTAAAACTAGCAGAAATCAAAACGTGGACATTCGGGATGTCCGCGTCAGAGGGAACTCAGCGGCACTAAACCGGCCAGCGAAGCTCCCAGCCACCAGCAGGTCCACTTGGCCATTATAATATGGGCTATAAAGGGGATTTTGACTTTAAATGGTGAAAATTGGTTGGATTTAAAGACGGGATTAACTCCCGAAGAGTATATCCTATTGAATGACAGTAGACAGCCATTCTCAGGGATGTGCACGTGAAAATGGGCCTAGGATTTCGAAGTTACAAGCAGATAAGTCATGGATATCCTTCTCAGTTGCACGTGGATGAAAGATTTTGCCATAAAATAGTTTAAGTTGAATGAAATTGGACTTACGTGTGAATTAATATATCATGAACGCTTACTGTGGGTTTTAAAATATAGGACATCTTTCGTGAATTACACTACTTGTCATTGACAGAATATGTCACAGTTTTCATTCGGCATAAAACCTCTGTACCGCGTGCGCAGACTCAGACACAACGCACTACAAACCTTTTCGTATCAAGACAACATATTCTGAAGGCTGGACATTATTGTATCAAGAGACCCAGGCCTAGTTGAATATACTTCCAAATATATCAACGTCCTCTTTCATACGTAAATCTGGTCATTCAGTAACAGGTTAATCTGCGCAGTTATACGTTTCGTTTGCTCTCTTAAACATGTCAGTTTTTTGTACTTACTGTTGTTATTTTCGAATCTTGTTTATTACAGTAGAACAGTATTTTAATTGGTTTTGCCACATGATCAGATATTGCCTTTGATCGCAAATATCAGTAAAACGTTAATTCATCAGTTTACAATATTGAATAAACCTACATTTTGCAAAGTAGTCCGTTTAATTTTGATGGATTTGCATAGTTAGTGACGATATAGGCCATTTATTCAACATTCTGTTAGATATAAATAGTAAACCTCCTCATACCATAGATACTAGGATAAACTGAAATTGTTAATTAATTGTAATGTCAATGTTTAATGGGCTGTTTTAAGGAGAATTAACTAGGAGAAGTACTCTCTAGGTGAATCGCCATATGGGCTCTCCACTTGAACTGGACTAGGCCACTCGCCGCCATCAGTGAAAAGGTTCCTCTAGGAAAACTTACGGCCGGATAAATCCGATTCCGTTTCTGCTTTATTAACAAAACTTATAATGAAACGATTCCGTGGAAGATTGTGTGGTAGGGATCACTGTCATGCGTCATTTATCCGTAATACAGCATTTATGACGTGTTATGACGATTACATTCTATTAAAATATTAATGCCCCTGTTTAATATGGAAATTGGCCGTTAATGAGCTAGTTAATGTGCTCATGCGCAAAAGTACGTTATCAGCTCACCGATATCACCTTTTGCGTACCAAATTCTTGGGCAGTAAAGGATAAGCTGTGTTGCGGTATTAATAGAAGGCCCTTCCAATTTTGGAAACTGGCGCGGGTTACGCAGGTTTGTTAAGGAATCGCCCATATTGTCCATTCTTGGCGAAACCAAAACGTAGGTCTACAACAAGAACTGAAGGGCACCCAAATTTAAAGTTAAATGCTGTTCGCATCTTAAATGCTTTTTTTTTTTTTTTTTACCAGATAGGACCAACTGATAGAACTATTATTTTATATTTCTTCTTGATTCCATTGTATTCTAAAGACATTACACTGCATTGCGTTGTGCCCATTTATTAAAAGCTTTATATGGAGGAAAAATACCAAGCAGGACGAATACGGCGTTTCGAGAAATGCCGACCCATTCAAGCTGCAGTTAAATCTTTTGTGTGACATGTTTCTGTCCCTTTTCAAAGTGACCTTTGGGTCTTCGTTATCATTTCGTTAAACGACGGAGGCAGCGGACGCCTGTTTGTACGGTGATTGGCTAATAGCCTTCAGAACAAACAACAACGATAATAATATTCAATAATATTCAATGGTTTCATCAAAATTTCGGCCGATGAACAAATCCACCGCCTTTCTAATAAAAGACGGAATTTACAAAGCTTACGGTGTGAAGTCGTGTTTTCCACGTGAGCCTAGTATCAAATTTACAAAACACAGTGGCACTGGCAGCAGCCAAAAACAGTTAAAATAAATTCTATATCCTAAGTCAACAGATTAAAGCGTCGACACAGTCAGTGTAACTCAGTCTTCCTTCCAGTAGCGTTCTTCAGCTTTAGACAGAGATACAGGCCAGATATCCGTCGTAATGTTGCGAGTCTCACGCAAAAACCTTTCTTTCCGCTATCCTCACTACGAAGACATCTGTCACACAACTCGCTCGGTTGCAGACGTCGAATTCAATTATGTATAATTTTAAGCTCAGTGTGTTTGCAGTTTACGCAGTTTTGGGCTAGTAAAAGTCTCTGAGGAAAAAAGGCCTAATTAAGTGTTTTTCCATGGAGTCAGGGACAGATATGTTCCTTGGACAAAACAAGCGGAACAAGCCATTTCATCTTTGAATGGTAATTAAAAGAACTATCTACATCTGTGCGCATGCTGCTAAAGTGAAGATGAACCAAATTATATATGACAGGAAAACGAACCTTACAGTTAAGAACTTTATACTAAAATAACACCGTTCAAAATAACACACTTTAGATCCAATCACGCTTAAATTATATTTATAAACGTGCTTTGTTAAATTATAATAATTCAATGAACACAAGACCGCAATAACCCCTATTATGCATGACACATGTTGATGCATAAATAAAACAAAATAAGATGAACGACGAAACGATAAAGAGTAAAAACATGCAAAAGCAATACAAATAAACATAAAATTCAAACGCGTTAATCTTCAGTCACATAACACAAAATGTCTACTTAGTGTTTAATTTGTTGACTAATTCTGGCATACGTAAAAACCCATCATGCACCACAAATGTACTGCAGATATAAACAGAGCTGAAACAAAAACCAAAAAATATATATTTTCGTTGTCATTCCTTACGTGTACATAATTAAAATATGGTTCATAATTTAGTTTTAAACTAATAAGAAATGTTTAGCTACACGGGCACCCGGTGTGGTTTGGCCAAATTTCAAACATTCAACCATGAAGACCAGTGAGGTTTTAAAGCAAGTTAGAAAAAAGTATAAAGTCTCTGAAAGGCAGAGTCAGGAGTAACAGGAAAAAGCACATGTCTCAGAATATGTCCAACATCCACTTCAGCATAGCTGAACTTCCAGCAGCAGGGATGTGAGACATCCCCGAACTTCCAGCAGCAGGGATGTGAGACATCCCCGAACTTCCAGCAGCAGGGATGTGAGACATCCTTTGCATTGGGCTATGGCTTCACACTGGGATTTGCACTTACTGGAAACTATGAAAGAGAGGGGAACATTTTGGCTGAGATGGGAACAAATGAGTTTATCCATCCATTTTCCAACCCGCTTATCCTACTGGGTCGCGGGGGGTCCGGAGCCTATGATTTTATACTTATCAATATATTGAAAGAAAGCAAGGAAGAATGTCATCACTGAAAGCTGAAAGCTTCCAAGAACTGGCAAGAGAGCACCTGAATAATCCAAGAAACTGGGGGGGGGGGGGGGGGTTAGGG
>JAODJW010000046.1:2399798-2415406 GCA_026777045.1 Hyperopisus bebe
ATTTTGGTGTATGCTCTACTAAGATTTAAAAATGCACTTCAAATTTCAGTGTATTTTAAGGTCGTATTAAACAACAACGAACGATAGTTTTAATTAGTCAAAATGTTAATACTATAGACAATATTTTAATAGTCGGTGGATACTGAAAAATGCGTGTAAATATTATTTGTAGTGTGGTGTTATATGTATGCTATGTATGTGTGTCTGTGTGTGGGTGGGTATGTGGGAGTATGTGTGTGTGTTTTGTACATTAAATTTTCCTTGTGGCGTTTTTTATTGTCTCCTAAAAGCAGTTTTTGATAATTTAACTCCCGAGGGCTCTCGGCTATATTATTTTATTTCCATTTCCTGACTAACTTCAAATCGAGTTTGTTTTCCTGTTTTCCGTTAAGCCCACCTCGTTTTAGCAATAGCTGGTTTTTTGTTTATCCACTGCGAATCGATGAGTGGCGTCACCGGGGGTGCTATTATGACGACTATCCTATTAAGAATGACAGCTCGAGAGAAAGGCAATGGTGATCCCTCCCAGAGCTCGTGCTGCACACTGGAGCGCGTGCATCGCAGGGTCAGCACATCATCACTCGAGCCGCTACACAGTCTGTTCCTGTTAAAAATCGTGTTCTCTCCGCGACTTGGCGTTTAGTCCGCGACAATAATGGAAAACAGAAAAGAGATGGTGATGTTCGTGGAGGGAGGTCAACTTGGCACGCTGGCTGGCAAGATAGGGTCCAATTTGTCGGAAGCAGTAGGAAGCCCCGTTCAAGAACCACAGGAAAAGGTACTCCACAGAAACTGTTTGAGTCCCAGGTCGGTGCCTTCATCACGAAAAAGAGCGGATGAGGAGGTGGAGGATATACGGAGCGACGTCTGCAGCGATATAAGGCCGGGTGGAGTCCCCTCTGCATCGGGGAAAACTCAGTTAGAACTAACCAACAAAGGGCACACCAGCTCCGATACCGAGTCAGATTTTTACGAAGAAATTGATGTCAGCTGTACGCCCGAAAGCATGGATTACCCAAATGGCAAAGGTGAGATAAGAATCAGCGTTAAGACATGTACATTTGTTGTTACTGATTACATGAAAATGTTCATGTGTGAATGATTGCTTTTTGCAATTTGTCTGTAAGATGTCTCACTTGAAGTATTTAATGCAAGCAGCATTCGTCGTAATGGCGACACGTTAGTTTTGGCAGCTGAGTCTCCTGCACGCGCTTGTAATTACAGTGTGAAGATAAGTACTCAATGACTCGCAGCGTGTATTCGGAAATATTTTATGTGGTAGGTGATGTTCTTAGGGCGATCTTTAAAGGTGAATATACGAGGATTTGCCTATTTTCCTGTGTTTCATTACAGTCAAAAACCATGTTTACAACGGAAGAATAAGTACCTATTTAGTTCTGAGAGCGTCTTTGTGGGTAGCAATAACATTTAACGAATGGGTATAATTGCTGTGTCACTTAATGCGCACCCGCAGCGCGACTTCGCTTGAAGCCTGTGTACAATGGCCAGCAGAAACGGTCGCTGTCGTTTCGTCCGTAGACGATTCACTGGTGCTTGTTTTTTGTTTCCGTTTATCAGATTTAATTATGTTGCTTTAAAATGGATTTTTTTTTGTCAGCCGAAATGTAGCACCTGTCTGTTCACGGTTCAAAATAAGCATTCCTATGCTTGGCGAATGAAATAACAAAACGTGTCTGTTAAGTTTTCTTTAATTTAATTCAGCTGTAAGGAAGAGATTCTTATTTTCGTTTTTTTTTCCATTAAAATGGCATGAGTATTTATGTGATCAAGATTTGTTGCGCAACAAAATACATTTTGGGAATGTAATATTTCACACGAGATGCACAACCTAAATTTAATAACTCTCTCTAGTTATTTCGTTTAATAGACACTCTAGAAAATGTCTAATGTATTTTATTCTATTGTGTAGCGAACTGTTTACTAAAATGGCATAATTATACCAATTTATTCGTTTGGAATGCGGTGTCGTTTTTAAATATATTGAAATTATGGGAATTGGAATGGGAATAGAAGCCGGTGGATGAAATAAAACTAAACCAGACACGTAATTTTGTTTGTGTGAGGCATAAATAAAATAATTGTAATATTGCGATTTTTTTCGTAACGCTTCTAGGTCGTCCCGGCGACTCCCCAAACCACAGCAGTGACAGTAACGTCGATGCGGGGAAAGCAAGTTCAGGCCAGGCATCCCTGTCCTACGGTTCAGATCAAATGCGCCGGTACCGAACAGCCTTTACACGAGAGCAGATCGCCAGATTGGAGAAGGAGTTCTACCGAGAAAATTACGTGTCCCGACCAAGAAGATGCGAGCTGGCTGCTGCTCTGAATTTACCTGAAACAACCATAAAGGTGATACCGTTAGCGCTTCATTTTATTAAGAAAAAAAATCTATGACGCTAGTGAAATGATCGTTTTTGTGAAGTGGCAAAGAGAATAGATAACGAATTACAAACTTGATTGCGTCGTTGTACAATTTAGACTGTCTGTGTTCTAGGTGTGGTTCCAGAATCGGCGAATGAAGGACAAGCGACAACGACTTGCTATGACCTGGCCTCACCCTGCGGATCCGGCTTTTTACTCCTACATGATGAGCCACGCAGCGGCCACCGGGAACTTGCCTTATCCGTTCCCGTCCCATCTGCCCTTACCATATTACTCTCATCTCGGTGTTGGGGGCAACTCGGCGTCCGTTGCCCCATTCAGTAGCCCCTTGAGGCCGCTTGACACCTTCCGGGTCCTGTCTCATCCGTACCCCCGACCAGAGTTGCTTTGCGCCTTTAGACATCCTTCTCTGTACCCCACTGCGGGTCATGGACTTAGCTCGGGGGGTAGCCCCTGTTCCTGCCTTGCTTGCCACACCAGCCAGTCAAACGGCTTGTCTCAGAGACCTTCCGGGTCGGACTTCACCTGTTCGGGCACCAGCAGAACTGACGCCTTTCTGACCTTCACACCCTCTGTCTTGAGTAAGTCCTCCACGGTTTCCCTGGACCAGAGAGAGGAAGTACCTCTGACCAGATAAGATTTTGGCCTGTTACCGTTTGGGTCAAACTTGAAAGAGTCCCAAAAAACGCTTAATGAATTTTGGACTTTCAGCATGAGTAAAATGCTAATGTTGATCACTCGCTAAAAGCAGCGACAGCAGCATATCTCACCGAAACGCACCAGCTACACAAAGGGAAAGGACTACGTTTGGACTTGAAACAATATTGCTTTTAATCTATGGCACCTGCGAAAAGGAATATCAAAGCTGATACATATTTATTAAAATCTTTCGGTTGCTCCAAATCATAGACTTATAGAAATATTACCACAGGAGTAAAATACTTTTAGGATATTAGTCATAAGAATATTCAGGATATCAATAATTTCATTCGAAGGAGAATAATGGAGATGGAGCAGGTCACAAGCGGTTATTGACGTGATTGATGACGGTAAATCTTTTATAACTATTTGCAGTTTCCACCTATGTCTAAATTGGCCTGGATATATTGTTAGTTACATTCAAATGATGTTTTCATCTTTCTTTTTAACAAGGGAATTTGTTAACAGACTGAGGAATCTCATTACTTCTTCTCCAAAGTCCCTGTCTTGGTATACGGAGCTGAAATGTGCAGATGCTGGTAAAATTAGCAAGTGATGTATATGTAAGGAGGAATTTTGAATGTTGAATTAATGATTATACTGTGCGCGTGGAGACTTCCTGCCAAACGGTAACAAGGCGCCATGGGAGCGGATTAGTTGACGGGAGCGAGAAATCCATTGGACAATCACATGGAGCAAATTGGGGCAAGCGCGAGCTGCCTGTCTTGCTGCGCCCTCAGCTGAACATTTTCACCCTCCCCCCCCGCCCCCGCCCCACTACCCCTTTCCACACAGCCTTCAATTTACCTTATTTCTGGGAGTTAATGTTCATTGAGATTTCTATTGACGATGGATGTTTTAAGCCTTATATTTATATACATATATACAAATATATATAACAAAAGGAACATAAAAGTCAGTTTGGATTTTTCCTTCATTCTTCAGGAGGCTTTTTTCTGTTACTGTTAACTACTTTTCATGTATCGGGCAAAAACCAAACTCACAGGAAACTGGAATATAAAAGCAGTTTTTTCAGCGTGGCATTGTGGACTTGTTCAACTCTGTTACCATTTTGCAATAAAAAATAATTTTGAGTTAAAGTACCAGTTAATGCTTCTAAATTTATTTCGTTGTTCTAAAATCAATTAGACTATGTGAACGTAATGGAGTAAAATATTTTTAAATAAATCAATCAATAAAAATATTTCAGCCAATATTCAGTGTAATATAAAGAAATGTGTCAATAACTTCGACAGCTGAATATAAAAACGACTTTAATTAATAAACACAGCAAACGGCGGTGCACGAAGAGAATAATCAAATGTACATAGCGTTAATTTTAGCGTAATTTAATATTTTTGGATCTTAATAGAAATTTCGAAAAGGTTGTACCATGCACAATATTTCCAAATATGAACATGGCATACAAAACATTATGTGGTGATGGTTACGCGGTTACATTTTAATATGTATATTATCAGTCGGGCCTGGATGCTACCACTTAGCAAAAACTAAAAAATACCTCACCAGTATTGAACTCATGCATCGCTGGCTTAGGTGTGTTTACATATTCCTGGATTTATTTGCAAACACACAATGCATATGAGCGGCTCGTGATTGTGGTTCTGTTGGCGGACATATTTAGCGAGATCAAATGGAGCTGAAGTGGTCTGTAACCTTCGATTCAGTGCCTTTTTCCTTCAGAACGCAATCCTATTAAAGCGCAGTTCTGCTGCATCGCTCTGTGATCTTACTGCGAGATTGTTTGTGACAGTTAAGAGGTCCCTGGGCTGCAGTAATAGAAGCCATATTTTCTCTGTTACCAGTTAATAGATATAGCAGAATTAGATGTCTCGCGGAGATATTGGAATGTAAAAGATCGATGATGCATACCCTTCACCAATCAGCAGTCGTTAATTGGCTGGATTTTCTGGGTAATTGAACAACTTTCCTTGCAAATTGAACCTTTCTGAATATAATGGGATAGAATCACAAAGATGCTTTTTTTTTTTTTTTTTTTTTTTTACAATAATCAGTATTCTTGATACTATAGAATATTGAGAGGGCTTGCAAATTGCAGACGTGGTCAAAATGCTGTGTTATACGACACTAAGCGAAATTCGTTTAATTGCTTGACATAAAAAATATTAATTATTTTTAATATGCTAAAATCAATTTAAACACGTACCCTCACATGTCGCACGACTTTTATAAAAGTATTGATTTTAATCCTCGATCGGCCAGAGAAATCGTAATTGTCTTCTCTGTCCAAATGGCTTTCTACCATTTAAAAACATGACTAGTTACTGAAGGATACATTACTATGACTGCGTATTTATTTCATATGCATTGTGCCGCTCTTTTAATTTCTAGATTAAATTTACAGGGTCTACTGAAATATTATTTCTAATTTATATTCTACATAAACTGTTTTCCTTCAATTTACATCTATCTATCTATCTATCTATCTATCTATCTATCTATCTATCTATCTATCTATCTATCTATCTTTTGGGATCAGATTCATCTTTACTGTCCCACGGAGCCTCCGAATAGTCCGGTTTCGGTGATTGATCGACTTATTAACCAGTGTTCTTGTAAGTGTGACCAAGCTGATTAAAATGCATATGCTTGGAATAATGTTCTGGTTAAGCAACTGGGTCTTTGTAAAGATGCTTCGCAGAGCGTATGTGTGCGTGCACGTGCGTGATACTTCCGCAGCCGGCTCTAGAAATTGTGACAAAACACTGACAAAATATCAACGCATGAAAAAGAGGCGCTATCTACATCTTGTTATAAAAACCCTGAAATGGACACTTCTTACTTAGAATAACAACATAAGTTAGGATATCTTACTTTGCCGCCTTTAATAACTATTAATTCCAGTCTATAAATGGTATTTCAGAGGTTTAAATGCTGTGAAAATGATTCTTTGTTTTCTTTACGCCCGGTCAGCATTATCATGGTGAAATCCAAAAGATAAAGCAGACGTTTATTTTCGAGCTTGTACAGCCATCGGAATATGATGGGACATTACGTCACGGTCTTAGATGCTATTGCAGAGGCGTACGACTGCGGACGCATTATATAAATTGCCCAAAACAGAGGTGATTTCAGGCTTAACACAAAAGCACATGAAGCTCCGATAGGCCTTGTTCTGCAGCTGTTCTGAGGGCCAGTAAAGCGGCCTTGTTTAAATTGTGTTACATTCTAATTTACAAGCAGTTTCGGTCAGACAGACCGGGAGGCGTGAATAGACCAATCAAACCTTAATGATGATGAATGGGAAATTAATTCACATACAAGCAAGACAATTTAAGCCTTCATCTGTTTAAATAGCCTTCCAATAGCATTTGGAACTGGAGGTCACATTCAATCAATCGCGCGGGCTGTGAAAGTCATATTCTGTGGCACCTTTATCAACATTATTTATAGTGCGCTGGAGACAGCGGCGCTGGCTCGAGAAAGCTTGTAATGGGAAACCGGTTCTGACAAGTAGCACATCTGAAAGAGGGCTTTGAAATATAAATATTCTTTTTTTTCTTAGAATGTCTAATATATGCATGCTCCCGTGCAACAGAATTTAAACTGAATGTATCAATTTATTTATTTATTAGTCAAAGTAAAATATCACACATTTCAATCTACGTAGCCTATACTTCAATCCGTAGAGTGCACAGTCCTAACGTCATACAACATGTTTATAACTGACTAGACAGACATGCTTTTAGCTTACTACGCAAAATGTGATATGATGCCATTGTTTGTGTTGATATAACGTCAGTTTTAGCATCGTGTTCATTGATTATCATGTTCACGCATTAACGAAACTATTGTTAACTTTAAAGAAAAATCTGATTTTTATGCTGTCGGCTTCCTATAACCGCCCTTCGACTTCTTAATGTGTAGTGGCAAGAATTCCCGAAAGCACCAATTTACATTGAGCCTGCATGTGTATAGTCATTTAAAAAGCATAGACCAAAACAGACCAATTTACTTCGTGTTTTAATTTACCAACAGCTCACAACTACCGATTAACAAGTATCTTATCATACAAATATATGGGGGTTGCTTATATATTTATAAATATGCCAGTAAAGTAGTGCATGCGCCAACTAATTTTTGTCATGCCTATTCGGATGGCGAGGTTAATAAAGCTATAATTGAATCTAGTGGTATTAAGTTCGACCTTCAAAATTCCTTTCCTTTGTATCATATCGATTTTATTGTTTTTTTTAATTCACCGAATCGGCAAAATGATTTTCCTGTAAGAGAACCCACCGCAGTATAGAGGCGACGGAGAGGACGCGTGAAATTCACGCTCTCTGGTTGCTAGAAACACAGAAAATTATTACAGCATGCCTCTCGATCATGTAACTAACTGGAGGCTACGTTTTAAAAGGCTTTATTTGACTACTCCAACTGTTTTGTATCGTTTCATTTCCTTGTAATTCATGTTGTATTTACGGGTTTTCTAAAATCATACTTGCACACAGAACCTATTTATATAAGTCATTAATATCTACATTGTGATTCCCTTTACAGGTGAAAAATAAAAAACAAAAGCGCAGCTGAAAGATAGTCTATTCATTGAAGATAGGCTTCTTTCGTAGTGTCAAACTTTTACTGATGAAATTCTCGGGGTTTTTATATGTTCTCGTGAACTGAAGCTCTTCATGAGATTCCAGATACTCATAATATAAGGGATTGTGAGTGTATGTGTTACAGAGGTTCTTAAATTACCTTTTTCCATGTCCTCTCACACGAGTTTCTCACTCCGCCAGCTCTGGGTCTTCAAATGTCCACTGAGTGTAATTTACAGTAGGCCTAGACGCACTCAAAATACTTGCCGCAATTTGCCAAGAAGTCGAATATTTCCCGAACATAACCCCGAGTCAGGAACCGAGAAAACTTACTTCGTAACAAGCAACTAAAAAAGGCAAAACCAAAGCTGGAATTAAGGATTATTATTATTTTATTAAAATGCAATTTATGCTTGTGTTTTGTGGTACATTTAATTACTTTCACTGCATCCTCTACCCCTAGCTAGATGAAGCCTATTTTGAGTATCTAAGTGCATGTCACGCTCAGCGTCCAATTCGAATTCAGTTTGAAGGCAAGGGGCAAATGGCAAAACCGAACAAAATGTTCCACATTTAAAAAACGGTTGTGGCCTAAAATGTCGTTATATAATTGCTTTTCTTTATAGCACTGTTCTGCTCGGTACGATGTATTGTTCCTCTTACTAAGCGGCTGTACTATATATAGTGTCAGGTACTAGGAGTGATGATTAATTGTTAACTTATATATGTACAACACGATGATTCACTGAATATGGACGCGATCCAGAACTAAAGGTGTATAATAACGTTCGTAGAATAACAACCCATTGCGCCGTTAAGTTAATCTGAGTTCTCCTGAGCACGTTAGCTTCTTCCGCTCAATGAGCCTTGATTGGGCTATTGCTCCTGTTAATCGGGCGATTCAAATCAGAATAAACATAACATGCTCGTTGGGGAGTGGACATAGGCTTAAATTAGTAATTCTCATACAGAACAATTAAATAAACGCCTTGATTAACTGATAGTATATCTGAGCGTAATTTATTAATTTCGGCTTGTTTAATCAATTATAAAAATAGGGATCATATGCATTCACTGAAACAGAGTAGATACCATCCAGGAGTCCCCTACCTGGTGCGTGGTGCATCTTGGGATATGATTTTTGCTAATACCCTGTACTTGTTAAGCAAATACAGAAGACTGATATATGGGTTTAAATGAATAAGTCTAAACTCACATGTTCCGGTAAAAATAGTAATAAAAATGGATATTACATTCAGTGAAATACTTTTTCCGGAAGAGGGCATTTATAGCAATCTGTATACACACACACACACACACACACACAATGACTTGCAAAATATTTAGACTCATTGCAGACACATTTTCATTTGTCATGTCATGTTCTGTTGTTATGACATTGCAAGAACATATAATGGTAAAAATCTGATTACTGACGTGTAGTATGTACATGCAATATATGCAAGTGTCCAAAACATTCCCAGTGGGTAAACAGGCTTATACATTAATTACAGTGTGCAAAACTACCTTCTGGAGCAGTACATTAATGTGATGGCATGTAAAGGCATTTCTCATGCTTTCAGAATTTCAAAAAAAAATCTGCCATGTAGTGATTTTTAAGCAAAGATGAGGAAACATTAAAAGCACATCAAATGTCCCATAAAGACATAATGAAAACAGTGTTATGGCAAGAGGGGACCCCTTTTCCAAATGGCAAATTAAAGGCTTTTGACTTATCTGAAATTATGCATCAGTCATTCCAGCATAATTGCTACAGTCAGGAATGTCAGGGCAGCATCTGGACCGAAGAGGACGTAGCAGTCCTGAAAAGAACAGACAGGTACCAGTCGTTTGTGGATGTAGAGGGATGTCCAGGCAGATGCTATTTAATTTAAATCAAAAACATTGATGCTTCAATGGGATGGCGTACGAATAAGGGAGCTGCCAGGACAAAGACCTGACATGATTACAAATGCAATCTATAGAAAGACCATTTTCCACCAGCTTCAGAAAATGTGTAGTAGTGTAGACATTACAGCCAAGTGGCAGTGCAGAGTTTAGAGTCAGAGTATGATGGATTGGTGGAGACCAACCCAAATAAGATCAGATATTGAGTTTATGGGTTATGCAATCAATATATCTCTTTTCCTTCGGTTTTTGAAGAATGTCCAATATAATTAATCACAGTATATTGTAAATCTGAAAATTCAGGTGAATAAAATGTGCATAAAAAATGCATTATGTGTCTCAGGAAACAAGATACTAAAATTAATTGGGAAGCTAAATAAGCGAAATGAATCATTTACTGAAGCAAATCATGGCAGGTCCTTCGCTGAAGAGCTAAAAACCAGCAACACACCAAACCCTGCTTTGAATGTATGCAATGGCGATAAGGATATGCGCGTATACACTTAGTTCAACGTACAACTATTGGATATTCATAGTTTTATTCCTGACACTTGTATTTATGGTAAAGTACTGTATGGTTATACTGCTGGAGCATTTTACTATAAGTATATTTGCTAAAAGGTAAAACAACACTTACTGGAAGGCTCAGGATCACGTGCATGTTCACGTGCATGTTCCACTGCTCAGCTACCTGTAGGTTGTGGTTGTTCTGAGACGTTTAGCAATTGCCCTTGTAATCTATACATCCAATGAAGCATTGGGGTATAAAACATTCTAGTATATTCCGGTTACTGTAATCCCTTTGCTTCAGGCTGGCTTGCCTGGTCTCCCTGACTTTGGCCATTTTTTTCAGCATTATTATCTCCACAGCACCATCTTTTATCTTCTGATCATGGAGGGAAAATCTATACGAAATCTCCACTTGAATGATAATGGTCATACCTTCCAGGCTTACATTGGTAGTACTCATAGCTTTAAGAAATCAGATGGGGGTGGATCAATACACTAGTTTTTTTGTATTTTCTACAACTGGGAACAACAGCTAGATCCAACCTGGTGTGGCGTGGCCTTACAGCAGATCTGCGCAGAGGGGGATTCTGGGTCCTGGCATTTTAAGTCTAGGTTCCTTGACAGCACCACACCCAAGGAGAGATACGAGACAACAAGCACAGAACATAGCAGAGACCTTCCAGTACGGGGAGACTAGTCTTCCCCACCTTCCAGTTATGTCCCTTTTCTCTCTCATTTTCTCGATGTTCACGTCTGTTTGTGAACTACAGATGCAATGATTCCACACATTGACATCACTCACGGGTCAACGGTATTTCTCGCACTGTCCTGCTTTTTTGTATTTTATTGAGCCAACTGCTGGAATGTGCCCAAATCATGTGTTATTGTTTAAAATAATTTAATAAGCACTTTGTTTTATGGGCACGTTCTAGTTTTATTGCTGTTTTTAAGCCAATAACGCAAAGCTCTCTCCAATTCTTTCTACACTTCATTTTATTTTATTACATTATATTTTAGTGCTCGGCAACATCATCAAGGAATTCTCCACTCATTTTTTTTCCAATGCAGGCATAAAAGAAAATAATTGAAAACAATGCAATCACAGTCTGGCCAATTGTGTAGTTTTACTGTATGAAGAACACTTAAAGAGTGTTATCTCTCACTTAGAAGTCACTGCTGCAAATGTTTGAGATGCCTGCGGCCAAATCGATGATGGTCTTGGCTTCAGAGATGCCTCAGACTTTGCACCCTGTTCTGCCATGACAGAGGTTAGGCTTACACCTGCTGTATTATAGCCATGGTGTAACGGCTGTTCTCTGTCTTGTTTTCTGGTGCTAGAACAGAACACAGAGTGTAGGGAATACAGTATTTACATGCATATTTTTCACCGGCATTTGCGTTTCAGGGGCTCAGCAGGTTATGACACTGTGTCTGTGATCAGAAGGTCTTGAATCCCAGGTTCAGCACAATGATCTCATCTCCGCCCCCCCCAGCAAAGCCCTTAATCCCAGTTGCTCCTGGGACCGTCTGACCCTGCTTTCTCCAAAAAGAGGACATTACTTTGGATAAAAGCATCTGCAAAGTAAAAAAATATATACAGCCAGTCTCCAGGTTACGAATGAATTCTGTTTCCTAAGTCTGTCTTTGAGAAGAATTTGTAGGTAAGTCGAAAAATAATAATATAGTACGTAATAATGATAATAATACAGTAATAATAAAAGTAACTGGATATGGTAGTGTACTATACTGTACTGTACTATACTGTACTGTACTATACTGAACTGTACCTTGAGCCAGTGAACCGCTGAAGCAGTGCCATATTTTCATAAGCATCGCAAAGTAGTTTGTGTGTCCATTATTATGAACCATTGTATTTCATCCTAATTTTTTATATGGCAGAGTTTATGCCAGTCCGTTCGTAAGTACGAGTGACTTTATGCCAGTCTGTTCGTAAGTACGAGTGACTTTATGCCAGTATGTTCGTAAGTATGAGTGACTTCATCCCAGTCCATTCGTAAGTACAAGTGACTTCATGCCAGTCCATTCGTAAGTACGAGTTACTTTATGCCAGTATGTTCGTAAGTATGAGTGACTTCATGCCAGTCCGTCCGTAAGTACAAGTGACTTTATGCCAGTATGTTCATAAGTACGAGTGACTTCATGCCAGTCCATTTGTAAGTACGAGTGACTTCATGCCAGTATGTTCGTAAGTATGAGTGACTTCATGCCAGTCCATTCGTAAGTACAAGTGACTTTATGCCAGTACTGTATGTTCATAAGTACAAGTGACTTCATGCCAGTCCATTCGTAAGTACGAGTGACTTCATGCCAGTCCGTTTGTAAGTACGAGTTGTCTGTAAGTCGAACGTTTTTGACCCAGGGACTGCCTGTTTGTATACACATTCTGAGAAGATTAAATGACGGCAAATGTAGTATTTGTCTGCAGTGACTACGGGAGTCGATACAAAGTCATTATGTGTGATTATCAATCTCTAATATGTTGTAAAATGACAAAGACACAGTGGCTGATATGTTCTGTGTGCAGGGACTGGTGACTGACACAGTCATTGTGTTTAGTGTATGTGTAGGGCGTGATGACTGATGTGGTTACTGCGTTTAGTTTCTGCAATGTTTTATGATTGACATGGTTGCTGTATTAAGTCTCTGTGTTGGGTTTGATGCCTGATATATGCAGATTGTTTGTGTGTAGGGTTTGATGATTGATGTTGGCGTGTTCAGTTTACCTGTAAGGTTTGATGCTTGATATAGCCGCTGTTTTTATTGTGTTGAGGGCTTCATGCTTGACATGGTTCCTGTGTTTTGCTGTAAGTAAGGTTTGAGGCCAGATAAATTCAGAGCATTTGTGAGTAGAGGTTGATGATTGACACGATCATTGTCTTTAGTGTGTAGGATTTGATGGCATGTGTAGGGCATGATGTATTTGGAGTGTGTGTGCGTGTGTATCATGTGGACCTAATGTACCCCACAATGTTATTTTGACTTCGTGTGGACCGTTTTTCAGGTCCCCACAAAGATTTGTGAATGCAATCAAACAACTAAAAATGCCAAAAGTCTCGTACAGTAAAAGCTTGAATTGCGAGTAACTTGGTCTGCAAGACGAGCAAAAATTCTAAATGAATTTTAACTTGATAAACGAGCGAGGTCTTGCAATACGAGTATTACATATACGATTTGTCTGCCGAGCATCACGTGATCATAACTGAGCCGAGGGTTCTTCTCTCTCTCTCGCTGCGGGATTGTGGGTAATCGTCTCCCAAGCTCGGTCTCAGTTGGCGTCCTTCACTCGTACAGTCAAAATTTAGTAGAAAAGCACCACCACCCAAATAAGGGCGAAGCAGTGCGAGCGATGAATTTGTTTAATGACAATGCAATGTCCACATTTCCGCGAAATTGAAAAGGAGGCAAAAGCGGCTGTCGTTGGATAGGTTCCTTGTCAAAGTCGCACAAAAAGAAAAAGATTCCAGTGAACCAACAGATAGCAGTGATTCCGTTAGTTATAGTGAAAGTCTTCCTACAAAATAACCCTGCTCTTGTTCTCTCTCTTGTCTCCCTCACACCATCCACGATTCTTTTCAAAGGTAAAGTGCAGGTTAATTTGTTTTATGTATATTTACTTTATATTTTGTACTAATCATTTCTATATGAACATTTAGGGTGGTGGAATGAATCATCTCAGTTTCCATTATTTCTTATAGGAAAATTCGCTTTGATATACGAGTTCTTTGGATTACAAGCAAGTTGCCGGAACGAATTATGCTCGCAAACTAAGGTACCGCTGTATTTTGTTTGGTTATTTATGGTTAAGGTTAGGGCTGGGTAGGTGTTAAGGTCGTCATGTTGGGGTTAGAGTTTTCCTCATAGAAATTAATGGAAAGTCCCCACAAAGATATAATTACAAACCTGTGTGTGTGAGTGAGGCTTAGCCGCGACGCGGGGATATCACTGTGAAGGGCCTGGTTTAGTCTGCACCATGTCGTTACGGTGATGGAGTGGAGGAGAGTGCAGTAATGCGTCCTCGTTGGCCTTCCTGTCTTGTAGCTTTAGTGTCTGGACCTGGGAGCTCAGCAGAGATGTGACTACACTGCTGGTGGTGGGGGCTATGGGAGGGTGCCTGGGTTTCCAAGCTCTCAGTCACTTCCTCATCCATATGTCTTGGTCCTGTTGATAAGCCACCACTCAAATCTCTCCTTAGACACTATGTAGGATGCTGACTTAGAACAACAATTCTGCAGTTCTCCTGCAGGTTTATTAGTACGGTGAATATGTCCCATCCGTCATATATCCTATAGACATCTGTATTATTTGGCATTAGTGTCTTAATGATTAAATCACTGACATATAAATTGAATTACCAAGCCCAAAACAATATACAGAGATATGCCGAGGAATGTGCGATTCTCTTAGGAGTAGAATGCCTTGGCGTTAACACATGCACGTACAATAATTTCTCTGGTTTTATCTGGAGCATATTACAATTCTAAATTTGTAACGGCCACGGAAGCTTACAGAACAAAACGAGAAAATGTTACATGTACGTATGCGTCATTGCATCTGTGTCCAGGTTTTGATACCTTCTGGGCACAAACTGGAAAGTTTGCTTGACAAAAAAAAAAAACAAACTGTTTTTTATCTTCTTAGATCTGACCCCACTCCCCGCCGAATAATACATATTACCTATGTCCTCTTTTAGATGCATGTAAATCAATAGACAGACAAGGCAGTATGTGGCTCTGTGCATTAAGACTCAGCGGCTGTGATCAGAAGGTTGTTAGTTCAAAACCCATGGTTGGTAGAACAATTTCACCCTCGGGTTCTTAAGTAAAACCTGATGCCCCCAGTACTATTTGACATCACCTAGGATGGGGGAAAAATTGTCTGGTAATTCAATTGGTTTAACTCAAAGAATAGGTTAAAGGATGTCACAGACATGTAACTTATTTCAGGAATTTTTTGTTTTTTCAAACGGAGACGCTGGGATGCTGTGTCCTCCATAATCCATCCTTTTCCTGGCAAAACCACAATATATACATATTAGAATATAGCACCTAAATAAAAGCCACGTCCTATTACACCATGATGCACCAGCGTTTCCCAAGACCCATACCAATATGATCGTGATGCACCCAAAAAGACAGAATTAAGAAGAGAGATCCCTGCCATGAGATCTTCGTGACCTTTGGCTACACTGAGAGGAAGAGAGTAGCCTAACATTGCTTCAAAGGCAGCAGATCTGGTAGGTTGATATGGGTAGTTGGTACACCAGGGTAACTGCTAGTGTTTACCCTTCTAATGGACCCAAATTTGCCTCTCCCACAGCTCACCTGGCTCCATAAAGATGTCATGGAGACGGAGAAGAGTTTCCCACAGAGGTGGAATGTGTAAAACACAAAGTGGCGTCTCCTAGTCGTGACTCAGGGTTCAGGAAACTCCAGCTTCGGAAGCTTCTCTGTGGGACACGGTCCCGGGAATATCTGGATGGGGAGG
>JAODJW010000046.1:2423672-2438180 GCA_026777045.1 Hyperopisus bebe
TTCTCATATTCTGGCGTCCTTATTTGGCTGGACCTCCCCAGCCTCATTAAATTAAAAAGGTGGTGGCAACGAACTCCAGCAAGGCGCTCTAGTAGCGCACTTGTTACACTAACATGGTGGGTAACAGTAAGCTAAGCTAACCGGAAAACAAAGGATTTTAGTTTCGCTTACATTCACAAAAGGGGAAACACGTGTGCCACATTAATTAGCTTCGCTGGTAATATAACTAAATCATTGTTGCTCGCTAATATCGCTCATAAAACTTAGCTTCCTCGTGTTGTTCACTAAAACTTGTGCAATAACAAAATTCTATTTTACTTCACCTACTTGGCTGGCATAGTTAGCGGACATCTCTGTGTGGTTTTATCTGTTTCTTTTTGGTAATTTACAAATTACCAACCTGAAAAACGGGAGAATAATGAGGACGCAGGACAACAGTGCACATATGCTTTGGCATTCTCTGCAGTTATGAGAAAGTTCATAATGATGACGCAGAGAATCGCTACGCGGCAGTGCTCCCCCCCGCTGGTTGGAGTGAGAACCACACACTTAGGCTAAGATGAAACCTTTAGGATGCATGAATATCTCGTGCTCTATGGAGTACACATATATGCACGTTAGAGCTGGGCGATATGGTCTAAAAATAAAATCTCCGATTTTTTCACAAAAAATTCAATTTACGATTTTAATCGATTTCCCCCTCCCCTACTCAAAATCAAACTACAGATGACAAATAAATGGTTCAAAACAAGTTTTAACTTTATTTAGCTTTTTTTACTTTACGGTTAAAGTGCAATCTGACAAGCCATAAAAGATGCTTGTAAGTGAGAAGGCAAACCACGCCATTGTAAACACTTGTAGAAACTTGTAAATACTTTTAGAAAGCTTTCTCTATAGCTTATTTTGAAACTGGCGACAACACAATACACCCTCAAACTTATAAATAAAAGTAATATTGTAATAACAGAAAAAACACACAATTTTATCATGTCAGCTTGGTATTAAGTAAATACTTTATGCCATTGGGCTTGACATAGTGCAAAAGAAAGCTTTTGAAAAATTGCCAGTGTTAAGAAAAATGAGGCACGTACTTCGGGTCTAAAACTTTTAGCATGTTAATGAATCCCAGCTTTTCCACAGTATGTATGGGCACCATGTCTTTTGCAATATACATCGCGACAGCGTTTGCTATCGCCGTCCATCGTGCCCCATTCTTATCATATGGCACACGGTTCGAAAATGCGTCAACACCAAAATTGCTTAACTTTGTTGTGCTGGTGCCGCGGCTATTTTCATTTCGCTGGAGGCGGCACTTCTCCCACTCCACTGCGTGCCTCTGCTTTACGTGCTGGAATAAATTAGTCGCACCGTTTCCTTTGGTTGCAACAGTTTTTAAAGTCTTTGCAACGAGGACTTGTTTGGTCTGTGTCCGATGGCGTAAAACCGAACCAATTCAATATTACAGATGTAGCAACACCTTTCTTGGGCACAAGCGCCAGCTTTTCCCCTGTCATTGCCATGTTGTTAGTGAATCTGCTTCAGTGTTTGGGTACGCCGCGCTAATTTACCCGTGAAGAATGGTGCGTTGCATTAGTTCCGCTTTTGGCGCTCGTGTGTAAAAAAAGTAATAAAATCGATTTTCATGAAAACACATTGCCCTGAACTGTAAATTCGAATTAATCGATTAAATCGATTTATCGCCCAGCTCTATCACTTAACTTTGAGCATTCTTCCCATTCAGTTTGGTGCCTTTGTCGCAAATGTTGGAATAAATTAGTGGTGCTGCCACAGCCTGTTGCAACTGACTTTCTGCATATTTTGCATTTGACAAAAGTTTGTTTGACGTCTGACCTCTCAAATCCGAACCATTTCCAAATCACAGAAGAAACGTTACTACCTTTCTTTGGCACAAGGTCATCCTGACGGGAAGAGCCGTCCATCTCTATATTTCTGAGCCTATTGTTCCTTCATAGAGTGCTCTACTCTCACAAGTGAGCGGTTAATTACGCGTGCCATCATGTGGTAGGACAATATTGCCTCAATTATTCTGCCATTGGTGCAATTACAATGTATCTAATATTTTTATTTAAAAAATCGCGATACCTCGATTTAAGAAAAAATTAAATCGTCTTAAAACGTAAATTCGAATTAATCGAAAAAATCTAAAGAATCGCCCAGCCCTAATATATATAACATTCATATAATATATTGTTTGTATATTGTGTTCCTGGTATTGAAGCCATTTGTATTTTTGGTATTGTAATATTTGTATTATTTGTTATTGGTATTTAACTTGTTAATTATTTTCTTACTCTCCTGGAGCAACTGCATCCACATAATTTCCTCAGGGATCAATAAAGTATTCTGAATCTGAATTACTCTGACATACAGGAATCGTACATAGTAACCTATTTTCGTTCACTTTTACTGTTAAGTGCTTCCACAGAACTTATAATTTCGCTTTTTTTGGCGATATCTTCCTTCCACCATATTAACAAGTAATAATGAAGGAAATTTTTCATCAATGCTTTTTAATAATCGAGCTTAATCGTGTAACTGTGACAGCTCTATACAGGAGCTGCAGACGCCAACCGAACGAAAGGAAATACTCTTACAGTAGGTACACGCTTAATGGAGCGGTAGAGAAGAGCCCAGTACTGAACCTTTTTTTCTCCAGCCTTCCTCTGATGAGGAGGACACCGGCTACATCCGCATCCAGCTGGAAGACCTCGAACTCCAAGGTGTCGCCCACAGTGAAGCCGGCCTCCTTCCAAGCCTCCACGCTGACCTGGTACGGCTTGGATATGGAGGCGTTGAACGAGCCGTGCACTAGACACCCCACGTGACTCACTCCCACTTTGTTTATGACACCCTGAAAAATAGACAACTGCATTTAAAACCCCAGATCAAGAAAAGAGTTCCGATCAACAACAAAAAAATTGCCCAACACTGCCTCATATTTAAACTATTTAAAACATCGGTCCATTGCTCTGCAAGAAATTACGGTACACATCTCAAAATGATTTAAAAAAGAAAACAGGGTAACACTTTAACTGGACCTCGATTCCAAATTCAGGCCATGATTTCACTACTCCCATGTACCTAATTACTGATTCTGATTGGCCACAGAGGCTTCACAACTGGCTCACAGGCAAAGGAAGGTTGGAAAATCAGCAGTGCTCAAACCTTTAGGTCTGTAATCTGAATACCCTTGTATTATATTATGCTACTTCCTATGTATTAATTAACCATAAACTGAGTCTTAGTTACATACTGATCTCATGTTCGTTCCTCATTAACAAATCATGACACATCTTTTATCCCAAGCAGAAACTCACTATAGTTGTTATATCCGTTGATTTTGTAAACTGCTAAAGGAACTACTGAAGTAACAAATCATGAATAACACAAGTGAAATACTGATCTCATGTTTGTTCATCATTAATGAATCATGACGCATCCTTTATCTCAAGTAGCAACTATTTTTGTTTATGATTTATACTTCAGTAGTAACCGAGGTATTACTAAGTATTTGTGCCCCATCAAGTAAAGTGATACCAAAAACAGTTTAACTTTTTTTTTTTACAAACAGGAGGCATACCAAAAGCTTTTGTCCTTTTCTGGGCCGAAAGATCACAAACGTCGCCTCTATGTTGAGGTGGATGAACCCTTGGTCGTCGTATATATCCCCGTGTTGTCCCAAGACTTTAATGTTGTCGTAGGCTAGGGGCACCCCGTTCATACTGGGGAATGGAACAAAAAGATTTCATTTTAAAAACTGTTTCACTGAAAAGCAACGTTGTCATTTTTTTGCATGTCCTTCTACCTATATTATGTGGAACACGCTGTCGCAACCTTCCCATCACCTACCAGTAACTAAACATGACTCTCCAGATATTTAATACTGGAGGGAACTCGATATTTTTGCCATGTGGTTGAAAACATATTACAGATCGTTTCATCTTTAAATGCACCGCAGCGACAGTAACATTTTGCAGAGCAGCGCTGGTGCGATTCGCCGCCTGTTTTACGAACAGCCTGGGGAATGACACGCGCCTCTCGGAGTACTTGAGCAGCTCGCAGTTCAGCTGCTCCTGGATGCCCGTCTTCTTCTTCTTCAGGAACATCGGCGAGAGCGCGACGTGCCGCCGGCACGTGTCCAGCACCAGGCACGAGTACGGCGCGCTCACGAACTGGCACGCGTCCGCGAAGCTAGGCGGCAAACACGTCGTCGCATCCGCCGTCCCGACCGTCCCAGATCCCGGAGCCTCGGCCTTTGCGGACGGGCCGCCGTTCTTCACCTCCGTCTCCACCTGCAGCAACTTCGCCATGCTGCCCGGAAGTTCGAAAACTACGACAGAGGAAGTAAGGATGCAATGCTTGTAGATTCAGCGACTTGGCGGTGGCGCCTCCGTGCGGAAAGGAGGTTTTAAACCGTCCCAACCAATTTAGTCGCTACTTGGTCACTTAGCCGTATACATAGCTGTGTATTTTAACAGAGGGATTCGTGTTAACGACGGCACGGTGGCGTAGTTGGTAGCAGTGTTTTCTTATACCTCTGGGACTCGAGGTTTGAATTCAACTCTCGATCTGTTTGGGTGGAGTTGGCATGTTATGAAGACTCCTGTCCAAAGGCATCCGGGTGACCAGGCATCACTAATTTGTCCACAGTGTTTGACGATGTGGGTGTGTGTGCTGTGGGATTCAGTAGAATTATAAAGAACATACAATAAGTAGAGGAAAAGGAGAATATAGCTTGTATGGCAAATTGAGGGAATGATTCTGTAAGGCTGTAACTAATCGAAACGAGAACTGACTGAGGCGCCGGTGTTCTGTAGATATATGCTGCCTTGTCGAAAAATGCTACCGTAGTGCTAATCGATAGCCCTAACCCTAACTCTTACCCTAACCCTAACCCCCCAAAACCCCTAAAACCCTTACCTTAACCCTAACCCCTAAAACCTAACCCTAATCCCAAGACGGTGGAACTGCACATGCGCAGAAAGGCTCGATAGCACGTCTCGATAGGTAGTATTTTATGACAGAACACCTGGCAGGGCAAGGTGATCTAATCGAGGCAGATATAAGGAGCAGACAGAGAACGTAAGCGGCCCTTATTTATCTTTAGCCTTCCAGAAGGACAAGGACTATCCGACGAACTAGAGCAAATGTCACACATGTGGTTGTCACGTAGACGGAAGGTACCGAGAGAGGGGGGAGATTCCCAAAAGGGCTATAAGAGGGATAGAGATGATACATATGGTTGAGCTTCTTCCTGTACATGCTGAATGTATGTCAGGTGGTCGCTCTCGGATTGCAATCTGTCAGAGAATAAACTGGTGACCTGCAACTTCTCCACGTGTTGGCTGTGAATCTCTTCTCATCAACGGACCCGGCGGAGTGCGACTCCAACAGTGCCCTGCAATGCACCCCTGTCTCATCCTGTCGAGGGTGTATCTCTGCTGCCTGGGATTTGCTGTAGTCCTGATGGAATCAGGGCCACGGGAATACAATTACAGCCCTCCCCTGTGATTTGAACCAGCAGTCATCCTGCTGCAAGGCTGTATCCTGAACCACTACGCTGAAGCCAAATCATTAAACAGGTGTAATACTGCAGGGAAACATGTATGTGCTACCAACAGCTGCTTCTAAGGTTAAACCCTTGAATGTGTGGCTCAAAATCACATTTAATTGCATTACATTTTCTGCACTAAGAAATATTCTTTTGGAAAATAACAGTCAAATTATTGCTAATATGATGTTGTATGAATCAAAGTATTAAACTAACAACCAGATTGTTGAACCTAAATTACTCTTTATTAGTTAGATTAATCTGATTTTAATAGAACATGACAGCACCAGTGCGGTGTATTTTGTAGCCATTTCTGGTGATAATTTAGTGACATTCCTCCCAGTGGATATTTTAGGCCATTTCATTTACGTTTGTTTCGCCTGTTCCCAATGCACAAAATTTTAGCTCACATTTAATATAGCATACATGGAACCGTTCGGTACGATACGCACACGTGAACCGCGGTATTACATATGCATGTCATTTTCCGATATGCACTGGCGCGAATATAAGACGGTGTTTTTTTTTCCCAAAAATACACCTGAAAAACTGGAGCGGTCATTTTCGACGGCTAGAATTTAAATGTCATTATACAACAGCAGAGGGCGTAAATTATCCTGGCTAAAGGTCACTGCATAGTTCAAACGTAATCGACGTTGTTTCAGCAATACGACACTGTGTGGACAGTGATCCCACCCGTTGTCGATAATTGGCTGACATAATCCCACCCACTGTCGACAATTGGCTGGCACAATCCCACCTGCCATCGACAATTGGCTGACATAAAGTGACGCCGTAGGGTTGGTCAGCAGCTGGCATGCTTTTATCGCACCGCGCTTATCATTAAATGGCGTACATTAATATGTGTATTCGTATATTTATGTTAATTGTAAATATGGTAGCTGTGTAATGTTTGCCCTGGAATGTGACCGTGAGTCGCATGTAAACTGTTGATTTTCGTGTCTATGTCGCTGCTAGTATTAAACCGATAGTGCCTATTGATAAAGAGAGTATTACATTTCAAATGAATTGTCATCTTCTTTATTAAAATGACTCGCCACAATACATTTTTGCCCTCCTTATGCGGGTGTACTGCATCAAAAACATTCTGCGCTCTCTTGGGTTATGGGTTTGTAATATTGATTATCTATCTGCACTTTGCAGCGATTGCCTGTGGTTATTTTCAATAGTGATATGTTTAACTTCGTCTATGTTCCGGTCAAAAAATAATTTTCTTTATAAAGGTAAGATTTGGTAGCAGCCGCCTTGCTTCAGAGAGTGTTGACATCTTTCTGCATAAGAACCTCACCATAAAGAAATAGGTGTCATTAGGGCACCAACTTGATTTTGCACTTCATGTTATTTTTACATTTAATGTTACCTATACACGCATGTACCCTGTTTATATAAAATAGAGAAGGCAAATCACTTCCTTGTTGCTTAAGCTTAGACAGATTGCTAACACAAAATGCTTAGACAGCTCACTTGACGTTGCACTTTATTATTTTAAAATGTAATGTTGCCTGTACAAGTCATTTAAAATAGTTTAGACAAACCACATACAGGTTATCAAGGTTAAGAAGCACTTTTAATTTAAGTGCTTTTATCTCCTTGATCTCATATAGGAGAGACATCAACTAGGCCTAGTTAGTCATGCTGCCATTTTTCTGAATGGGGAGTCGTTATATGGGAAATAATAATAATAATAATAATAATAATAATAATAGATACTTTATTAATCCCCGTGGGGAAATTGTCTTTGCTCTTCGTGGAGCAAGTTGTCTGTGAATAGCAGCCCCCGTAGCGGCACCCAAGAAGGGGGGGGGGGGTAAGCACCTTGCCCAAGGACCCGCAGACGTGCTTAAATGTAAAGATACTGAAACCATAACGTCATCATGGCCCAAAAGCTGTGACACCAGACTGTAGAAAGTTACACCCCCTAATATTTAGGGGGCCAGGCATGCATGTTGTCACGGGGGCATTGCCCCCCACCCCCCAGAACCATCCCTGATTCCACCTGACTCAGCTAGCAAGGCTATCGAGCTTAGCACTTTCCTTACAATCCCTGTCCTGGCAAATCAAACACCTTTTCGCCTGATGTAAGCAGATGGAGTAATTCGATATCGAGCGGCGTGTGAGGTTTGGCACCTGCTGTGCCGTATGCGTGTTTCCGGGACATCGGAGCTGTCTAGGTGCAGCACTGTATGTTCGGTGGTTCATATTGTATGTGGTTATGATTGCATGAATAGATAGTCTGTTGTACTTGATCAATGTACAGAGTGTACTTTGGAATTAATAATACAGATTCGCTCCACCAGACATGCGTGTCCTAGCACAACTGTCATCCCACACAGCACATAAGCAGAGTACAAGGGACACCCTTCATCCCTGAGGATTCATATTTATGCCTCGTGACTCATATTCTCACATTCTGATATCTGGTTATCTGTCCAAGCAGAATGTACTGCGTAATGTGTGCATGTGTTTAATTTACTCACAAAAAAATCCATGTTCAGTCATGATTCTAAGGTACAACAAGCTCTTCCCTTGACACCATCAAGACAGCACAGCACATCTCCCTTCATTTGGGAGGCTCCCCTACCAAGAATAAAGATGATTATTTCACTTACACAGGTAATTAGGAGGCCAACAGCAGCTGCTTATTCTGCTTATAGCCAGAGCTGTCCGTGTTTCTGCCTGCATATAAACACTAATTAAGAAACTAGAAAAATTAAGGGACCACAGCACTATTTTTTGTTTCACTCATTTCTCAATTTATGAGTGTGAGTCTGTGAATAATATATATTTTATTGCAAACTGCAACCTGGTTCTTCTGTTTCTCATTAATGAAGGGCTTCTTCCTTGCTTCATGGGATTTCCATCCTGCTTCTATGAGCCTGTCATGAACTGTCCTAGCAGTGCACTCCACACCTGCGCTTAATGTCTCCCATTCCTTTTGAAGGTCACTTGTCATCCTACGATTCATGAGAATCTGTCGGATAAGTTAACAGTCACCTCTGGCATTAGAAAGTCACTTCTGCCCTCTACCTGGCTGGTTTCTGGTCGTTCCCAGTATCTCCTGCTTCACCTTATTCTTCTGTACTGCTGTCTTAGAAATGTCGAACCTGGAAGCAGCCTACTGATTAGCATAGCCTTCTGCCAGCAGAACTACAATTAAAGCAGGATTTAAAGATGCAGATTTGTTTAAAAATATAGAGTGGTCTCAATTTTTTCCTCAGCTGTATGTTTAGATTTAGTCCATGATGGAGGAGGATTCAGCATCCGCTGGAACCATAAGGTTCAGGTGGCTGAAATCTTCCTTGAGCTGAAAGTTTGCAATGAAGATAATTAATTCATCCATCCATCCATCTTCCATACTGTTTATGTGGTACCAGGTCAGAGTGAATCCTGGGAGTGAAATGCTAGCATATTGCAGGGTACATAGTCACGCACATCGCCAGCGATTCGGAGTCACGCTCGCCGAAGCTGTTTCTGCACTGCAGGAGTATACAGGTTTGGTCACGGGGAGAACGTGCGAACAGACACACTCACAGTCCAGGTCGTGAAACTAGCCCGTAACTGCGGAGGTGTGAGGTTACAGTGCTGCTCACTGGCTCACTGAGTCACTGCGCTGACCGGCCCTGAAACATGCAGATATAATTGCCAGTCTGGTGATGCTCATTAAGAGTAATGTCTGTCTGGGGTCAGGAATCACAACAGGCCCAAATCGTAGCCACTAATCCACCATGCCACATTAGTATTTTATATGAGAGGATTTTCATAAAGCAGATATTATGCAGATAAAGAATAATGTTGCCACACTGTAACCAAACTGTATCTGGAGGTCTCCAGTAAATGTCAGGATTCAAACTAGAACAAAACCCCAACATTTATAATATTTTGTTTTTTCAATCTCTGGCTCCTGCCTTCCTGGACACCTCATGATTAAAATGAAACTGAAATGGGAAAAAAAAAATGCTGAAATCATGAAAATGACATAATACATTAGAAGAATGAATTAGCAATTAGCTTACTGTAAGCTCAAAACTTCAGATTTGCCGAAAAAAAGGATTGAAGATCACCAGGACTCAGTTCTCCTTCAGAGTACTAAAAGCAAGACACAAATTGCCATCAATTATCTTGGCTAGATCACTCAAGCCACCGATGTGGGAGAAAATACATCTACATTGGGGATTGAAGAAACGATCACGCCTAGGGCCCTGATATACACTCCAAAACTTTCCTCAACTGACAGATAAAACAGTGTAAGGCAACGACGAAAACTGCCGCAATACATCCTCTTCCACTTGCACAAGGACGATGACA
Organism: Hyperopisus bebe; assembly: GCA_026777045.1. NCBI lineage: Eukaryota > Metazoa > Chordata > Actinopteri > Osteoglossiformes > Mormyridae > Hyperopisus > Hyperopisus bebe. Next base: position 2,433,571 of record JAODJW010000046.1, read on the forward strand.
TTCAAGTGGCGGAGAATCGGACGTGTATTCCTCGGCATCCCATAAACGCGACTCGCTGGCCTCAGAACTGAATGGATCACCTGGCTCTGAGTTTCTGCAGATTCTGCAGAATACCCTGGAAAAACAGCTGGAAGGAAATATGCAAGACATCCTTTCGGATCACCCAGAAATAAATTAAATTAATTTGGAACACTGGATAGAATGCACGGTTCACTGCAGGAGCCAGTTAAGATAGGCTTGTATGACAATGTCATTTGATCAAAGTGCCCTGAAAAGAATGGCTGTCTCAGTGACTGTGAAAAATATAATGAGGACCCAAAGAAACAAGGAAATACTGAACTGCTGGAAATGGCGAATGATATAATCCTCTCTTGGGAGGATTTGCCAATTGAAACTGGTCTAAGAATTAAAATACTGCTATTTGTACTGCTTATTATTAGAAGCATTACTTCAATCCAACTATCTAGGGCCACAATCTAGTTCAGATTTCACGGAATGATTCAGGAATAAGTTTAAAAACACAATAGTACTAATAACTGCTTCAGAGATTGTCTTGCTTTAGTTTTAGTTTAGTAGCTCCGGAATAACAATCAATATCTCGGGTGATTTCAGAATTCATTTTCCCATAATCTTCTTTAAGGAAAAAACAAGACCATTGTTGATTGGGCAGAAGGTAGTAATGTGCCTGGTTGGTGTCTGTACAGTATTATCCAGCATAAACTTCTGTATTTTCTACACGGGTTTAATAGCTTCTTTTTATTTTGTTTTGATCTCCAAGACACACCTCTATGGTGTTGAGGACTACTCAAGGAGTCTGGCGACTTCACACTGTAGTATTGGCATATTTTAACTTTTACAAATCATAAATACAACTGAATCTGTGGCCGCTAGACCTGTAGTCTGTAGTGATATCACTCCTCACCCAACAAAACACTTTACAGGCCAAGACGCCTGGCTCGGTGTCCTTTCCCTCCTCACAGTAATGACGGAAATAAGTGCATCATTTGGAGACTAAAAGCCATTTAGTGCTAGAGTTTTTCACTCCAGATTATATGGCTTTCTGGTAAAGAAATTAACAGAAACAAAGGAAAACAATTCAACCACAATATTGGCAGCAGAACTCGGCCCCACAGTATAACAGGACAGATGGGGTCGGAAGAAGGGGCGAGACAGCAAAGGGACGCCCAAGTCACACACCAGGAACCACAAAGACAGCCACGTCTGAGCACATGCCGTGATCTAGAAGATTCTGTGGGGTACCCCCGCAAGGATTTCTTGGCTTGATCTAGTTTTTTGTAGGCTTAGGTGTCAATGTACATTTGCTGCCCAGCTCCAAATCCATCATTAGTTAGTCGTCACCTGCAGCCACGCTGTGCTGAATTTACAGCTAGAAGTAATTAAGGTGGCCTATATATACCGCATTAAATAGCTGATTCTGCATACAAAAGCTCTGAGAGATGCGGTCTTGCTGAAGGTGAAGTCAAAAAAATAATTTTAAAACTAGAACTATTAAAAAATAAAAATACAGGGATGTGTGCTGAAGGCTACCTACATCCATGGAGCCGTTGGAAGCCTGACAGAGACAGCAGCCTGATGTGCTACTGTTTACGGCCACTGGTGATCGTGCGCAGTTTAACGACACGTTCGCAAACATCTGCCCATAAAAAAAAAAAGAAAGCAGTTCTCTCATGCGCAGAGCTGCGCATACATATGCAAATTTTACTGCCCGCCAACAGCCCACAAGGTGGACATTAAAATGTATCAATTCGCTTTGCCCCCCGCTGCTCTGACGTACTCTTTCCCCAAGGAACTGGTGGAAATTGCCCCGGGGGCGAAACAGGACATGGGACGTGGGAACATTTGCACGTCATGGGGATTGTAACACATGTTAGCGCCGCCTTACAGAGGAGGGGAACTTTAGCCGGAGAGATGGTGCAGTGGTTCATGCGTGACCAAACAGTGAAGCCCTCTACGACAGATGCGATTGAAATGCAGCTTTTGATGCGCCTCTCTTTTGACATGAGGCTGAGAAGAAAAACTCTTGTTAGGTCTACTGTTAAATTACTAAGCGGCCATTTTGGACTTTTAAAATACTACTGTATCAAGTTAAATCTCTTTGATTCTGCCCGTCTGGGGAAAATGAATGGAACTGAGGTACTCTTTACACCAACTGGTGTAGACTAGCTAAAACAGAGTGTATAAAGTCGGTTTGAGTAAACAGTGTGAGAGCAGAGTCTTCAATCTCAATCGGTTTCTCGTCCAACACGTCTTAGCGTTGAACAATTCCGTGCTGATAGGAAACAAGACAGGAGATGGAAAATGCCAGGGCTGGCCAATGATCAGTGTTTATTGGAAACAGCCTGTTCTAGAATCCCTTACAGAGAGCAGCATGGCCATGGGACCACTTGGCGACGAACAATGAGAGGAAGATAAGCAGCAATGTTCCGGTTCAACTTCCAAATTCCACCAATCAGAATCACTGGTACAGGCAGCGTGTTAAATCCAAGCCCCTCTTAAGGTGTTTCACTAGGGCAGTGAAAAAATAATAAACTTCACAGTATTATTGGTCTCACAGAGAGAGAAAGAGCGTGAGAGACAATGTTAGGGCTCAGAGACTGACACTGAAATCCATTTGCAATAATCAAGATGCGTTACAGCCACAAAGAGTTGAAATTTAAGAATGTAAACAGAAAGATGCACTTAACGAAGAAGAAAATGTGAGGAGAAACGTGAAAAGCGTCTTCATAATCCACATTATATGAATTGTGTGTACAAAAGGAAATGTTTTAATCCCAAGCGATCTGAGAGGTCATGGCTTTGCCCCCATTCAGAAAGCCGGGCATTTTGTGAACTTGTGGCTGTAATGGCTGAGGGAACTGCCCTCAAGATCATTCCTGGGACTCGAAACCGTTTTGGGTTGGAAGGAGGAGAAGGAGATTCCAAGGGACAATGGGAACACGAAAGAAACAGCTGAACACGAGATGAGTAGGTAGGTAGGTACAAAAGACTGACTATATGAAGACCACAAGGTTAACACACACAACAGACTGGCAACAAGACCCAGAACGATGCATAAGGGGTCTGTGTCCATGGACAGGAACATGATGGAGGATGGAAAAAACACTACAACAGTGCAACAAAGATAAAATAAAAACTGGCAAGTAGAGATTAAACAAGAGGACAGATGGGCCAACACCACTGGAGGCTGCGGCCCATACTACAGCCACATCAACCCAACGGAACCTCCATCTTCAGGTCCGTGGTGAGTACCAGAGTCGTCACCACATCACTAACAGTCAACTAACCAAGATAATACCCAACACCGAGACCGAAGAACCTCATTTCACCATTATCAGGAACTAGGCCACGCGCATCTTGACAAGGGCAAGAACTCATGGATAAGTGACACCTCAAAAAAATACATATCTACTTCCCTAGATTCTTAATACTGTCTTGATGTTTGTCAAAGTCCCCCAGGCGCACAGCCCCTAATCTTCTTCCGTGTGTGGAGGACCGGTGGGGGGGGGTCGTTGGGACAGTCGTGGTCTCGGAAGAGAACGTGACAGGCGAAGTGTGGTGCCACATCACACTATTGACCCTCCTTTTCGCGCAGGAACTGGAAGACGGAGGAGAAGTCCTTGCTGGCGTAGCCGCGGCTGCACATCACTCGGTACATCTCATGAGCCAGTGAGCCCAGCGGGGTGGGGGTTTTGGTGTCCGTCGCGGTGTCTTTGGCCAAGCCCAGGTCCTGTAGAAACACAGCTTTTTATTCAGCAGGTGTTTTATCTAAAATGACCTACATTTGGTAAAGTAGGAGCAACTACAGGTTAAGAGTCTTGCTCAAGACCCAGTGGTAAAGCTATAGTGCTGACCATGGAATCTGAACCAACAACCTTCCCATTACAGGCACAGCATCCTAACTTGCTGGACCACACAACCCAAAACAAAACGGCTTTCACTCATGCCTGAATCCAGATCACAGGTCAACCGACGACAACACAAAAACTCATAGGAAGGTAGGGTTGAAGTCTTGGAGCGGCGACCCCGTGTGTATGACACAATGCAGAAAGGCATTGTGGGTAGAGAAATGGCCGGCTCACCTTTGTCATCAGCGTGGTGCTATAGCCCCCTTGGTAGTTGTTTGCCGAGGGGACGCCCTCCATCACGCCAGGGACGGGGTTGTAAGCATCACTGGACCAGCAGCGTCCAGAGCTCATGTTGAGGATCTGGGCCAGCAGCTTGGGGTCAAGCCCTAGCCTGTTGGGGTCAGAGGTCAAAGCAAGAGGGGAGAGAGGGTGAGGTCAGCGCTGACCTGAAAGGGAACCTCTGGCTGCCCATTCCTATCATTCTTGCTCTAATGGCCGTCCTGCCAGATAATACGGTATTGATATTTAACTGGGATGCCGTTCATCACAGGCTTATGCGGACCATGGAAGTGCTTAACGAGGCGACAGGCCTAATAAACATCCCCCAGTGGGATGTGGAATGGGCCGGGATCGCCACTACCGGTCGCGGGTCAGCGCGGGGCCTCCAATGACGGCTTTGCCGCGGATGGGATGGGCGAGCCGATGGCGGCACCGCGGACTCGGCAGCACGGTGGCGGGCGGGCG
>JAODJW010000046.1:2552597-2566300 GCA_026777045.1 Hyperopisus bebe
CCCCCCCCCCCAGCACCAGTCAGAGTCAGCCGGAGCCACTATGTCGTTATGGAGACCAGGACAGCCCCCCAGCCTATGTTTGGCCTCTGGATCCCTGCACTCACACCGTCTGTCTGCAGTACTGGGGGCAGCATTATCAGAGTCTCAGTCACACCGCTGCGAGTGCCGGTGGGAGGGGGAGAGACACACATCTGGAAGGAATTAAAACAAGTTGTCCCTCTCTTACCCCGAGAAAGAGATGGTGTGGGGGTTGGGAGAGAGATGGGGGCTGGGGGGGTGGAGGAATGTCCTTTATCACAAAGTAACTTCAGATGCAACACTTTCCACTTTGCGCAAAATTGTGGCAATTACACACACAGTTCAAAGACGGCTCACTGCATTACTGGAAATGTTCACGGCAAAGATATAATGGAACGTAATGCACTGGAGCAGTTAGAGCAGGCGCTGGTTTGCAGTGAAAGCTGCCACAAGCGGCGGACGCCAAAAAAGTGTCCTCCTTTGTTCCAAATCCAGAGGTTCCTGGGAAAAGCTTCACAACCTACACAGAGCGCAATGATAAAATGCAGACGACATGTATAACCCACGGGCCATACTGAAGTTGTAAGGGCATTTTAAGAGCAATATGTGTTACAAATTCGAACAGAGCAAGTTGCTTCTTCATAGAATAACGAAGTAAGAGGTCGTTTCTGCTAATTTATAACACAAATCAGTTTTGTTGTAATGATTAAAAGACCTGAAGGGAGAAGACAATGTGTCAGGAAATACCACGGCGACAGCGCGAAGGCCGACATGCGCATCATGTCATTTTAGCAAAAAACGCTACAGCAGTGACGCCTGGTGGCTGATTTAGGAAAACAAGGAAAATACGCCCAGATACAAACTACAGAACATAAAATTGAGGACGCACCTAACCCGCAAGATGTGAGATCCAGGCATATTAATTAATTCAGATATGAAAAATCTCCCTAAATGTTAAAATGTAAAGATTTATGACGACAGCCACGTTGGCTACAGGCCAGAATAGAGAATGGCAGCACCCCACTCACCGTACCCGCATGGAACCCACCCACGTAGGTTTGTAACCACGCGCGGTAGCTATATTTTTGGGTCGACCTTGTGATCTCTAAACCCATTCTCACATTGTATATCTCGGGAATGATTTCGACAAACCATTTTTGCAGATTCAATTTGATGTCTCTATTTCAATTATTTAAAATACGGTTAAAAGTAGTACTTCTGGCTATATTTAAAGAATACACAACAGCCAGCATTGTCTGAGAATCACGTTTTAGGTGCAGAATAACGAAAAATCGCGATGCCTATAAACAATAATAGATGTTGCATCGCTCTTTCTCCGTTTGTCTCAGATCCTAGCAAATCCTGTCTCCGCTCCAGAGAGACATACGACTGGCCCCAGTTGCTCACGCACGCGCCAGGAAGCAGCGGGCAGCGGGTGCTGACTCCGTCCTGCCGGGCTTAAAGCGCAGCGCAGCCGGTTGGAGGCCTCCAGCGGCGGTGCTGCAGACTCAGTCGATCCTGTCCGCGCGTCTCTCTGGGAAACGCCCACAAAACTGATGAACTCCTCACCTCCTTCAGGGTATCCATGCCAGTCACGTTCCTGTGTTAATGACCGTGCGATCCTAATAACCAGTATGATGATGAAGCACCAATTACAGTGTCAGAACAATTCCACCTTAAGTTTAATGGGAATCAAAGAGAATGGGAAAATATTTTAAAGTGTTTTTTCAATACTTAGTAGGCCTACTTCAGCCAATAATAAGATTTGTACCATCGATCCGAAATGAAAAGCATAAATCACTGCAATTATATTTGTCTTTTGAGACGGTTTGTTGGTCATAAACAGTCTTAACGAGCTGAAGATTTCATATGCATCTTTAAAAATGAAGTCCAAATTGTTGTGACCACTAGGTGGACTCATAGTACTAGATATTTGTGTTGAAAATTTACCAACGCCAGTCAGTTCATGCGATGCGACATATGTGAAAGGCGCGTGAGGCGGAGCGCAGATTGACAGGTCGGGTGTTTACAATACAAGGTACCGCGATGGACGTTACTTATTTATACCAAAAGTGTCAATTCGTGCTATGTACTTACCACCGGCCTGACTGTTATTTGAACCTACCACGTACCTATAGCGTTGACATCATGAATAAAAACCGCTATTAGACCACTTGGCGACTCAGGGATAAATCCATTGCTTTGGATGTGAATAAAACCGAATCGTTTATGTTGCATTGTGTTTCTGTGTTTAATTTATACAAATTATGCTTTTTGATCTTTAGCTTGTATAGCTGACAGCCAAGTATGAGTCTAAACAAAAAAATAGACAGCTATGAAATTGTATAATTAGGCCTAATGCATATTTTGTTAGTTTCTATTTCATTATAAAAAGTCAAGTAAACTGGCTGGTTCATGTGTGACGTCAAAATATTCTGAAAAAGACTGGGAATTTTGCCCCTGTAACAAAGTATTCCCAGTTTTGAATCTAGAACAGTGCAAAGGAGTTTCTTGAAACAGACGAGCAATTATGGCGCAAATTCAATGAATCAATCATGGATTCGACCGATAAGTATAAGTACTTCCATGATAACGCAGCGATGAATTCGAACGCTGTTCAAAAATGGGGATTTGAGCGTTAATAGCTTATGATTTATTCGAGAAGATTTACGATCTTTCGGGCATTTAAATCCGTGAAACGTATTACAGTATGCAACAAGCATTTGCCCTTCTGGGTTTGCTTTGCAAATTAATAATATACTAACGTTAATCTGGAGACTGCAGCCTGCTCTGGCAGAAGGTAAGGGAATGGAGAAATCCTCTCCAGCATTCTTCCCGGCAACATTTTTATTCAAGTTTGGGCTTGACAGCGCGTTTAAACAAATATCGTGCCGTTCGCTCCATTACCATTAAACGATGAGTATTAAGAGATACAGCAAATGAGCGTATTTCTGGAGTTTCTCATGAGATGGACCTTATGTTATAAATTAACTCAGACATAGGCTACGCAGCGACAGGCCAGATTTGTCTCGTGCACTGCGCCGTCTATCACCAGTCGCCGCCTGATACTGTGTCGAAAATCCAGCATGTGAACCGAAATTTGCTTGTGACAAAACGCACGTAAGTGCATGCGATGCGTGTGTCGCAAATAGTCTGGGTGCGACCGTGAGGAAGCCTGCACGGTGGCGCTCAATCTGGAGGTGACTGCGGTGGTCTGTAAATGGAACACGCTGGCTGCTGGTCAGCCCGCTGCCACTTTAAGAAGGCGGAAACGGCGCGGCCAGTACAGTGTGTGTTTATTACTAGTCTTTAAGTGGCACATGGAAAAGATACAGTAACTCCCTCTAATTCAACATGGCGAAGGCTTCGGTGGCATACATATATTTTGCATGAACTTTAAGGGATATTAGCAACATCCAACGCTTTTTTGCAAATAGCTGGAAAACTTTTATCGGCTTAAATTCCCTGTTTGAAATATACTCGTCTTTTTTAGACAGGACTGCGCGACTGTCATTAATCGCAAATCACGCCGCTGAATGCGGGAAGAGACGCCGATTCAAACCCCTGTGCGATTTTTGAGGGATCCGAGAGGCGTACTGGAAATATTTGCTGATTTCCTTTTTCTCTTGAAGCAAGAAGCGACAGCGGGTCTCTAAGCGAGATGGACGGACCTCCGGGAGGTTGTGCCGAGCGCACCTGGACTGCGTGCGTGTAAAATAGCCGAAGACTGGTGTCCGGGATGGCAGCGTCCAGTAACTCCAGTCTGTCTGGGTCCTCCGTCTCCTCCGGTGAGAATGCTATAAAATAAATCGTTCATCATCATTACCCGTTCACTGTAAACCTTCTACTTTGAGCTGTCATAACGCTGAGGCTTTGAACTCGTCAGACCGCGGCCAAGATAGCTTTAGATGCCAACCACAACGCTGCATATGTAACACAATTTCGTTGTATATTACTGGAAACGGATCGGGTTTTTGACGATAAAATGCATGTATAGATATGGGAAGGCATGTGATGATAAGGCTATTTTGCTTCTGCAGCAAACTGTTACACCATGAAAACTACATTATTGTCCCGAAGGAGTTAATTGTCTCTGCGGGTAGCGTCCCAATGGGCCGAACTCTGCGCGCACACTGTCATTATCTGGGATTTGGTGGCGGGCTCCTTGAAGCTGTCGGTTCCTCCAGATCCCCGTACCCCCACCCCCACCAGGATTATCGAATCGCGCTATGAGCCTTTCTCCAGCACCCACTGGTAAATGCGCACCGTACTTCAGATTGACAATGTACAAGGCATCAGTTCCTACCTCCACCCACCCGGTCCATTCATATGTCAATTTAACTTAGAAGACCTGGGATCGATATGTAATTTCTCAAAGATCTGCGCGGAATGATTAAGCTGAGCACTTTTTTGTATTTCTAAGTTTAACGTAGTCGTTAGAGGCAGCGCGGGAACTGCGTAAGTGTAGGCTACTTACTGTGTAGTTCTGATGCCGGAGTTTGTAACGAGCAAGTATGATTTTGTTTATATGCTTTTATTAAGTAGACTATTTTAATTGTCTCGCTTTAACCTGATATTTATTTGCTGAAAGGTGAACAAGACTATAGTCAAACGTCGTCATATAAGACATACGACTGAAAGATGAGGAATGGGCCCTATGTCTGCGAGTCCACGACCAGTTTTTTTAAGGATCCTGTTTTTCCGCTTTCTTTCTTGTTTTTAGGCTGTTGTAGATATGCACAAGTGAGTGCCGGGTGCCTCTCTGACAAAGCTTATAGATACAAGTGTATTTTTGGCAAAACCTCTCGTGTAAAATTAGTGGCTCGGTTGTACAGGAGAGGACAGACACCGCCGAAACTTTTTCTCCAGGTGATTCGATAAAGTGTTACAGAAAAGTCTGAAGTGAGACGTTGATCGCTGCAGTCCCTCCGGTGTACATGGCTTGGATATTAATGCAGGACAAACCTCCGTCCTCTTAATCTATCAAATAAAAAAGACACGTAAAATGATTAAGCGTGAATGCTTATATCCTATTTTAAATGCCCCTTAACACATTAAGTAGGCGTGGTGTTATGCAGTCGCCGTGTTCTCCGCTGCAGTAGATTGATGGTACTTTATTCTACAATCGACGTCTTGGCTTAAAGTCAATCGTTGTTTATCAGAAATAAAACAGAGCAGGCCTGCTGCAGTCTTTATCACAGTCAAACCACAGCAATCTAATGCAAATATTTGTTGTTAGATTCCTAATGCTGTATGTCCCTGTGCAATTTACAAATACGGAGAAAATTACTTTGTAATGCTGATTATTTATTGCCTGAAAGTGTGTATCAGTTTTTGCAATTTGTTCACATGATGCATTGTTAAATTGGCCGCTGCAGTTTACACTGTATCTGTTTTTCGGCGACTTGCTTGATTATGCATCACGACGGCCTTCGGATAGACAGTGTAGCCCAGCCGCTCGATAGGTTTTTACAGCGCTGGATCAATGTTTGCCATTAGCCGGTGATATATCTCCCAGCATGTTTTATTGAAAGATTACTGTTAAGCCTAACTTCCAAGGATATTTTAAACTTTCTTTCCGGAAGAATTCCCCCTTTCTTCATGTTGCCGTTAAGCTGATGATCGACGTTTGTGTGTCCTGGTGTACTGGGACTTGCGCTCAGTGTTTAAATCACAGACGTGGGCGTTGCATTAGCGGACATGGTTGTTTCACAGGGACGTTTCTAACTATTGAGAAGATCAGGGGCTAAGTCAAGTTTACCCGGGGTTTTACTTTTTTTAAAGTAAAATTGCCATCGAGGCTAATATACTCTGTAAGTATAGCCTCGACTGATCGGACCTCATGCCGCCTATGGTCCTTTCATATATTCACCACTCCTCCCGCAGCATCCTGTGCAAATTAATATACACGACAACTGTAGGCCTACGTGGTGTGACAGATGGGCTGAGAACAGAAATGCACAAATGCACTTATTGATTGTAGTTTTCCTGCAGCGTATGCACATTCAGGAAAAACGGCAATTCATAAGATACATTCAGATTAATGTCCTTCCTGTAGAGATGATGGAGTGTGTATCCTTAAAAACTCTGCCTGAGTGTTTTTATTATGCTCTCGGATGAACTGGAGCTTGTGTATTGTCCTTTAGGAAGAGTTTTTCTTTGGAATGTAATTTTGTAATAAAATCGTCGATGTCTCCACAATAAACCCGCCTCTGCCTTTGAGATATTTTCCCCGGGGCGATGTTGGAATGAGACTAGTTTTAAACCACACAGATGATGCTAAATTGAAGGCTTGGAGCAGGTGAGGGTATTAAAGCGGAAAAAACGCGGAATACTGGTTTTTATTTGTTATATTATGATATTTTGAGCAGCGCTCGAAAAGATTTATCTCCCGGATGATCTTGCAAACACCTGACCCTATATTCCGATTCCGCATTTACATAGGCCTATATATTTTTTCAAAGCGCATATATTTTCTGCGTTCTTGAGAAGGGTGAGGTTAGTTAAGCCATGCAAATTGCTCAAAGCGAACGGCCGCGGTTTTTCATCGATGCTAATGAGTGCGATAATCTATAAACAGCGCGCTGCTGCATTCCCTCCCCAGCTCTCACACTGAACCGCAGGCAGTTAATTTTCAAGAGGGGGGCCTTTTGTTAGGTTGCTTTCTCCCCTGCTGAAGGTCGTTCTGAAATTCAGCGGGTTTTTAATTTGGTGGAATATATTTCACTGTATAACAATTGCAGGCTCACTGGTAATAATTAAATTCAAGACTGAACAGGTGAGAATCTGAATGTCAGTGAATATTCATAAACACCTGTCATTGGGATGAACTCTTTGGATTCATCAACACGTACGCTGGGCTTTTATCGTAGAAAATTGAGACGTCTCACCCCCTGCGTACCTCTGCTCTTCAGATATTTTATTTAAGGCTGTTGTTATTAGTGTCGTGCCCTCTCTGCCATCGTCACAGGTTGGAGAAGGACTATTAGGTGCTGGACCACTGGCGGGATTAGCGTCGGCCCACTGTACAGTGAGATACAGTGCCACGCGGTTACCTGGGAATTAAGCGATTGGAGGTGTTATTATATGAGTTGGGTGTTGGTCAGTAGACGCTACGTCGGGGTCCTTCAGGCCGTGACGTTCTCCCGGCAAATCTGAGGCCTGCCTCACATTAGGATCTAAGTGCACACCAGAGCGATGACTGTCTGAGCATTTGTTACTCTTTTTTGCGTGATGACTGTCTGAGCATTTGTTACTCTTTTTTGCGTGATGGCTGTCTGAGCATTTGTTACTCTTTCTTGCGTGATGGCTGTCTGAGCATTTGTTACTCTTTCTTGCGTGATGGCTGTCTGAGCATTTGTTACTCTTTCTTGCGTGATGACTGTCTGAGCATTTGTTACTCTTTCTTGCGTGATGGCTGTCTGAGCATTTGTTACTCTTTTTTGCATGATGGGTGTCTGAGCATTTGTTACTCTTTCTTGCGTGTGCCTCGGGTGCCGATGGAGCACTGCAGTGGGTGTGGGGGGGCACTGTGGCTGTGTTAAGTTTTGCATTGTTACTGAGGGCTGTTTCCTTGAGGCGAGGGCATGATCTAGCAGCGGGGGGCGGCTCAGCGGACCTGCCATTAGGGCCTTGGTTCTGTGAATTCTGGATCACTGGCTGGAGGCCCTGCTTTCGCACCCTGGAGCGGATCAATGGAGCCAAATGCCTCCTGTGAAACATCCCACTGTTAAAGTCTGAAGCGGCTTCGCTGACAAGGTGCTTGACGTCTGCAATGGCTTTTCACTTTTGGGACTTGAATACCTACTCCCAGCATCCACTGGGAACCAGTGACCGATCCCACATGGAGCCTGGCCACAGACCACATGCTGCATCTGTGGAATGCTATTAGATACTCGGTGTATTTATTGGCTTTCATGGGTCAAATTCAAAGCAGTATATTGAACAATCGTTGCAACCCTGTATAGCACAAGTGGTCCATCCATCCATCCATCCATCTATTCCTTCATCCATCCATCCATCCATCCATCTTCCATAACCAACCATCCAGTACAGGGCCATGGTGAGCCAGGAAAGGCAGCTATCCAAGCAGGAGACAAATGGGATTGGATGCCATTCTATCATACAACAGACACAAAATCAGAGACTCTAGTTTGCATAATTGCATATTTTTGGACAATGGTAGGAAACCAGAACATTCAGAGAAAACCCAAGTGAACAAGGAGAAACCTTTGCACGTCCTGGACACATAGTGGGGGACGGGCCGGGTCCTGGAGGAGTGAGCCTGTCGGACTCCCCCCTGAGCCTCTACTGAGCACAGCCTTACAATAGCTGTACAGAAGACTGGCAATTTCCTGGTAACCCCCCCCCCCCTACACACACACTAACAGAAGTGGGTAGGGGAAATCAGACACCGGCCCGGAATCCCTGGGGTGGCGAAGTCTGACATTGTCCAAATAAACGGCACCAAGCGGCATTTCAGCAGGAGATAATTGAAACAGCATGTCAACAGGCATCGGATAGCTGGTATGAGGCATGTTCTTATAGAGGACGACCAGATTTAAAGGGCACAGCGGCTGCAGGGTGGAACGGCTCCATTATATCAGCATCCGAGCAGAATCATAAACCCACGTAAATTGGGCTGGGCGCCTGATCTCTCCCCCCTGTGCAAGCCGCTCTGGGGGGTGGCATGTGGCCTCTGTGATCGGTAGGTTGCTAGTTTGAATCTCATGGTCAGCATTACAGTTGCTGTCAGGCCCTTGGGCTCCGCCCTAAACCCCTTCCTGGATAAATGGCTAAGCCCAAGTTTCGCTCTCACCTGCATACGTCTCAGAGGAGAGCATGATGGGATATGTGAAAATGAAAGAGTTTGAATATATCTGTACTCATGTGAATAACCAATAAAGCATTATGTCATTCCCAGTGAATTGAGAGGTTTTTCCCACAGCCTCCCCCCTCCCCTGAAACATTTACACTCTCCCCATGTTTCACAAGCCAAACATACACTCATCGCTTTGTGCCCCAGTGGTGGCTTGGGTCGGGGGGGGGGGGGGGCGATGACATCATCACATCACAGAGCAGCACTCAGCTTGTCTTCTGAGTCATGCCTCCAGGTTCTGATGGACAGCTGGGACTCGATTAACATGCATGGATATGTATGGGGTGACGCGCTGACTCACCGCTGCGTGGGTACCGTCTACGCGTGTGCGTGTTCCGTGCGCCACGCAGCGCCATGCTGGGCAACGTGGGCTCTCTTCTGTTCAGCGGCGGACGAGGCGAGATCCAAGCACAGCGTCTCTCCACACGTTTCTGAGGCAGATGCTGGGACCTGCTTTCTTATTTGTTTTATAAAACCGCCTGACATGCTCTGTCGGCGTGAGAGAGGGTCACTGCCGCTTGGAGACGCCTCTCAAATATGAGAAAGTGAAGATTTTTCTATGCGGCTGAGAAACACAAATATACATTTTCCAAGCCATAAATTGATAATCTGGACCAAATACATGCTTTAAATGTCATGCAAAACAAATCAGTATTTATTTTCTTTCTATTTCCTGGTTGCATCATTCCTGGGATTATTTCAGCAGGGTGGGGGGGGGGAGACAAACCCTTCCCTCCCTCTCCACCCAGCCCCTGTCCTCACCTCAGCTGATTATCTGTATCTCCTACCTCCCCATTCTCTCCACCCCCACCCCACGGTTCACCATTTCATCAGAGAAGACTGGAGGCTGTATTCATAGTGATTTCGGCTCCATCAGACAGCATTTGGGTGGGGACTGTGTCCAACTGTGTTCCAACTTGTGCACGTAGGGACTCTTTTAGCCAGGTGCGAAAAAACACTTCTAACAGACTACATGAACTTGTTTACTATTAAGATGTTTGCTCTAAAAACAGGGAGGTCTGCCGAGTCCAAAGCCACCATCGCTTACGTTTAGGTGCTTTAGTGGTTCCTCCTTAGACTTAACACTATAGCTTCACCTCCCCAGGGCTATGGGTTCCGCTGCAGGAACTATGGGTGTGGCGCTCAGATGTTCTCCCTGTGAATTTTCTATGGGTTTATCCTCCAGCAGTCCAGATTCTACTCCCAACTATTGGGAGTCCCCTGTCTCAGGTGTCTCCCGTTGCTGGTGTCCCCTGTCTCAGGTGTCTCCCGTTGCTGGTGTCCCCTGTCCGGGGCGTCCCCTGTCTTGTAAGCTGTGCTTTCTGGGATATTCTCCAGGCCCACCCTGACCCTGTAATGGTTATGGGACTACGCCATGGTTTTCATTCTCTGAGCCAAGTGTTTCATGAGTATCATTGACATCCATTTTCTGTTTTGCAGGAATGGTCTTTATCTTTTGATTTCCAAGCCCCTCATCAGAATGTTTTGCGGATGTCTTGTTAGGGGTGGATTAATTTATCTGGGGGCTCGAGGGTGACATCAGAATTGACACTCACGTGTTGCCGATTTAACAAACCGCTCCATTGGGTGGGGGGCCCTAGACTATAGCCTAGGATAACCTGTGCATTAATCCGCCATCTGTCCTCGGAAGGTGAAACTCTATATCCATGGTGTGACGTAGACAGATCTGGGACAAGGGAATAGTGCACTGGGCAGGGATTTGCTTCATCCCAGCATAAGCTACTACTGAGCTTTAGGATGAATTCTCACCCCCGCAGAGGGAGCAAGGGCGGGTGGGGCCGTGTTGCGGTTTTCCATGTGCCCCAAACGTGGATGTCAGCCGGCTCAGTGTGCCGGTGCAGCCCTGACCGACTGACTTCACCGAGTCGCATGGTTGCGCAAACCAAGCGCACAATGCACCGTCTGTGACTAAGAGCCAGTTTTCATTCATTAGGTGCCCTAACATGCGGCGTCTTGAACATATTTTCTGCCGGCTGTATGGTCTGATGCTCCAACTGGTTTGATCATTTTTTTCGTGAGACATGGGTAGTTCGTGTAGAAATTAGAATTAGAAATTTGAAATTAGAATTTGGTGATCAGTGGTCATTGTAAACACACCACAGCACAGCACACCGTGCAAAACAACGAAATTTGTCCTCTGCATTTGACCCATATGTGACTTTCGTGA
Source organism: Hyperopisus bebe (assembly GCA_026777045.1). Classification (NCBI taxonomy): domain Eukaryota; kingdom Metazoa; phylum Chordata; class Actinopteri; order Osteoglossiformes; family Mormyridae; genus Hyperopisus; species Hyperopisus bebe. Next base: position 2,563,682 of record JAODJW010000046.1, read on the forward strand.
CGCAGCAGGGGGCAGCTAATTCAGCGCCCGGGGAGCAGTGCTTGGGGGCGGTACCTTGCTCAGGGTACCTCAGTGGTGACTGAGGTCAGCATGTGTTAAAAACCAGCCCGTGTTTTGTGGATTTATGGTGGTCCGAGCTCGGGAGAACTGAGCTCTTCATTTCGCCAAACCCAAAAGCCTTTCAGTGAAAAACAAGGATGATGTCTCTCTTTAAAACACAGCCGAATCATTTTTTTTCCCCACAAGCAAACTCTTTGCTGAAATCTCTAATGTACGTTATATCATTATTTTACTCCAAAGTCTTAATTAACTGACGATCAGACTGCCTCAATAAAGTACTTGCATTTGCAGAGTTTAGCAGAAACCTTCGGGGCAAAGAGTCGGATATCTGCCTGCGCATCAGAATCGCTGGTCTCTGTATTGTGAACCCCGCGTATCACGCCCGTGTATCACAAAGAAATGAACATTTATTCAGCGGTGAGTGCCATTTACCGGGCAAGGACACGGTTTTTTACAGAGTTAAAAATATGTTACTGACATGTAGTGTGTTTATGGCCGCTCGCGCTTCGTTTAGAGTAAGTAAGTGGCGGATTCTGATGTTTATATTACATATAATACAACGTGTATAATATAAGAGAGAATGTGGAGGTATATGTTTTATGGTGCCCATGAGGCCACTGGAGAAAGCACTGAACGGAAATAAAAAGCCTCTTATTCGCCGTGTAATCGCTACATGCAGAAAAGCTCAGGCAGTCTAATTGGTCCGCGGAGCTGCAGAGTTTAATTCTTTTCTCTCCCACTGCGGTTCTGCAGCGTCGGGGTTGCGTTTTACTGAAACTAATACTGTAATTTACATTTTTTTGCATAACCGTAAGCTCTCCTTTCGGAAGAAAGAAGACGGGTGAAGGCGAGGACGTTTCGCGTTTTACTGAAACAGCCCCGGAATCGTGTAGAAACGGGCGTAGGGAAACGCAAATGCAGGCATAATTCTTCGTTATGTTGCGTGTTCCATTGCCCTGTATATTTGTATACGTGTAGACCCAACGTGTGTGCAGTTATTTATTAGCAGCATGTGCCTCTTTAATGCTTTGTAGATACATATGGGGAGGAAACTTGACAAACGAAGCTGCGCTAGTGCTGAAGAGAAGCCAGAGTCCCGAGTCTCCACTTTGCCAAGTGTCAGATGTGTCAGTGTGAGTTCTGGCGCGCGCTCAGCGTGTGCGCCGGTGTGTGTGTGTGTGTGTGCTGGGAGCGGGATCTGTGCATCCCCTCACTGCCCCGGTGATAGTAGCATTACAGTCACGTTGTCTCCTTGGAGATCTTCCTTGCTGGACTATCCTCAGCTCTGGGTACCCCCCTCCTTTGGCAGTGAAAAGCGGAGGCTATTAAATCCCAGTTTTACGACTGAAGTCTGCTGCTCTAAATGAAGAGCGATGCTTGGCATCATGGTGACAGATGTTTAATGCATCTGCTTCTTCTGCATCCATTATTGATTACAGGTACAGGCGGCCCCTGTGCCGTCAGTCATGTGACTGGAGAATTGTGTTAGGAACGTGCGTTTCATTGAGTGTGCTGCTCACTACAGCTGCTGCTGAGAATGGCTTATTAGTTTTAAATAGTCTCTACAAGTCATACTGGCAAATTCCTTACAGGGACTCTGCACAAAGGCCCAGAACCTTAGAACGTCTTATTTCTCCTCATACACGGTCTGTGCTCCTCTTATTCATCCTCATACACTGTCGGCGTCCCTGTTATTTCTCCTCATACACTACCTGTGCTCTTATGTATCCTCATGCCTTGTCTGTGTCCCTCTTATTTATCCTCATACACTGCCTGTGCCCCTCTTATTTATCCTCATACACTGCCTGTGTCCTTGTTATTTCTCCTCATTCACTGTCTGTGTTCCTTTTATTTCTCCTCATACACTGTCTGTGCCCCTCATTTCTCCTCATACACTGTTTGTGTTCCTCTTATTCATGCTCATACACTCTGTGTCCCTCTTATTTCTCCTTATACACTGCCTGTGCCCCTCCTATTTATCCTCATTCACTGTCTGTGCCCCTCTCATTTCTCCTCATTCACTGCCTGTGTCCCTCCTATTTATCCTCATACCTTGTCTGTGTTCCTCTTATTTATCCTCATACACTGTCTGTGTTCCTCTTATTTATCCTCATACACTGTCTGTGCCCCTCTCATTTCTCCTCATTCACTGCCTGTGCCCTTCTTATTTCTCCTCCTACATTGTCTGTGCCCCTCTTTTTTATCCATATGCACTTACTGTGATCCTCCTATTTATCCTTACACACTGTCTGTGGCCCTCATATTTGACGGTCTGATCAAAATCAAAGGGGTCCATCAGAGATGCGGGGGGGGGGGGTATGTCTGCGTGTTATGGCTCACTCCCTACAGCAGAGACATCACGGATCCTTCAGGACATCACATCAAAGGAGCAATGGAGTGAAACGACATCACACGGAACTCAATGAAAGCAAGAAAAAAAAGAAAAAACACAACACGGACGAGCCGCTCTCAGGGGCCCCAGGTGCCAAGCTGTTGAGGGGCCCCGGGTGCCATGCTGCTGAGCGGCCCCGGGTGCCATGCTGCTGAGGGGCCCCGGGT
>JAODJW010000046.1:2580665-2597996 GCA_026777045.1 Hyperopisus bebe
CAGAATCGGGGGGGGGGGGTGCTGGAGCCTATCCCAGCTTGGGTAGGGAATAAATAAGAGCAGAGGACATCTTGGGGGGGGGTGCCAGTCCATTGCAGGGCACACACACGCACACACGTTTGTATTCATAACTTTGTGGGGACCGTCCATTCATTTCTATGAGCACAACCCTAATCCCAACACTGACGACCTTAACCCCCACGCCGCCCTAACCTCAATCATAAGGAACCAAACAAAATACAAGCTTTTGCGCATGTTTAGTCTTTTGATTGCAGTTACAGATTTTTATAAAATTCAGGTTCCTCTTGCGGGGACTGAAAACATGGTTTTTATCTCATTGTGGGGATATTTGCTGTTGGCTTCAGCCAGGGAACGGCAGTCTTCCAAGCGCGAGTTTCTGACCCCCCCCCCACCTTATACTATCTCCCGCTGGCACTGAAACCAGACCAGCAGGTATTCACCCTCCGCAGCCATGCTGACATACCTCATATCTCACCTGCTGTATCTCTCTCACCTCAAGCTACATTATCTGCCCTCCCCAACCCTATAAAGTCCCCAATTTAAGGCTGAGTGATTATTGGCTGTTGTCATGTTATTGGAGAAATATGTCCTCCAGCTGAAAATATACTTCATGTGTGTATAAATGGGGAATATGAATCATAGACGTTATAATAGAAAAAAAACTCAAAAGCCTTTACAATTCTCCGGGTGTTGAGCATGCTAACTGAAGGTCAAAGGGCAGAGTCCAGAAGGACTCCACCAAAGCCACTCTGCCCCATGGCAGCCGACCCATAACGGAGCCAGACCCGGTTTGTTTCTTTTTCCCGGTCAGACTGCGGCCTGAATGTCCACAAGCAGTGCTCCAGGCTGGTGCCGTCGGACTGCCAGCCAGACCTGCGTCGGATCAAGAAGGTGTTCAGCTGTGACCTCACCACGCTCGTCAAGGCCCATAGCACGCCAAGGCCCATGGTGGTGGACATGTGCATCCGCGAGATCGAGCGCCGAGGTTAGGCTCCGCCCCCCACTTAGTCCCTCCGCCTCCTGGGTCGACAGCAGCAGGCAGAACCAATCAGATTCAGACTCCGCTTTGATCCTGTACTGTCTAGACAAACTGCATTTCCCAGAATGCCATTGATGACTTTGAATTTCAGGGGGGTGTGGCTTTTTTCTGAGTTCTGAGCATCTTAACGCCGACATTTAGCTGGAGGATGAGTATGAAAGCAGCTACTGCTCCAGTGTAACACGCTTGGGAATATGCATTTCCAGATACATTTTGTTAATTAACTTTCGGTATGCACTATAAACTGGAACTATAGCATAGAATCATATTTAAATTTGTTAGACTGCCAATATTCTACATTTGTTTCTTTGTAAAATATAGTGCTTCAAAACAACAATGAAGACGAGCACGCCTTAATCACGCACCGTGGGATGGGGGGGGGTAGTTGTCATGGGAACTGGTGGAGGGTGAATGCATGCCTGTGTGCGTCCAGGGCTCCAGTCCGAGGGGCTGTACAGAGTGTCCGGGTTCACGGAGCACATCGAAGACGTGAAGCTGGCCTTTGATCGAGGTAGGAATCGCCAGACTGCACCCATACTCAGAACCAGTCTGCGGACCGGTATTAAGTTAGTCATGGGGGGGGGGGTTGGCTCGAGGCTCTGCAGCTATGAGGTTCAGAAGTTAGAGGGGGTTCTCCTGTGTGTCTCTGGTGGCCCCTACAGATGGTGACAAAGCGGACATCAGCGAGGACGCCTACGCAGACATCAACATCATCGCCGGCGTCCTGAAACTGTACCTGCGGGACCTGCCCATCCCCATCATCACATATGACCTGTATTCCCGCTTCATACAGGCTGCAAGTAAGACACCGCTGGGTCCTGCTTAAATCCAGGCGTCCGCACAGATCGCCTGAATTTTATCCCTTGAGTCTTTTTAGCCTCCTGAGTGAGGGACACTCCACGGAGGCCTTGGTCTTACCTGCACGCTCCCCGTTGCAGAGATCGCCGACCCAGACGCCAGACTGGAGGCCATCCATGATGGGCTGCTGTTACTCCCACCTGCTCACTACGAGACACTGCGCTACCTGATTACACACCTGAAAAGGTGAGAATGCCACAGCCACTAGCCCGACCCACCTAGATGTCTTGAAATTTCCAATTATAATTTAAATGATGTATCTCGTCAGGCTTGAAATTAATTTTTAAGTTCTTTTGGGAAAAGTCCATCTGAGGATGTTCTGAAAAGCAGAGGGATGACTGGGAGGTGTGATATACACGCAACCCCCCCCCCCGGCGTGGCTTAAAAATGTCACGGCCCCAAGTGTGTTTGGACGTCGGGTGCTCAGCCGCTGTCTTTGTCCCACAGGGTGACCTCGTTTGAGAAGGACAACTTAATGAACGCAGAGAACCTGGGCATAGTGTTCGGACCGACGCTGATGCGGCCCCCGGACCAGAGTACGCTGGCGACATTGAATGACATGCGATACCAGAAGCTCGTCATCCAGCTACTGATCGAGAATGAAGACATCCTGTTCTAGAAGGACGTGTACGCGTCCCCCCAAATGAGACCACCCACCGCGCGCCGTGTGGACCCCCACGACGATCTGTGACATGCTCAGCGGGTGGCGCCCTCCTCTGTTGTGTGGATGTTACTGCATCAAATTGACTGCCGGAGGTGATGGCTTCTCCTCTCACACGGGATAAGAGCTTTGATTGGCAGGGTCTTTTTTGTAAGCACTTTGGTCGCGTTCCTGCGGTTGCACTGAGCTGGCCGGTCGATCCTCACTCCTCCACCCTTGCTGACGTGTGGCGACTCTTCCAGAACATGCCGATCATCAGCACAGGTGACAGTGCAGGTTCAGGTCAGCATCTGTGGCTGTGTGAAGAAAAAATAACAATTCACAGAATTCCACGTTATTCTTCCTCTTCAGCCAAGTTCAAAGTTTAAAAAGCTGCCAGCAATACATATTCGGCATTGATTGCTGACATTATGCTGTATAATGAAAATGAAAATGGGAATTTTAAAAATTGCTTTTTTTTTCTAACAAATATATGTACCTTGTCCAGTTGTGTTTGTCTGTATATACAGTTCGTATAATGAGCAAAACATTCTGCCCTGTATATAAAAACCTGGTGTCCTGCTTTCAATAACTGCAAATATGGTTGCGTAAGGGAATTCGGTGCGGTTGGCAATCATTACTGGGACAGAAATACTGCATCTCCATTCTGAGATAGTGTGGCTTTAAATATATCGTCTGCTTTGGCTATTTTATACAGCCCCATAAAAAAGTAAAATTAATGGAAAATGACAGCCATGTTTTCACCCAAACGACAGACTATGCTGTCATTAAAGAAATTGAGTTGTGACTGTATATTTTGCCATGTGGTGGTTTCATCTGAGCACCTTTGTAAGTCTCTGTTTGAGTTTCACCTCGATATACGATACAGCCGTGGAAAAAATGAAGACATCACCTGATATTTTTAAACAAATCTGGATTTTTAAATCCAGGTTTAATCCTGGTTCTGCTGGCTAAGCAGTAGGCTGCTTCCAAGTTCAAAATTTCTCAGACAGCAGTAAAGAATAAGGTGAAGCAGGAGATACTGGGAACGACCAGAAACCAGCCAGGTAGAGGGCAGAAGTGACTTTCTTATACCAGAGGTGACTGTTAACTTATCTGACAGTTTCTCATGAATCGGTGAATGACATCAAGTGACCTTCAAAAGGAATGGGAGACATTAAGCGCAGGTGTGAAGTGCACTGCTAGGACAGTTCATATCAGGCTCATAGAAGCAGGATGGAAGTCCCATAAAGCAGGGAAGAAGCCATTAATGAGAAGCAGGGAAGAGCCAGACTGGAGTTTGAAAATAAATATATATATATATATATACACACACACACACACACATACTATTCACAGACACATACTCGTGAATTGAAAAATGAATGAAACAAAAAATTATGCTGTGGTTTTCATTTTTTCCGTGGCTGTGTGTACACACACACACATACGGACCATGATCAGACCCCACCCATCAGCCGGACATCCATGATCAGACCCCATTCATAACATATTTTATTTTGCATTCCCAGTATTTTCAAAATGTTGTATTTGTTATACAAAGGTGAGACCTTTCTACAGAATCAGCATATGGAGAAGTATTTTTCGTGAGCAATTTAAGATTAGATTGTAATATATAAATTGCAGATTAATTTATTAAAACTGTTAAGATGCACTCATATTGACCAGTTACTCACATGACTCTTGTTTTTGTATTTTGTCGTCAGGGGCACCGTGTGTGTGCGTGTGTGTGTGTGTGGGGGGGGGGGGACAATCCCATGGGCCCCTCAGTGACAGAGGCCCTAAGAGATATATGGAACAGATGATGAGCTTTAAATGGTCTGGGCTGGGCCCCCCATATGATATGATTTAATGGGGCCCAAAACTTCTAGCGACCCCCCCCCCCACACACGCACACACACACACTTGTTGTGTGTGTGTTTGTGTATGAACTGAATTGCATAAACTCAATTATATATAGACTGCATAAACCTCAGAGCAAACTTTAATGCAGCATCCTTGTCAAGAATGTTGACTTGTAAACTGACATTGTTAGTTCCAGTCCCAGTGTCCATGTGTGAAATAATCACCTTAAACTGTGCCATTAAAATTTCCAGCCGGTTTAAAGGGTAAATAATTGTAAGTAGCTTTTGTGCTTTAAACGCTGTAAAATGCAGACAAGCACATTTGTTTTGCTGTGGATTATGCGGGATGGAGTAAAATACGATCCGCGAGCAGGGCTGCACAACTACCAGCCCGAAAATGTATTTTTTTGCTGGGGTTCATCCCTTAATTGCTCTGTTAAAGTGATAAATTGGGTCATTAAATCACGTCAGTTGATCTTTGTGGTGTGAAGCTGGCATAGGGCAACATGTTTTTTCTAAAACCCCGCAGAGCAGAAAGCAGGAGGAACCACTGACATCTCTATTTTGGGGAAGAAGTGGTGATAGCTTGGTTTTTATTTTTAAATACTGACCCGACTGTAGGTTCTTGAGCAGTGACCTTCTGAACAGCTTCTAGATAGCAGACAGCGATCCTCAGAACGACGGATCCCTGCAGAGAACGGATGGAGTTCACTTGGTCACGTTTCCCGGCAGCGTAGCTGCGGCCTGACTGAGAGACACGCTCGCGAAAAAAGCAGCGATCTCCGCAAAGAGACTCCGCCCCCAGCAACAGGCGATTATCTCCACTCTGCTGCCCCGTTCCCGCGTAACTCGGTGCACCGTCAATAACATCAACATCCGACTCACCAGGGGCCACCTTTCAGTCCGATGAGTACCTGTCCTACCAGCACCACACACTGCCAGCCGTCGCGAACCGGGCACTGCCCAGCGTAGTCACTAGGGGTCGCACTGGACACATTCCCTCTAGGGAATGCGATTACCAGCTGGGAGAAGGACGGACGCCATAGTCTTACGCTGGGATAACCTGTAGCTTCAGGGCCCACAAGAAAGTGCTTCAGGCTGTTTACTTGTGTCGACGGGGGGGATGTCACGTCCCCTAAGCTTCATATCTATCACAGTGCAGGTGCAAAAAGCAATTCTTTCCTCGCGAAGGAAAAAATGTTCCTATTTAAAAAATATTTATCTTTGCTTACATGAGTCCCTCTGGAGGCTGAAAAATCCTCCCATTTAGGATACATAGCGCGGATCGTGAAATAATACTGTAATAACTGACGAGCTGAGATAACTTCGTTAATCTGCAAACGTAACTCAAACTTGAGTATCTGGAACGTAAACCGCTGAAGGAATATTTCGTGTGTGAATCACGAGATCGGGCAGAGATAAGGCCCCGATACTGAGGCACGCAGGTAAGAAAGACTGCTGCGTAGTACACAAACCTACTCAGTGAATACACGGAAAGCTGAATAAGCGCCAAAGAAATTAATTTTATTTTGTATTCTACACTTTCTTTAATCTCATGATATATAGATATATCAGTCATGATTCATTTCCCAGATAAATAGATAGATGGATCATTATTATTAGTTTAATGTATGGTTTATTAGAACATGATAACAATAATTATATTATTAATAATAATAATAATCATCATATGTAGTTGTATTGGTGAAGTATGAGTCTTATTTGGTTGCTTAGCATGACGTACTGAGCTGCTTTTGTTAAACAGCATTATTACGATCTGAAAGGTTTACCCGACCGCGGCTAAGGCGGGATGCGCTTGTGTTCAGTGTTTAAGTATGAGCTTAGACATTGTTTCATTGTGAGAAAAAGGTGCGCAGTGCATCGCCAGGTACCCCCCCCCCCCCCCTTCACTTTCCCAGCCCAGTTCAGATCACCTGTGCAATGGACCAATCGTGAGTCAGTACAGGTATGCGATCAGCCAATGAGATCCTCGGAGGAACAATGCGGCTGGTCTGGTAAATAGCGCTGACTCTTCCCTTAGTTGCCTTTCGAAGCGGGTTTCAGAAAGATGATGGCCTTGGGCGGTCAACTTTAAATCTACTCAGTTTTGGTAGGATTAAGCTAACTTTATGAATGACATTTTATGTATTCAACGTATATGCTTTCATAGAGTATGATTTTTGTCTTTGTTACAGGTCTGAGATGGAAACTTTATTCGAAGTAAATTAGCTGAATCAATAAATCAGCGCAGAGTGTTGGTGTAACATTTGTCTTCAAGCTGCTGGTATATAATACTGCATTACCGTCCTTGAGACTGGTCAGACCAGGTGAGTGACTGGACAGGTGTGGGGAAAATAGTGTATATCGCCGTGGCGAGACCGGAAAACTGGTGTTCTTCCTACGCTTGACACCGTATTTCTTTCTGACCCTGTATGAGTCTGATAAACACACGGGTGGTGTATTTCATCCATAGGTGAACAATACTTGGATCGTAACCTACACTTTCTGCAACATGCTGCGTATTCAGTTACTTAAAATTATTAGACCGGCTGATCGATAAAGTACGTGTCCTGCTGTCTAACGCTGTTTCTAAAACATATGTCTCTCCGACATTATAGCTATATCTACAAGTTGAAAAGTTAGTAACCCTCCTGTTTTTTTTCCCTAATACGTGCACGTGGGAAAATGTCCAAAGGGAATGTGAGTTTACCTATTCGATGACTCAGCTGTGTTTGTCAATGTGCAAATGCGTGTACTAATGTTGGACTTAAATTGCAAAGAAGGTTTGTGAACGCAAATTACTATAGCTAAGCCTGCGCATTTAACGGGCGTATAAAATATTAATGCAGCGTTGCCTCTGTAGTAAAGTTGTAACGTGCAGTGAGTTCACCTGATGTGAAAATAATGGCGATCTCCTGTGAAACGTAACAGTGTATATGAATATTATTATTACTGTTTTCCGCAATATTCTCAAATCACAGCTTGACAATAAAAAAAACTTGCCATAGGATACAGAAGAGTAATATTGTCAGTGGGAACCTGCAGGGGACATTTCGCTTTCTCATTATTTCCTTAAAATGACCTTTGTCCCTCAAGTATCTCACGCACTACGTTATTATGTTTTGTATAAGTTCTGCAGAACATTTATGTATTCTTTTCGACTTTATAACCATATTACAATAAATAATGTTTAATCTCTGTATGGTTTCAAAGAGACGCCATGTCATCGAAGAATCCTTGGTGGAGATCCATATCAACCAAGCGGAAAGCCAGCGTTGGTTCCAAAGAGGCAGCAGTCCTCCAGAAACAGGAGTCTGATCTGGACCCAAGGGCCAAGGGCTCACAAGAGGATGTGCACCAGACACCTCAGCAGCAGGCCAGTCAAGTTTGTGAGGACACGAGTGAAGAGTCCCAGTTCAGTGAAAAGAGCTCGCGGAGGAACCTCAAAGTTTCCCGCTCTGGCCGATTTAAGGAGAAAAGGAAAGTGCGAGCGGCATTACCTGTAAACTACGACGAAAACGCACCAGAGAATGAAGGTGTACCCTGATTCCTGGGACTAGCCTATACTGCGACCCGTTCAATACTCATGGTGAAAACATGAAGTACTACCTACCTGAAGTATAATTAATACACCAAACATGCGTCGCAGGCAGCGGCTAAACCTGTGCATTAATAAGATTGATTAGTTTATAGGCATGAAGTTTTAACTTACGGTGAGCGTGCCGCATGAGACGCACTTGAAGCTTGTCGAAAAGCCTTATGGGAATAATAGTTTACGCTGAGAGAAGTTGAAAACACTACATTTGTAGAAAAAAATCGATATATTAAAATATATTTTCTAATTTATTTTGAATTATACTGAATAATCGAAGAACAGAATTATCAAACAAAATATACGAGTAACACTGTAAAATGCATTGGTTTACATAATTATCTTGCCTTGTGACTAGATTGTTCTATGCAACACTAGATGTCAGATAATAAGGGATTTATTTTGTCTGAAGGAAATGAAAAGACCCAACAGAACGAAACATTCATAGGATAATGAATTGTGGATGAAAAGCACTATGCAACCTCGAGGCAGCTTGGAGTGATGGCATGCCTCGCCGTTGCTGTTGAGTACGGTGTGGACAATTAAACAGGATATACAAGGCAAATAAGTAGGATTGAGCCACAAACTGATAGGACATATAATGTCTTTTTGTTTTGTAATTAAGACACAGTGAAATGCGTCTCTGCTTCCAGTGGCTCGAAAGAACATAGCGCTCTGTATTTCCATATTCACAGACACGGAGCAGTCTTAAGTGGGCACAGATGACAGAGGGTTTCATTGGCTTGGTAATGTGATACTGCGCAGGCGCAAAAAGTGAAGGAACCAATCAACCTTCGCTGTTAGAGGAAAGTCGGTAGGGAGGGAGGTGTTTCTTGAATCCCGGTGATTCTTTTTAAGTGAACTGATTCGTTCAACTGACTGATTCATTCGTTGATTCTGCATTCGTCCACTGTTGGCATGTCGAAGTTTTTCACTCGTGGGGCGGGGGGTTGAGTAATTTTTGGATGCTTAATAAATTTTAATTTTACTTTAATGTTAAATTATGTTTTTATATATGAATGTATTATGCATTTTATTATATATTATACTCACTGTTATTTAGACCAGTGTCTAAATAACAGAGGACTGGTTTGAGAAACACCGAATTAGATTACCCAGTGGTCCTTACATCGTCACACCAATGGGCTGCGAAAGAGAGTGATTCTCATTAAATCAACTAAACCAAAGGAACATTACCGAGATCATTTAGTTTACTTGAAAGATTCGTTCAAAAAGAACGAATCCTTCAGGGACAACAGAAGTCCATTATCTATTAATAATGAGCCGGAAGGACGTAGAGCAACTTCCGTCTACTGCAGATGTCGGTTGCTGGTGTGAATAGAATCGTAACCATTGTTGTATGGACCAGGACTGCTCACATCTCAAAATATCTAATATTCCCGTTCATCTGATATATGTGTCTAAGAATATTTTCCATTATAACGTGATTACTGTGTGGTAAATGGACATTTCCAAGAAATACACCTCTGGATATAATCTGCTTGCATATATTTATGTACATATTCCATGACAGTTGATGTATCATTTTAATTATTAAGCTACGGTTTTAAAAGGTGCTGTTATCGCAGTTACCAGTTCGTAGATGGAACTACGACTGGTTTCAGAGCAAACTCATTAAGCCAATTTGCTGGGGTTTTTTTTTCTTTTTTTTTTACAGTTATTCCTAAACCATAGCCGCGAATAGATCCAAGTTGCTGCTTTGCCCGTTTTCCTTATGCTTACGATTTACAAACGACATCCTGCCACTTTCTAATAAAACTGTTTGATGTTAAAACACAGAGACCTTATTAGCTTTTAATAGCTGTGCCTGTTTTTTTTCGATATTTAAAAAGAACAGATGTCTTTGAGGACCACATGCTGCCTTGCAGGACTGTAGAATTACATTTTTAGCATATTTAATGGAAGCTATTTAAACATGCTCTTACTAAATCGCTTCATTGGCGCATTCTAGGGCAAACCTGGTGACTAGTTCTTGCAAATATGCTCTAAAACCGCATGGTTACTTTGGACTGTGTTCATAAACTGATTGTCACCTATATGCATTAGTCTTATCTTGTTGTTTTGCCATGGGTGTGGACGATGTGAAGACGGTGTGGTTTATATTGCAAGAGTGAGACAATAAAATGCACTTCATTCTCGGTGTTTCTTCTTTGAATTCTTGTTTGCGCGTGAACCCGCGAGGGTAACCTCACACAGCGCCATGCTCCAAAACAACTGATTATCACAGCTCCCACGGGAGACATTATTTATTTCCGAAAGGCCGAAGAGCGTTAATGTTGCCCAGATGTCCTGTTTACAGTAAGACATGAGCATTTGCTCTTGCATCACGCGTCCATAAAACCAAAGTTCAAGGTGTTTGCTGCAATAAAGCGGGGAGAGCTTTGGCGCCGCATGTACTGAAGGCGTACTGAAAACGAAGCCAGCTCAGCAGTGTTAATATATAGATTGCCATTTTATCTCTGCGATATATATTTTTTTCACGATTATCGTCCCATTCTGGTTGCATCCCAAGAGATTATCTGTCTACAGTTTTTGCAGGACTTCAAGTTCAACATATCTAATCACTGTCACCGGACCCAAGTCTACTGCACGTTTCTGCTCTCCCTGATCAACCTGGTGTTGTGTGGTTTAATAGTTCGCACCCGATTTAACTCTCACTACTTTTAATTTTATTTTCCTATGGATAGCTGTTTGGCATTATTCAGAGTAGCCCTAACTTATCATACATCTTAAAATCACTGGAGCAATTCTGGTTAAGTAGGCCTACCTAATAATACAGCTTACGTCACTCAAGCACCACGTAGGCCTATGATATGGGCCTTCTAGGGGGTGTTCCACAAAGCAAGATTTCTCAGAAAGCTGAGTTAACTTAGAATAGAAATCATGATTGTCGAGTAGGAATGCTCCTTACCTAAACTCTTATTGGACAATCATGATTTCTAGCTTAAGCTAACCCAGATAACTGAGAAATCCTGCTTCGTGGAATAGCCTTCTGGTGCTTTTACCAACAATAATTCAGTTGCTAGTCTGCAACTAGACCACACGTTAGCTCCTGTAGTGCGCTGATGTGGGGTAATCGACAGTCCTATATTTTGATATGTTAAATTATCAACAACTGAAGCGGAATCAGTTTGTACAGTGCGAAAGAAGAATGTGTCACATATCGCAGTAGCCTGGAATACTGGACGCGTGCTAAAAAATGACGCTAAGCGGTCCCTCCGAGAGCGACCCACTTGCCACTTTCGGAGAAACAGAGTCTTTAATTAGCGTCTCCAGAAACTCTCTCCAAGCAGACCGAAATTAGAGCTTCACCAGGATGTGTGAAACGCCCGATCGTCTCCAGAGAATTTGCGCTCCACATTTTAAAGTGCAGTTCCTCCTTTTCGCCACCAGGTGGGCAAAACTCCCACACAAAAAGCTTTGAGCTGTACGCTGTTGCTATTACACAACGTGGTGTTCCAAGATTAAATTTCAGTTTTTAGTTTTGTCATTATAAAGCTTCCTAGTTAGTTGATTGGCCTCATCACTTTCCCGTGGACTTTAAACTTCTTTAACATTTGTATGAAGACCACAAGTCCACGTATAGCCCAATAGTTTTAACTGTCTTTTATTCAACATTCCATATCAGTCATTGTAATAGTTATATCGTCTGCTTTTAATTATGTTTTATATTTTTCTCTGTAACAATATAGTAATCAAAATAGTTTACCGAAAGTTCCCACAACCCATCGGGTCCCACTCACTGCACAACATAACAAAGTGTATTTATCTTGAGAAAAGAGAGAGAAAAAAAAATACATTTCGTAATTTATGACAAGAGCATGTATGCGGACTGGCACTGATTGATTGGTCAGTGTTTCTGTGCTGGGGCGGCAGGTGTGGCCTCGTCTGCGGGACCGGGAGCGCAGCTGCCCCTCTGCTGCGCGAGGGCGGCATTGTCCTACAGCGGCGACAGCAGAAAGCTGCGAGGCACGTTTGCAAAGACCCGGACACCCCTGACTATCCCCTGACAGTCACACCGGTCTTAATCTCGTCCAATTCAAGTATAGATGAAAAGACGTACATTTTTGTGCACTTTACCGGACAGTGAAGGAGTATTTGGACACGATCGCGTACGTAAGTACACCGGGTGATTTTCCCGTTGCCTTTTAAAAAGCTTTTAGCGTTTGGCGGCGTCCTCTTTAAACTAATTATAACTTCTGCTCTGTGCCGGTAACCGTATATTTCAGGGCGACGCTGTGCGGCGGGGGTTCCGTGCATTAAAACTGGAAGCAGATAAAACGATCTGAGTGGCCCAAAAGTTCAGGTAAGCTGACATTTCTGTTTAAAAAATAAATTAACTTTATGAAGAGTCTCCAAAACATATTCCTGCGACAAAGACATCAGGCACATATTTGTCGCCGTAGGTAAAATCTAAGCGCAGCGTACTCACTATACGGATATAGATAAATATCAGGAAGAATGCAGGTATAAACTGGATTTTACGTTAATGTAGTTGTGCGCGTCGCGGGTGCTACAATAAGGTCTTATTATGAGAGATAAAATTGAATCTACTCGACGGACCTTTTGTTTTCCCTAAATACTGTATTGCGAATATTTTTAAATACTCCGTGTATGGTTTTAATGTTCTTTTAGGGTTTAACGCTCGTTTTAACCTGCAGACTGCTTACTCGCTTAGGTATCCCGTTACAAACACTCTGCGCCGACTGCATAGCGGTCACAGTTTTCGGCGTGTAACTTCTTTAAATCGGGACGGGAAATGTTTTAAATAAGCACGGCTATTCTCCGTTGTTCACAAAAGGACCCCCTCCGGATCAGACCCAGATGGGGGAGTCTGTCGGGCAGTTGTTCAGAGCAGCTGTCTTCTCCGCTGGGTGTTACTCCTAAAACAAAACTTTACAGGAGGGGTTTTTGGTCCGACAGACGTGTGCTGAGCCCCCTTGCCGACACAGCGATGAAATAACGGTAACAGTTCAACGATACTATCGATGGACCCTTGAACGGTATATGTCAGTCAGCGTGGCGGCTGTGTTATGCTCCTCTCAGCTTTGCATAATGATGTGCAAGGCGTTTGATTTGGCAGAGGCAACGCCGGACCACCCTTCCCAGACAACACTGTCCATTGTTAGGTCCTGATCTCCCCAAGGAGGCATTGTGGGAGAACGACTTCACTTCCGCAAAGAGGAGGGAACATTCTTGTTTAGAAAGGCTGAAATACACACCCCCTCCCTTCAGTTAGTATGGATAGTGTTTTTTTGGTAAATGAAAAGGAATAGTTTAAATCGGAGACCAGCTTTGGAACGTGCCCTAGTATTTATTGCACCTCTTTGTTTTTGCAACTCAAGACAAGAAACAGTTCACACATGTTCCAGATTTTTTGTGTAATGGGAATTTCGGGAGAGGGCAGGCTGGACTTGCCTGTCATTGTTGCAGTGGGTGGGTCTAGGGCCAGGTCTATGCACATAGACTTTGGCATGTTCCCTGTTGGACAGGAGATGTCACAATCGCTGAATTACCCTTTATTTGATTTACTGAGAGGTGCGACTGACTGTCTGTGTCTTTCTTTCCCTTTTACAGAAGCGACGCAGAATCCGTCCAGGCGCTGAGAGCTTGGCAATGCCTGTTCCCCCTCCACCTCCTCCGCCACCCCCCGCGCCTCCACCACCACCTCCTCTCCACCCTGCCCAACCACCACCATCCTCCTTAACACCTCAGGTGGATATCCGTCAGTCTGGTCCAAGTGGCGTTGTGGAAGGGTGGTTCAGAGACTTATATTGACATCTTGTAACTAAAGCCGTGGCTGGGGCCCCCTAAAGGCAACGTCGCTTGGTTCGGTCCGCCTCATTTGGCAACTGCCCCAAAAGGCGATGTCACTTGGTTCGGTCCGCCTCGTTTGGCAGCTGTTTCATGCCAGTGGCCGTTTCTGTTCGCCTGACGTTCTGAGCTATCTTGCCCTCGTCTTCCCCACTGCAGGACGATCGGGCAGCCGGCTCATGTGATCTTTGCATTATTAAACAGGGGTCGAGTTACACACCCACAAACATACACAGAGTCATGGAGTTGTGGAAAAAAAAATTCGAAGCCAAACGGCGATATCATTTCCACAGGAGCAGGGCTGCCCTGCCTGTATTCTTTAGCAGATGTGAGTTTATCCCGTTTTGTGTTTTTTACCCTGAGTTACTTGGGGAATACCTCATCTGCATTTTGTAATGGAAAGGATTATTACGCCCCATTCACCTGTAATAGAGACCTGGAGGAATTAATTAGCCATAAAGAAAGGTCACCATGGCAACATGATACCAGGATGAGAGATCTGGAGTTTCTGCGTGTTCGTCGTCAGTCAGAGTGACCATTCAGGGTCTGATAATATCACTGGTACCTACTTGCTTTTTCTGGGCCTCTGGTGAGGTTGGAAAGTTATGAGTCTCAATTCTTGACATGTTAGCGCATCACTGCCACATTATCACAAACTAAGTGTTTAAGTAAGGCATGGGCATTTGTTTTAAAATTTGTGGCCTCAAAAAAGAGGCAGGAGTGATTAGGATTTTGTGAAAGTGAGCTTTTGAGAATCTTGTTGGCTGGTGGGACTATTTGTCATGTTTAATTCTTGGAGAGTGCAAGAGTCAATAAGAGCCTTTACTGTATGTGTTGTTTTGATTTAAAGGCCGCCTCTTGATTTAGACCATAAAATAACTTCAGAGCCATTTATTTTACTGGCCATGGTGCTGCCTTTTGTGCCCTGTGTTGGGTTGGTGCCCAATCCTGGGTTGTTCCCTGCTTTGCGCCCATAGCACTGCGATTGGCTCCGGACCCCCTGCGACCCTGAATAGGACAAGAGGGTATAGAAAATGAATGAATGGATGAATGGTTCAGCCCTTTATCTCCTGTTTTCATGTATTTCCTCCCAGTCCTAACCCTCTTTAGCACTAACAGTAAAGTGGTTGCAACAGTATAGTAATAGTTCTAGTAATCAATGACAGTTATGAGTGTCCAGAATTGCACTTAGATGGGATTTTGCTTTCTTTCATTTTCATGCCTAAAAGATAAAAATGGATAAAAAGTGAACCATTTTAAAATTATTGGGCTCCTATATGTAACCAAAATTAATCTTAAGGCAACGCTAACATGCTAATTGGCTATTATAAGGGCACTTCTTGTTATTTTAGCTTCTGCACAGGGTGAGTGGTCCTTCTCGGTCTCTCTGTTTGACAGGGATGGTCAGATCCCTCAAGGGACCAGCGGCCGGCGCTGGGTGGTCGCAGCGCTCTCCTGGCTGACATCCAGAAAGGAGCCAAACTCAAGAAAGTGGCCACAGTCAACGACCGCAGCGCCCCGGTGATCGACAGTCAGTACATCTTTACTTCGACGCTCATGTGCATTTACACGGTCATCTTTGTGACCGTCTGACACAAACAGCTACATACTGGAGGACATCGGCCATTGACGCACTCATATAAATATGCACGGTGGCCTTGGTCGCTCTTTTCCTGATTATTCGAGTTGCTTTTGACACACACTAGGCTGCCAGAAGCAACAGCAACGTGAGTCGGCCAGGGGTATCCCTTATCCCCGGGAAATCGCGTCCTTGGCTTCGGCTGAGATCTTTCTTGCTCTGATATGAGGCTCCACGAGGTTCCGTTTTCTCGGCCTCTGCCATTTCCTGCTGGTGCCTCTGTGTGGTCTGTGGCCTGACCCAGATTCATCAAGCTTTGCATTAAGAAAAAAGCTGTTTTGAACAAATCTAGTGTGAAAAGGATTAGGGCAGGTGGTTCTCAAGTGCCCCAGGACCCTCATTTTACTTTGATTATTAAGTCATGACCCCAACTGGTGGGGGAGGGGGTTGCAACAGTAAAAGTAAAATATCACACACCTCACAGCCCACTGGAAATGGTCCCACGAACCACCAATTGAGAAACTCTGGGTTAGGTTTTGTACAGACTCGCCCCGGGTTACGATGGGGTTACATTCCGATAAACCTGTCATAAGCTGAAAATATCGTAAGGTGAAAATGCATTTTAATCCAGCACACCTAGCCTAACAAACATCATAGCCTAGCCTAGCTTACCTTATACATGCTCAGAACACTTACATTGGCCAACAGCTGGGCAAAATCATTGACACAAAGGCTCTTTTATAATAAAGTGTTGAATATCTCATGTAATTTATTGATTGATGTGCTGAAAGTGAGAAACAGATACACTATGGAGTAATGCTTGTATGCACTAGTGACCACATGGGAGGCTGGGAGATGAATAGCACGCCCGCGGCCTGGCTAAAGCGTTTGGTACCGGGAGTCATGCCGTATATTATTTGCCCGGGAAAAAAAATTGACTGAAATTGGAATACCCATCGTAAAATTGAAATATCATTGCATGTACCATCGTAACTGGGGGAGCGAGGTATTACGCTGCATTTCTATTTGCAGAAACGGATGTAACACCTGCACATAAGTGACCTCTGCATGAAAAATCGTCAAGCTACTTTCTTCGTATATTTTCATGCTTTGCAGAGGACCTCGTTCCCCCAAAGCTGTGTCTCTCCCGTTCCGCCAGCACTGCCTTCATCTCGTTTGGGAAGTTAAACTCATTGTCTGCCCTGTATCTGTGCCAAGCGTATTTCAGACAGAGGTTCTAGTGATGTCTCAAGAAGGTATTTAGTGTCGAAGCGAGACTCTGGCGCTGGTCCTTCTCGGGGCGCCGCCGTTGGCCGCAGTACATCGAGGCAGCGTTTGCTGCAGGGTCTCTTCACAGGGCTAATGAGTTAATACCTTTCGCTCACGGCGTTACACTCGTGCTGAAGGTCCCCCGAGGTCAGCAATCTCAGAGCCGGAGCTGCTAACTCACTTCGCTCTTACATACGTCAGGAAGGAATTTCGCGGAAACCGATAAGGATGTTGGCAGCATTACGAGCCCAGAATCTGAATGTAGCTGCTTCCCAGCCCCCCCACCCAGCCAGGGGTAAAAGTGGGTCGCTTAGGGCTTCAGCAGGGTGGGGAGCAGTTGGATGTTGCGGTTATTTACTAATGAAATTGTGAACAGGCAGTATTCACTTGTGTCATAATGTGAGGAATGTGTATTTTTTTTTTCTTTTCCTCCAGAACCCAAAGGCAGCCGTCCAGATTCTGCCGTAAACAGCAGCGGCCTGGGTGGGTCTGGAGCTTTGGGGGGGTCTGTGTCCTCCGGGCCCCCTCTGGCAGGTCTTTTTGCTGAAGGCTTTCCTGTACTAAGGCCGACAGGTCACAGGGACACAACTGGTAAGCACATTAATTCCTTTTCTCGTGCTCTACTCTCCCCGC
>JAODJW010000046.1:2631136-2650298 GCA_026777045.1 Hyperopisus bebe
GCTGCTCCTTCATTGTCGTTGATCCTGCCAGGGACATAAAGACAGTCACCTTTCAAAGGGGCTCAGACTGTCACAGACAGGCAAGCAGGCAGATGCGCGCAGACTTACACAGCGCAGTGCAGGGGGCTGAATGAGTTCCCTTCCATCTTTTGAAACACCTCCTGTTCCAGCAGCACCTCCACACACGTGTCGTGGCCTGCGGGAGCAGATAGTCAGCACACAGAGGAGGGCTGAAACAGGAGGGGAGGGGACGGCGTACTGGAGCGGTACCATTATAACAAGCCCAGTGCAGGGGCGTGTAGCCTCGGTTGTCTGTGATGATGGGCACGGAGTCCAAAGACTGGGCAGCCTGCAGGAGCCCCCCCAGCACCCCGATGTGCCCGCAAGCTGCCGCCAGGTGGATGGGAGTGCGCCCCCTGCAGTTGCGGGCCAGGAAACTGGCATTGTGCTGCAGTAAAGCCTCGACACACTCCTCGTGGCCGGTGACTGCCTGTGTGGGGGGGACACGGGTCAAGCAGGGGCTGACGAGGCCCACCATCCCCTCGCCGCTTTGTAGCACTCAGCCTTGGCTTTTAAAAACTCATCGCAACAATGATCAAACCAAGCCACGCCCAACACTCAGGCTCCACCCACCAGTGTGACATGACATCACCCAGCCCCAGCTCCCCCCCTCCCCAACACAGGCTCCTTGTATTTATGGAAGCCTCCCACCACAACACAACGTGAATCACGGCTGTTGTTTGTGCCTGACACTTTTTCACAAATTTTACTATGGAATTAGCGTGTACTATCTGTACGCCGACGCGTGTGTGACGTGAACTCTCTGACTTATGCGTGTTTGTTACAGCCACCCGTGACAGATTTTGTACACAAGTTCCTTGAAGCAAGGAGACTGACAGCCAGAATGTGTGAAAACTTCTGGAACAAGCTCACACAAACAAATTACACGTACGGGAAAAACACACAGCTTGAGAATTGAACCCCCCCTGTGAAGCACTCCTGTGCTGCGCATCCCCCCCCCCCTTCGGAATGACGAGATTACAGGAAGAGGGAAATACTTCTGGACTTAAGCATGACATTTGGCAGCTGTGACTGACCACAAACAGACGGAGCTGGGAGCTGGGAGCCCCAAGGGAACGAAATCAGAGCTGGTGTTGGGAGCTTTGGGAAAACTGGGATGGTAAAAGACCACCAGCAGAGCCTGACTGCCGGGGGGGGGGCGGGGCGGAGAGAGGGAGCCCGGGAGGGCGCTGCGGCTTACCCCACGGTGCAGGGCGGTCCTGCCCCACTTGTCTTTGGCCTCCACATTGGCCCCCTTGTTGAGCAGGGAGTATACACAGTCTGTATGGCCGCTGAGGACAGACAGCATAAGCGGGGTCCTGCCAAGGGGGGGGGGGGTCAGGGCAGTTAGCCACGTTGGTTAGACAACTGATAACAGAATAATAATGATGGTATTTATTAATTAACACAGGATGAAGTTATTTCTGTACAACAGCAACTGTAGGCTGGTGTGACTCATGGACCAGGGAAAATGCCAAGGGCTGTTTAGTAGAAGTATTATATGGCTGAAGAAATCCTCTCTGCCCCCTGCAGGCGAGGAGCCAGCACTGCAGGGGCGTGATGCTGCGGGGGGTGGGCTGGGACGTCAGACTGGGACATGCACAGGGCAGCAATAGAGTGTTATGGGAGACACTGACTGGCCGTTTCCGTCCTGGATGTCCACAGCGGTCTGCAGGTCCACGTTCCCGATCAGCAAGCGCAGGCACTCCGAGTGGCCGTTCGTGGCTGGTGGGGGAGGGTGGAAATGTCAGTGTGTCGGCCAGTCGCCTGCAGGTGGGGCTCCCACACCCTTAGAACACTGCACCTACCTGCAGCGTGGATAGGCGTGCGCTTCAGGGTGAAGTCCTTCACCAGGATGGACGCTCCCTGGTTGATGAGCACATCCACGCACTCCACATGGCCCTTGAAGGCGGCCAGGTCCAGGGGGGTGCGGCCCTGGCTGTTCCGGACGTCCAGGTCCAGCAGGGACTGAACCAGAACCTCCAGTGCTTGGTGGTGCCCATGGTATGCCTTAAAGACACTCTCACTCAGTGTCTCCAGGTGGTCACAGGTTCAAATCCCAGATTGTCCCGCTGCTGCTTTACTCACCGCTAAGTGCAGGGGACTGACAGGGGCGCGGTTGTCAGAGTCGTTCAGAACATCCGTCCCCGAGGTCTCCATCAGCTGGGGAGAGGATGGGCGGTTGGGGGGGGGGGTTTGGGTTTAGCCACCGTATCACACTATCGAGAGCGTCTTTGTGTCTCTTCCCCTGATGACCGCTACTTACCACATCCAGGGGTGTCTCGCTGGCGATCTGAAAGACAGAAAGGGGCTTTTCAGACATAAACGCGCGGGGGGGAGACACGAGATGAAAAGGCACCGAGCTCCGTTATTGGACAACGTGAAGCGGCCCGCCGGACCGCGGTCCTCACCAGCTCCAGGCACAGCCGGTGGCCGTATGCCGAGGCGTAGTGCACTGCGTTGTAACCTTGCTTGTCCCGGATTGCGGGATTCGCGTCGTTGCGTAGTAAGTACTCCAGACACCTAGGGGCAGTAGACAGCCGGCCAATCAGACACCTGCAGGCAGTCAGATACATAAGCAGGCGGCTGGGGACAGACACAGACGGGTCTCTAGGGAGGGACTCACTTTCCGTCCGTGTCAGAGGCGGCCGCGTAGTGCAGTGGGGTGCAGCCCCTCTCATCCAGGTCGTTCACACTTGCCCCGGAGCCCACCAGGGCAAACAGGCACTGGTAGTTACAGTTAGCTGCAGCGTAATGCAGGGGCGTCCTGTTGACGCAGAGACATCGTCCTTCATTCCTCCAACACCATCAATCACCCGTCCACACCCGCGTTAATCTGGACAGGAACCGGCACAGACCGGCCAGCCGGCGTCACGGCGACGGACTGACCGGCTCAAACCGGCACGCATAAAATAAATAAATAAATAACCTACGGTTTACCTTCCAAATTTGTCCTTCCTGTTGAAATCGGCCCCAGTGTTGAGGAGCAGATTCAAACAGTCCAGATTCCTGTGGGACAGGAAGGGGACAGTGAGTGGGAGAGCGTGACGTTTTACTTCATTAAAGATATTTATATTTCAACTTCCATTTTACATTTATGAGGCCTGGCAATTTATTGGAGATTCTGAGAAATGGTTTATTATAAATGTATCTGCCCATTAACCTCATGGGAAGCACCTACAATGACAGCTTTCTTCATAAAAGCCGCGTTTTAAAATTTTATCATATTGGTTAGATCCCACTTAGACTGGACCAGCACCATTGTTGCTTCCTGCTCTAACCAGGCACAATGCTAGTTCGAAAAGTCATCAAAACTTTCCCCATTCCGATTCAGACAATTCTGCTAACCTTTCCCCATTTTTACTCATACCGTGTAAATCGGTTATTTCTATATCAGCAATTTCTTTTTTTCTAAAGCTTTTACCAGCTATTGACATTAAACTTCATTCTAAAAGCAGAAAGAGTGTGACTTGACACTTTCACAGTCAGACGCTGATACGATGGCAGACCCTTTGAGCAGCTGCCATCTCGTCTAAAATAGATCTATTTAATCTATCGAACAGACGAATTAGAAAATAAACCTCAATTCACCTGGCATGAACACTTCCTGTTTACTGTACATTGAGAAAGCACAGACCCTGGGAATAGCGGTCATTTTCAGTATGTTTTACTAAGTAGTGATCCGACTGAATGCGAAAACAGAAAAGGGGCGGCAGGGAGGCAGTGACCCTGTCGGACAGGCGGACGCACCCTCCGGCTGCCGCTGCGTGTAAACAGGTCCTCCCAAACTCATCGGGGGTGTCGATATCAAAGCCTGTGGGATAGGGACGACACCGGCGTGTAAGTTCTCACCTGGAGAAGTCTGATACACAGAAGTATCAACAGCAAACCTGGACCTGTGACTGATTTGCTAATTAATTATTAATAAATGTGATGAGGCATAAAAGCTACATAGATGTCAGGACTGTTTGAGGGGCGTGTCACGGGAAGGGGGGGGGGGCGCTGTTCACTCACCGGATGATAGGAGCTTGCGACAGCAGTCTGAGAAGCCACTAAGAGCCGCCAGATGCAGCGGGAACATGCCGTGGATGCCACGCCTACCAAGAGGCGGGGCCAGTTAACAGCATGTGACACCCTACCCAGCATGCCTTGCAGCAGCAACGCTGATTTTCACTCACTTGGTAGCGTCGGCCCCATTGGTGATGAGCGTGTTGAGCAGCAGTTCGTGGCCATAGCGTGCTGCGATGTGCAGGGGGGAGTTCCCGTTCTTGTCCTCACAGTCTATCTCGGCCCCTGTGAGTGTGACCCAAACCATCGCCATTAGAAACCCAGGACCTGTGCCCCGTCGACGGGATGGAGGGGGGGGGGGGGGGGGGGGACTTTACCGTTCTGAATGATGGCCTGGGATCTGGAAAAGCGGCCATGGATGGCGGTCATGTGCAGAGGAGTCTTCCCATCTTTACTCTGGAGAGAAAGAAAAACCCAGCATGAGTGCCGTGCCACCGCGCCCAATCAGGGGCCTGCTGTGCCATTCGGCGCCCAACCAGAAACATGCAGTATGATGCTGTGCCCAATCAGGAACGGATGTGTGGTAACAGTACAATGTGCCAGTCGGAGATTTGTATCTCTGCACACAAGTCAATCTATTCCCCCTACCTACTTTCCACCTGAACAAAATCTGTAAAAGTGTTCAAACACAAGTCCTTAGGGTGGTGCCAGAATCATCTTTTTGTGTAGTTATACTGCTGCTACCAGGAAATGCCAATATCCAATGGGCCCTATTGGGGTCGGGAAGCCCTGTCCTCATTACCTGAGCGATCAGGAGTTTGCCGAGACACCCAGGGGCCCTTATTCTAGGGCATCTGAAGTCTTCCTGATGTTCTCCTGACCCAGCTGCATGAGGTCACACGGTTTCCTTTCCAGAGACTTGTAGGGTGTTTCTCAATATGCACACTTCACCAAACTTGTGTTCTCGTGTACCCGTCTTACATCATCTTCCATTGCCAAAGACCAGTCCCAATACTAAGCACAGAAGTACAGAGGATAGTAAAAATTCCCAGATATTGTCCTTGCCCCCCCCAGATATCAAGGATACATTAGTTGCATCCCAGCCAAATGAGAACAATCCCACGATTCATTGCGCCTCAATGTTCGGTCTTGGGAGGCAAATTAGCAAGACCGGTCTTGACAAGACAACACGTACGATCGTGGCGTATTTGGTATTGAGAAACACCCTAAAAGTCTCACGAGAAGTAATCGTGATGAGGTCATTTCCTGAGAGACACCGTCCTGCCAGACAGCAGTGGCGTACCTTGATGTTGACATCGGCGCCGTTGCTGACGAGCAGCTCCAGGCAGAGCGCCCCGTGTCGCGAGGCCGCCGTGAAGTGCAGCGGCGCGAAGCCCTTCTCGTTCACCTGGTTGACGTTGGCCCCAGAATCGATGAGCTCATTGACGACCACATCCTGCCCGTTGTAGCAGGCTACGTGCAGCGGCGTGTTGCCGTACGCGTTTGGCTCATTGATCTGGAACAGGGAGACGAGGCGGGTTGGGGTCGGAGGTCGGGGCTCGTTTTAGTAGGTTGGTGGGGGGGGGAGCGGCACTCACGTCCACCCCCAGGTCCAGCAGAAACTTGACCACGCTGATCATGCCGCTGGACGCGGCCGCATGGAGGGGGGTGTACGCCTTCTTGTCCTTGCAGGTCACCTCGGCGCCGTGATTCACCAGGAGCTTCACCACCTCTATGTGGCCTGAAACCCAGAAACCAACCATTCAGGCCCCCCCTGTCAGACAGGGCCACCCCAAGGCCATTTGAAGGTCTAACAGGCAGCACCACGCTCCTCACCCATATAGGCAGCCCAGTGGATCGCCCGGCGTTCCTTCTTGTCGAAGGCATTAATGTTGGCACCT
Source organism: Hyperopisus bebe (assembly GCA_026777045.1). NCBI lineage: Eukaryota > Metazoa > Chordata > Actinopteri > Osteoglossiformes > Mormyridae > Hyperopisus > Hyperopisus bebe. The sequence goes on from JAODJW010000046.1 coordinate 2,637,106, forward strand.
CTGGAAAGTAGCAGTTTCACCATCTACCAGTGAGACGGGAGAGACGGGAGACTTACACTGAATACAAGCGGCTTAACTCCGCACTAATGGCGCGAGGTTTGGCCTGTACTTCCCAGACTGTCAAAAAGCCCCCAGCAAGCCATCTGCAGGTCAGCTTCTGACAAGAGGGGCGGGGGGGCTGAATGTCGGCACCCAAAAAACCCATCTGTATCGGCTGGGTGAGTGAGTCGGGCCTATCAGCGCCCCCTCCTGTCAGGGGGATGACAATGCGGGATTCCCTCCTGAGGCCGCTACCCTGGGAAGTCCCCACAGGAATGAGACTGACCTCCAGGTGGCCACTGAAGGCGGCGTGGTGCAGAGCGGTCCTGCCCGCACGGTCCGACACGTTCACATTGCTGAGCTGCGGCACCAGCTCCTCTGCGCAGTGCACCGCCTTGTTGGCTGCAGCTACATGCAGCGGCGTCTGCCAGTTCTTGTCCCGTGCGTTGACATCGGCTGAGTGCTTCAACAGTACCTTCACGGCCTCCTGGGAACACGAGGAGACAAGGGAGGGATATCAGGTGGCACGTCCCGGCGTATGACTCCCGTTCCGGCTAAGTGGATCGGCTCTGGGGTGGGAGACCAGAGAAATGCGCGAATCGGCCAATCGGAGTACTCGGACACTCTCGGACACGGGATGGAGAGATGCATCACCTGTGAGTGTGACCTCATTCGAAGGCAGGGAGAAACAGTGAGTCTGAACTGACAGAACAGCACGGTGCCCCCCCCCCCCAGCCTCAGACCCCAGCGGCCTGCTTCGACGCACACCGAGTGCTCCGGAGGGGAGAGGAAGACGACACACTACCCATCTTCTTACACTCGAGCTGTGTTAGCACACGACTAAAAGGGCCAAGCTCGGTCCTATTTGCTTACGATGAGAAATCCAAGAGCTCAGATGTTTATTAACTATGAATACTTTCCATGGTATATGAGCAAAAATGACTGATAAAACTGAGCCTGGTTAGTAACTCCCCTACAACACCATCCAGACCAAACCCAGAGGAAAATACAGAGTGCTACGACGACAGCTCAGGGGCCCTGAGGAGGGGGACTGTGACACCCACAGCTACAGGCTCCCCTCCAACCCCAACTGTCGGGCAGGAGGTGAGAATCGACACATGGCTACTTCCCCACTTTCAATGCCAAGTCCCACTGCTTGCCCCAGGGCATGTTCCATTCTCAAACATTACAAAGCATGTGTGAAAGCAACCAATCATTTATGAAAGCCCTACAAACTCATTACAAAACAGAACAAGGAGTGCTGAATACATACTTTTTGAAATACGCACAACAGGTAAATCGATAAGTAAAAACATGCAAGAACCAGGATGCTGGAATCATCTTGGGCAGAATGCTCCTGCACGATTTCCATGTGTTTTGCTGCCTTTGGGAAAACCAGAGCACCAGCAGCGCATGGCAGGTCCGTATGAGGAACGGGCTCAAGATGGGCTTTAAATACCCACAATGTCACGGCAAGGGCTCCAGAAGAACCTGCGGCGGCGAGCCGGTGCTGTCGGATCTGGGTCAAACAGTAAACTTTAAAGAAGAGCTAAGAGAATGATGAAAAATTCGCCCGAGAGCAAATTCAAATTCCTGTCTGCACTAGTCAGCCCCTCGGGGCGTGTTGGGTATGAGCGGGGCAGAGAACATCGAACCCGAAAAGGGCTGGAGGTGTCCGAGACTCACCGAAGAGGACGATGAGAAATGTAACATAAACCTAGACCTTGCGGGATCTCAACAAATTCCAAGGAGCTTTAAAATATACATGAAAGCAAAGCTGAGATGAGCTAAAGACCTCAGACACAACCAGGAAGTACAAAACAAGGCAGGTGGCTCGGCCGTATGACCGACAGAGCTCACTCTCACTTTCCAAAGTCACCAAAAATGCGGAGTGTTGAGTTTTGGCAACAGCAGCCGGGTCGATGATCAAGATATGACAGCTGCACAGAGGCTTGTGTTAAGTAACACACTGATCTTTCGAAACGAGGGCTGATAATGTGACCTTGCGTGTGTGCGTGCGTGCGTGCGTGTGTGCGTGAGTGCAAACAGACCGACGGAAATACCTCACAGCAGGATGCCACAGCCCGGTGCAGGGGAGTCAGCCACTTGTTATCTTTGGCATTTACTCTCGCTCCTGGACGGGGGGAAGGGAATGGAAGGGGTGACAGAAAATCTCCATTAAAAAAAAAAAAAAAAAAACAGAACAACAACAATAACAACAACAACAACGCCACAAGCCGGGTAAATTGTCGTATTACAGAGGAGACAATGAGCACCCAGCTGTGGAGACATTTATATGGTTTATACATGTAGACACGCACACACAGGAAGCTCTCCGGCAGGCCTTGCTAAGAGCACATGCTGGTGAACAGGCACAAGCAGCTGTTGACACAATCGCAGGCACCAAAGAATGCCATGTGCAGGACACAAACACTACAGCCCCATTTTCTAAGAAACTGAAAGCTGTACCCATCACACTCCATGTCACCATTTCTGGGACGGTGGAGGGGGGGGGGGCAGTTCACACTAGACAGGAGCATTGTGGATAGCCCTGGTCTGCAACCAATGCCTCTTAAGACCAACCACATGACCCGGGCTGCTTCGCCTCCCCACAGGGACACACCTGACATGATCAGCAGCTCAATGATCTCCGAGTCGCCCAGGTACGCGGCGGCGTGCAGAGGCGTCCTCTTCTCGTTGTCCTGCGAAGACAGAGACACCGTATAAGGGAGCTCTGCTCTTTCAGAAGCAGGTCCATGTGGACCGGGGCCAAACAGATGCAGGTATTCAGTCTGGGTCAGACAGGCGCAGAAAGTGGGCCGACGGTACCACAGATGCGACTTCACAGCTCAAGGAGTGAGAGAATGAGGAGAAGGATAAACAAGGACCACGATAGTGGCCTACAGCAATTCCGAAACTTTTCACACACGTTATTGGCAGCCCATAATAACCCGTGATAGCAGAGTGATAACGCTAGCATTTTAACACCAATGTGGGTGTTGTATAATTATAATTAACTCATACTTAAATACCTGATCAGCAGAAATTCAAGTCTAATGACAAAAGTAAGTCCATGTATCTACAACAGTTTGTAGAAAAGCTAAGATGAATTGCAGCATTTTTAAATGGGACTCCAGGAAGCCATGGTAACTCTAAGCCATTGAGGAAAGACTGGAGGGGGGAAGGGGCTGTGAACGGAACAGCTCAAACTACTGTGCTGGCAGCAGCAACAAAAGTGATCGTAACAATCTGCTGTGGTGTTTACAAGAGCCTGATTTACTGAGGAGGACGTTTCCTCGAAGCTGAGGAGCAAAAGAAGGGACGCCCGTCGATTGGCGGTGATGGACGCGGCCGGCTGGCTGCCAGATGCCGGAGGACAGCACTCTGAACACGGCATGCAGGGTTTATTCTCATCGGGGCAGTGAAACCCCTCCTTTGGGGTCAACATTTATATTCACAAGGCCCTTTGGCTCAGCAATTCCGTCTAATGGAACTCATAAGGGAAAAAAAAAAAGAATTTTGCAGTTATAGGGTTTCCGAGACCGTACTGCCCATAAAATCACAAATGTTTAAAAACATCTGACTTCCATTTATGTGCATTGGGTCTGTTATTTCAGGTACTTAAAATAGAATATTCCATGGTTGCATACATGGTTTTAACTCTGAAAGAAAACTTTACACCCGCATTCGACAGTAAGAACCCAGTGTACAGACCTCCTCTAAACAATGCTAATCACCTAAGCCAACAGAGCCACGGTTAGTCCAATACAGCCAATGTAGAGTTTATACAGTAGCGGCCGAGAACCAAAGGTGCAGAGCCCAAATTACACTTTACAGTCACACTGCCGCTTAGCAAAGGCCAAATAGATTTGACCAAATAGATATTCTTACTTCTTCCTCCAGTCATATCAAAGATATCAGCACACTTTTCCGGCCCAAAAATGGAGAAGACCGACCGGAGGGGAGAAAAGGGTAACCCAGTCTCCAGCGAAACACTTAACAGAGGAGAAAGTTCTTCAAAATGTATCCAATTACCCTGTGCAGTTACCCTGTGCACACATCGTTTGTCATACAGAGCTCATTCCACCAAGGAACTCACTGGGGAATGTTTGCACACCTCTATACCTGGTCAGTAACCAGGAGACTGTAACCAAGGTCATACCTCCAAAGCCCCGCACTACAGACTGACTATAACATAACACAACGCAAGTGATTTATCCATCTCTGGGGGGGGTCACCGAGTATTTTTTCCCCTCGTATCCCCTTCTGCTCTCCAGGAGAAGCACAGACACACAGGTATTTAAAGGTGAGAGCAGGTTTGGGGTCAGAGAACAGGATCCGCCAACGTTCAGCAGCCTTGGAGTTACGGCACATGCTCAAGGCCCCCAACCCTCTTCTGCGTATGGGACTGAAACCCACACCAGCCTGGAGCCCTAACCTGCCAAGCTATACATCACCCTAGTCTATTGAAGACCGAAGTGAAAACTGGCAAGATAAACACAAGACTTTAGGTTTACACTTTAGCAGAAATGGGTTTTTGAAGATATAGTGTGACCCATTTCCCCTGCTGTGACCATGGCTCGCTAACATATGCACCTACAGAGTAAATACCTCTCACCGAAGCACAGAAATGAAATGGCACGTGGCAATTATATTTTGATATTTTCAGCAGAAGACAGCGAGGTGTGCCTTTAATGATGAAGAGAACGTTACCTGTACATTGACATCTTCCTTCTTGAATATCAGGGAGCGGACTTCATCGGGATCCACATTAAAAATAGCTTTCAGGAGTGAAGGCTGAAAAGGAGAGAGAGAGAGGAGTTCATGGCTTTTTGCTTTCTGTGGGAGTGTGTTTTTATCCTGCTGTGGTGGCTGTTATGCAGAAACACGAATCCAAATCTTCTTCTAGGCTTATCGGCCATTTAGTTCTGCTATCAGTCACCCTTTACAGAACGGAAAGTAGATGGCAGCAAAAACAACCCCCCCCACCCCACCATGCTGCACAAAGACACTCACAGAAAGAGGGGAAAATTCCTTCACCAGCTACAAAAAGCTCTACAGTTTTTGTGGTAGTGACTGCACATAACAAAATGTTTATAATTACACATCAAATGAAATAATAATCAGGTGCCACACCTGGATGATCATGTATTTAAAACGGCTTGTACCACAAATTAATAGTTAAGCAGGTTTATCTGCAGCTGAATAGGTGAAAGCGAAAGGGATTCGTTCGAAGGTAATACAGCAGTGAGTGGGTTGGTCAGGATCAGTCAGAGCCGCAGGGGGTAAAATCCCCAGTGATGAATCACACAGGAAAACATCCGCCATGACAGCAACAAGCTCCTACAATCTGCCCATAGGGCTGAAGCCCATAGCGGGCTGACTTTCTCAGACTGTACATTTATAAATGAAGTGAAACATCAGGGGCAAAAGGCATTTTCCACAAGATCAGTACTATTCAAAAAAAAAAAAAAAAAAAAAAATCAGTACTATTCTTCATCTGAGCTCAGTTGGGGAGCCACACAAATTTGCTGCTCTTTTTTACAATGACATCATGTTATCAAATTGTGGAGAAACGTACAGCGTTACTGTAATATTAATAATCGACAAAGGCTCTACACACAGACACAAGGTCCCCTGCAGCAAGTCCCCTGCCAGCTCCTCTGAATCACATTCCAGGCAGTGGTGAGATGAGCTCCACTACGGTCCTTCTCTGTGACGAACGCAGAATCACACAGTAAATCAGCCCAGCACGGCCTCTGCGCGACAGCGCACCCTGCAGGCCAGCTGACCGCGCCAAAGCGCTCCGCCGTCACAGGAGATCCCAGCGCTACTCTGTTGGGCATCATTAGACGTCTCGGTTTTGATTTCTACACGCTCCTCTTTCACAACGCATCCTCGAGAAGACGGGCGGTTTACAAACGCTCCGACATGACAGTGGGGGTGGCGTGGTGTCCAGGTAATAATAAAGTGGCCAGCCGGAACCCCATTCAGGAGCTCAGCCATAAGGTAAGGGACAGGAAGGACTTGCTAGCCGCCTTTTCTCTCTCCAGTCCTTGCGAAGGGTCGCTGTCCCTCTTCTGTACTCCCACTTCAGCCTGACCCATTCATATGCTACAACTCCACCCCAGGACCCGGCACAGTCCTCAAGCACCCCGCCTTGAGCTACAGCGCCTCCTTGTGCTTCCGTTTTGCCATAAATAAAGCGCCTCGCACCTAAACCTGCATCCCCCCCATAACACTCTGTGCCTTTGCCAGGAGGAGCAGTTCAGTTCCGTGTTAATCAGCCACAATGATTTATTCCAGACCTGCAGTTTGTGAGCTTACTCACAGAGCATTAGTGGAGTTCTCCTGCCACTGCTGACTTTGCGCGTGTGTGTGCGTGCGTGTGTGCGCGTGTGTGTGTGTGAGTGTGTGCTCGCATGTACGTCAGAGACACATGGAACCTGACTGCAGAGCACACTGTGTTCAAATGCCCTTAATTCAGCAGAAATGTGGCTGAACGTGGAGCTTCAAAACCAGCCTAACTGAACAGCTCCTTGCCTTTGGCCACGATCCACAGTAACACATGATCGTCGTCAACAGATCAAACCCGAGGGACACGAACCACAAATCAGTTTCGATTTAAAAACGGTGGAGGTGAAGTAGCAAAATCCTACTAAGGGATAACAATGTCTTATGAGTCTGGGGGTCCAATTAGTCCGCAAAAACGTATAGGGACACTGCGGGGGATGGGTGCGATTCCCCTTACAGACCAGTTGGCCAGACAGCTGTCCTGTCAACATATGTTCCCAGAAGCCCGTTTGCAATCTCCTCACGTGTGCACTGAACACCTCCGCCCCAGGGGGACGCTGTCATGGACACATCTAACTCCTTGCCCCGCACCATGGTGCCGTGAAGGTCCTCACTGATGCTACTGGTAGCAGGCTACGCGAAGGTAGCTAACGGTGCATTACTGCTAATTCTAAGACAGCCGATTTGGTGAGAGGAGCGCGTGGAAATGAAGCTCCTTCAGAACAGCGAGGAGGATCAACACCACGCTGCCCGGGACACAAACCTGATCGTAACATCAACATCACTTTGATTCCTGATTAGAATATTAGCGTACGCTTTGACCAACAGAACCAAGTCCAGGCTTTTAAATACGAGACAGCCCATTCCTGAACGGCTATAATTCTAATTATGGAGAAACACTGGCGCTGGTTACGGACAGTGGTAAAACGACACCGGAGGCTCTTCAAAGTGCCATGCATTGGTGCAGTGCGATGTGGCCCGAAAGCGTGTGCAATCTCCCCTTGCTCACCTTGGCTCGTGCGGAGTCTGCGTCAGAACCGCGCCGGGGAGAGCGCGCTGGAGGCTCTCTGGAGCGAAAGGAGGAGGGCTCCACTTCCTCCTCCTCCTCCAGGACCACGATGCACACGCGGCTCATCCGCGCCTTCCGCCGCGGAGCCGCATGCCCGCGCGATGCTGCCGAATCCCCGCAGGGGCGCGCAGGCAGCCCCCCGATCAGCCCGGACGACGGTGAGAGTCGGCGCGCGATGGCCGTCCTCCATTCATCCGGAGCGAGGGCTGCTGAAAGCAGCACTTTGGCCGGAGCCCAGCGATGGAGCTGACTACTACAACAAAGCTCTTCCTGTGTTCCCTTCAATCCCGCATGGAGGGGAGGGGTTTGGGCACACGGGCCGACTGATCCCGCACGCACGCACACACACACACACACACACACACACACACACACACACACACAATCAGCACAGCGGGTGACAGGAGAGCCCTTTAGCCATGAAGAAACAGGACACCGGTGAGAGAGAGGCAGAGAGAGGGGTGGGGGGAGAGAAAGAGTGAGACAGAAGGACAGAAGGAAAGAGGGAGAGGAAAAGAGAGGGAAAGAGATAGAAATAGGAAAATGAGGACACAGAAGAGGCAGGAGAACGAGTGAGAGGGACAGAGGAGGAGGAAAAAAGAGAGGAGGACAGGAGAAAGAGAGAGAGGAGGAGGAGAGAGATGAGGAGAGAGAGCGGAAGAGAGTGCTAACGGAAGCAGGGCAGCAGTCACAAACAAGCGCTGATCACATTTGTCAGCGTCAGGAATCCACACGCAAGGTCGCTCTGCAGTTGCGATGCAGCCTCTTTGAGGTCACCTCCCACCTGACAGGCTTAAATAACACAGCTCCCCCTCCCCCTAGGCACACTGCAGGCTCCGGAGACCAGAAGCTCCTGGGATGCTCGAAAGGGAAAGCAAGAGAGAGCCGGGGGGCGGGGGGGGGGGGCTTTCTGATCGATGAGCAAAGTGAAAGCTGCACTCCTCAATGTGCCACGAATGACTTGATCCTCAGCCATCCGCTGCTTTCTGGTGGAGTGTGCCTTTAAAATATCCCATCATGCTCAGCGGTAGACCTATGGTCTGGCAGAAGGGTTCCGGCAAGCCATACAAATAACAGTCTGTAATTGAGAAAATGGCTGGGGTTGTTTCTCCCACTGCAAACTGGAACAGACAGACACTGTTCTGAAGGGGGGGGGGGTTAGTCCCCCTCCCACGTCTAACTACCAGCATATGAAAGAGAGGGGCGGAACATTCCAGGCAGCCACAGAAACCCATTAACTTTCCACTGGATTCTTCCCAAACGCCAACAACCTTCAACAGCACAATTATCTCTGCACGACAAACCTGCCTCAGCTGTCTGTCCCCCACCTCCTGCCCCGCATCTGCAATGTGCCCCCCAATGACCATCCTGGGACCATTCATCCACAGTGTTCCACTGTAAATCCACTGTACTTCCATACATCACGAGTATCTTCGTGCAAAGGTGAAAGGGAATCGCTCACACTGCTTTATGTTAAGCACCATATATGGTGAAAGTTTTATTTGAGTGAATCAGGGCCTCGTTGCAGGCTGTTACCACTGCTGCCGCTACTAGGACATCGGCAATTATTAGGGGCCTGCAGCGCTTCAGAAACAAGACCAGAATGACGCATAAATCAGCCCACGAACCAGCCAGCTAAGGCTCCGTTTTGTTTACGTTAGAGAACCTACTTAAAACGCTAACAATATGTTGTCTGGACTATTCAGCTTCCTCCTTAATGAGGAACTGGAGGCTCTGTGTCAAGTTTGTACAGTTTGTAGCTGATGCGTGAGATGTATTGATCTTCAAATGTCAGCCATTGGGAAGACCTAGGAGATACTGACCCAAGAGACATTGACCAAGAGCAACTGATAGACATTATAAATGTGTATCAGTAACTTACAGGTCATTATGGTGACACCACCATCAACGCTGGCCATCTTTTCACAACAAGCACAAAGATAAACATCAAACAACACGTACTGGATTCATAACCTGGCTCCCATGACAAGCACACAGAGACAGACACAGACACACACCCCTCTAGGTCTAAACCAGATGGCACCACACCCTAACAAGCTGGAACATAAACAGATTCCAGAGGCCTCAGTATGGCACAGGCCTATGATCTGACAGCATCATCACTCCGGTAACCAAAAGACCCACTGCAATAATATGCAAAACTGGATGATAATTAAGACTGAAAAAATTAAACTAGACCTACTTTTTGGTCTCTGAGTGCAAAGACACACCAAGTGCAGCAAACGGGACTGTGCAGTGTTGACATTACGCCCTGGTTTTGGTTAAAATGAAAAGCAGTGATCTGGCAAGGTTTTCCAAACACAGGGCCAAATGGCCAGGCAAACATGAAGGGCCATTTTCAAAAAAGCCAAAACGTAAATTTCTTACAGTTCTGCATGTTTTTCAATGTCTACTGCCATTTTAATCTACAAAGGCTGTCAGTTGTATCAACGTCACATTATTATAATATATATATTAGTGTGAATACTAATAGATTCTATTTATGCCTCAGAATCTAATTTCATTGTAAATATATTGTACATCTGCTGGTGTGTACTTACACAATAAAGCATCCATCCATCCATCCATCCATCCATCAACTAAGATACTACGGCTGAACTCCGAACTTGAAACTGCAAAATCTTCACCAGACTCAACATATATACACTTGAAGCAATTGCATTAGAATATTTTCCTCGGCTTCCCATCTATAACTCTACGATACATACGCAGTTTCTTGGTAAAAAATATATCCATAATTTCACCATACAGTAGACAGACAACTGGAGACAGGGTGACCATCTTCAACCTTCTTTGGGACAATATGTGCAAGAGATTAGGTAAACTTTACTGCTGCTTCTTCAGAGGTGCATCTCACGGTCCCGTCTACAGTCAAAGAGATATCAGGACAGTTCAACTGGTTCAACAGGGCTACAAGGCTTTCAGATTTAGTTATTGCTAGATCCTTATTTGCTATCCAGAAGGCAACTTCCAATGTACATAAAACCACCACCTCTTTTTCATTCGTTACTTTTGCCACAGAACACTAAAGACCCAGTCAGGGATTCAGCAACCACAGCCTGTTAATGGTCTCTACAGTCAGCATATCCAATATGGGTGCTTGTCTTCCAATCATATTCTAACCATGAACTATGAAACGATCTCTAATCTACAGTCTTTTTCTTATTGGACTGCTTGATTTCATTGGTACCAGTCTGTGAGGAGCAGTCTTCTTCCAAGCGTGATGAATCATTCATTCGCACTGTATTTGCAGCTACATTGAACATCACTGACAGCCAATCAGCCGAATTATAGTGAGTTTTTCAGTCATAGACTTTTTGTTTTTTAGGTTGGGAGCCTTAAAAGAACTCCTGTATTGAACTAGATTTGCTCCCTTTTTCCTGGTGGTTACATTGCATATGCAAGAAAGAATGATAAGTATGGCTTAAAAATATCTGCTTTCTATATGAACGACCAATATAACTAGCTGAAGAGCATCAGCTGACACAGACACCCAGCAGGTTCTCTTACCTACCTGGGGGATGATCCACAAAGCACCATTTCTCACTTAGCTGGGTTAACTTAAGCTAGAAGTCATGATTATCCAAAAAGAATGCTCCTTAGCTGGACTCTTATTGGACAATCATTACTTCAAGCTGAGGGTGAACTCCAGGATCAGAGTTACCTACCTTTGGGTTAAATGATGCTCGCAAATCGCCCACAAGTCTGCCTAGTCAAAAATGACGCACTGTATAATCCACGTGTGTAATTTTTTAATGTGCCATGCATAATTCTTGTGCACCAATGGGTAAGGGCGAGTCCTCGGCAGAACACAAAACTGCTCAGCAGCCATTGTATTCTGGAGAAATCTTTAATATTCTTGGTCCTAATCGGGGAGCTCCGGTGTTCTGGAAATGAAGAGCACTGCCTCCGATAATAAAGGTCAATGCTTATTACATCAACACCAAGGCCAGAAAGCCAGAGACCGAACACAGAGAACAATGATCTGTTCATTTATAGCCACCTAACGGAGAAAATGCAATAGAACAGTGAATAGTGAAACCCTATAAATAGTCTGCAGACCCTTTGTAACAATGCAAGGGGTCATAAAAACATGGTGAAACCATTCTGTCTGTTGATAAGGTAAAAACAACCGCAGGTCAAAGCTTGAAAATAACAAAGATCTACCACTTTACCACACTACTCCTACACATGTGGACGTGGGCACACGCCCCAGGGACTCAGAGCTCTAGGCAAGATTGTGCTGAAGTTAAGGAACAAAACCGGCTACAGAGTGCAAAGGCGCACCTCCAAAACACAGCAGAGGATGGATCACACAGTACAACAAAGAGGGTACTGATCCATATAGCTTTGGATCCACTCCAAATTGGCCAAAATGGACCCACTGGACTAAAATTCTTAGACGCTTTATTGTGATTTTATCCAGAAACACTTCTGCCAAATATGGTGCCCTCCACTTCCCGACACTTTCTAGTCTTTTGCAATTTTCATACCTTTTCTATTAAACAACCTGGACCTTGGACTCGCACACAAGCCAAACAAATTCTAGCAGCAATTCCTGCTGGAAAGCCTGCCGTAGTATTACAAACAATGGGCTGTGGGCTAAGTCTGCCACAAATGTGGCAAACTAAGTCCCAACCATAATAACTGTAAAAATGTATGTAGGTATTAATTAATTGTGGGGAGGGGGGATTTCACAAAACAGCAGAAACCGTAAACCAGATGGACTCCACGTACAGGAAAGGAAAATTCTACAAGCTATTGTATTACATCTAAACGTTTCAATCCCATGTTCAAGGCAGTGTTCAATACATTAACAAGCACTTTTGAGTCTGGCTAACTTGAACAGCAAGCAAAAGCCTTGGGGGGGGGGGGGGTGACATTGGACGTCCTTCCATTGTTTTAGGAAGGAGAAGCCTAAGCCACAAAAATGATGCACTGGATCCATGAGAAAAGGTGAATAATCAAAAGTGAACACAAAGACTTAAACACACTTCTTTTACTTGAACAAAGCTATTTCTATCATCAAAACTGCACAGCAGAACAGTATTTATGCAATTTATGGAAAAGGGCAGATGGACAGACAGAATAGCAGAACATATGAAATAGATTTTTTTAATGGATCTAACAGTGGGTTTGGCAGGTCATGCTTGGTAGAGCCTGCCAGAGCCTGTGCCTCGCACGCCATCCTATCCGAGGCCCTGGGGTACTTAACTAGGCATAGCCTATCCCTCTTCCCTAAGACCTGAGCCAAAGAAGAAGGTGTGCATTCAGGATACTCCCCTGCCTCATCAATGGCCAATATCCTAAGCCAAACAGTCCCAGTCTGAGATACAGATCATGTAAACAGAAGCTCCACGCTGACCCCTATATCTGTCCCGTCTGGTATTCCGATATAAACTGGCAGCTCTGTACTGACATGCAGATACGCTTCAGTCAACAGACGGCGCACTGCCATTCGGCTGACCACGGCGCAGCACGGACAGCGAACATGCCGGCTGTAGCTGTTTAACGGCAGGGCTGACAAAACGAGTAGACCTTTTACTGCGGAAGCAAGAGATAAGGAGGCCAGTAAGCAGACTCCTGAAAGAAATGGGGAACAACCCATATATCTAGAAAGCAGGAGGGGAAAGCGTCAACGGATTAAAATCCATCCATCCATCCATTTTCCAAACCGCTTATCCTACTGGGTTGCGGGGGGTCCAGAGCCTATCCCGGAAGCAACGGGCACGAGGCAGGGAACAACCCTGGATGGGGGGCCAGCCCATCG